>OY776276.1:51751738-51753768 GCA_963675445.1 Linnaemya vulpina
TTGGATAACAATGAAAGTATTTATAAGGCAAAATGAAAAATGAAATCTCAATTGAATTGTTAATAAACTAATTTTTTGACTTATTGGCATTGTACTATTATAATATGAAATTTATTTGCTGCGTGGTTAAGCAATGTCTATATGCATTTCATATATATATATATATATATATATATATATATATATATATATATACATATATATGTATATATATATATATATATATATATATATATATACATATATATATATATATATATATATATATATATATATATATGTATATATATATGTATATATATATATGTATATATATATATATATATATATATATATATATATATGTATATATATATATATATATATATATATATATATAACTTAAATTTACTTAAATACAAAATGTAATTGAGTTACATATGAAAACGATCTTAAACGCGTTGTCGTGTCGAAAAGGAACGAAAGAATTCAGCTTTTTTTGTTCGTATTTCTGCAGAACATAAACGTCATTTTCTAGCACCCGAGTAGTTGGTGCATCGAGTAGCCGGTATCACAACGGTGATGCCACATATATATATATATATATATATATATATATATAATCTTATATATATGTATATATATATATATATATATATATATATATATATATATAATCTTATATATATGTATCTATATATATATGTATATATATATATATATATATATATATATATATAATCTTATATATATATGTATCTATATATATATATATATAGAGTTTTATTTTTATTTATTTATATTAAATAAAATTAGGTTTATTAAATTCATTAGTGTTTTCAGTTTTTTAAGTTAATAGTAAAATTTTAAATATGTATATAGAAAATAAAATACGAATACAAGCAAAAACTTATAAAAATGTCTCTTTAATGCGTGAACGTCTTAACACCACGGCGTCATCTTCTTAACTAACTCTCGCCAAGAATTCTCTCCCACATTTCGGCCATCCTATCAAACATTCGCCTCGAATGCTTCATCGTAGGTTACCCATGGCTTGATGTATTCAGCACAAGTTGTAGAGCGGTTAGGACCCTCACAGCTACCATCTTTTTCTACATCATAGGTGTCGTTGGATTTAACTTTTGTTATTTTATATGGGCCCAAGTATTTTGGCTTAAGCTTTAGGCCACCTCCAAATTGAGTGCGTTTTATGGCTACGATGTCACCTTCTTTATACTTTACTGCTGGCTTGCGGCGTAAATTGTAGGACTTCTTATTTTCGTTTTGCATTTTCAGTATTTGCTCCTTAGCATGCTGTCTTTTTTCGTTTCTTTCTTCGTTGAAATTGTAGACTGTTGCATCTTCTATTAGTTGTTTTATTTGTAGGTCTTCGGTTGTTCGCATCTTAACACCTGTGAGAAGTTCAAAAGGAGTCATATTCGTACTTCGTGAATATGTCGAATTTATAACTTGTTGAACTTTGGAAACGTGTTTATACCACTTTGATGGATCGTTGATGCTCAATTTGGCCAAGACTGTGCTTATAACTGCATTTAACCTTTCCACCTGACCATTTGCACGGGGGAGTCCAGTTGTTACAGCTATGAGGGTTATGTTTTCGCTTCGGGCGTATTCCCTGAAATATTCAGAAGTGAATGCTGCACCTCGATCAGTTATAATTTGCTGCGGATTTCCAAAAATCATACTTTGCATTTGTAGTCTCGATATAACTTCGTTTGCGGACGTTGTTTTGGTTGGATATAGCCAACAAAATTTCGTAAAAGAATCAATGACGGCTAGTATGTGTTTGTAGTTTTTATTTGTAGATTCTAGTGGTCCAAGAAAGTCAATATGGAATGTGTGGAACGGCGAGTCGTTTTTCGGCAATGGGTGTAACTCACCTTCCTGCTTACCTTGCTTTCGATTTATCACTACACACGGAATGCAATTGGTGATGCAGCTCTGTATTTTTTCATCTAGTTTTGGAATATAGTCGTCGTTGTTCAGGAGTTCTTTAGTCTTCTTGGTTCCGAAGTGACCTTTCTCCTGGG
>OY776276.1:51762621-52085121 GCA_963675445.1 Linnaemya vulpina
AGCCATATCAACTGCTAGTGAACAAATTATGCAAAAGGCTAATTATCAATGTGGTTCAAATACTTCAAGTGGTTCTCTATCGGTTCACACACAACTACAGTTGCAGATGCTGGAAAAGGAGAAGGAATTGCAGAGAAAATATTCGGAGAAAAAAAAATATAGTATCCTATCCAAAGGTGATATGTCTCCAAATTGTAATTCCTTTATTAACCAGATTTCTTCCCAGCCAACTGCCTCACAAATCGCAGCCAGACAGGTAATACCTAAGGAGTTACAGAATTTCGACGGTAATCCTGAGGATTGGTCCCTATTCATCAGCAACTACAAAAATAGTACGGAAATCGCTGGATATACTGATGGTGAGAATTTAATGCGCCTGCAGTCGTGCCTCAAGGGCCGAGCAAAGGAGCTCGTAAAAAGTAAACTTCTCATCCATAGTAAATGAAATTATCCAGACTTTGGAGATGTGTTTTGGTCGTCCAGAGCATATTCTTGATAGCATGATTGAAAAGGCAACCAGGATCCCGCCACTCAAGGATAGGCTCGATAGTATTATTGAATATGCACTTCCTATTCGTAATATTTGCTCAACAATGGAAGCATGTAATTTGCTGGCCCATTTAAATAACCCGTTGCTGGTAAAGACTTTGGTTGATAAATTGCCTAACAATCACAAATTGAATTGGGCGATGCACGCAAAAGACGATAGGATTCCAGTAGTGAAATCCTTCAGCGATTGGATTTACAATATAGCATCTGCTACCAGCCAGGTCGTTTCTCCTATCGGTTAAAAAAAAAGTGCCTCGGTGAACACTCATTCAGAACAACCCCCTATTAGGAAATTATTTTGCGTTTGTTTTACGAGTGAGGGACGCAAGGTTCAAAATTGCGGTAAATTCCAATCGTTAAGTTTAGATTCAAAATGTGATGTGGTGAGAGAAAATAAATTGTGCCGCTAGTGTTTGAATGCTCATCGACGCAAGTGTTTTTCGAAAAAACTATGTAATATTGCAAATTGTAACACAAAACACCATCCTTTGTTACACAAATATATTACGTCGGCTCATCCAAACCCAGTTCAAATGGCAACATCTGCTCCCAGTGGAAGTGTTAATGCGCACAACGACCGCAATAATAAATCGTGCTTTAGAATACTCCCGATTCGTATACATTACAATGGTGGTTCTTCGAAAACATTTGCCTTTTTAGATGAAGGCTCATCGGTGACCCCAATGGAGCAAAGTCTGTTTAATAAATTGGCACTCTCTGGTGAAAAAGAACCCCTCGAGCTACGATGGACCGGTAATACTACACGATCCAAAAGCAATTCTGTCAAAATTAATATTGAGGTATCCGGTACCAACTATGATAGTAGATTTACACTTCACGATGTTTTTGGTATACCCATACAGTCAATTAAACTTGATGACATCGTGAAAGTCTACCCGTATGTCAAAGGTTTGACAGTCCAATCGTACAGTAACTCTAACCCCATGGTCCTAATTGGACTTAATAACTGGAGAGTTGCAGTTCATTTGAAGATAAGGGAAGGAGGCCGAGATCAGCTCATTGCAACTAAAACTCGATTGGGATGGATCCTTCAGGGTATTGGCTCCGCCTATTAATATATATCCTACAAGAAATGACCTACCGAATTTAATGCCCATTATATCAGTGGCTTTTAATATGTATTTTGCATTTATATGCCATTTATATACCAAATTTCTTTTTTTAACGCAAAATTAAATAAGAATTAAATTCCTATCATTGGCCATTTAAATGTAGTTTAAATCGAGCCCAGTAAACATATGACTTTGGCTTTTTCTTCTTTAAACAAAAAGAAAACAAAGTGATGTTGAGAAAAAATTGCAAAAAAATTTTAAGAAGTTACAATATTATGCTAAAATTCTTATATATCTCTTATAGGGGTATTAGACAGGTTTACAACGTAAATGTTGAAATACGACGAAATGGTACAGTAGTTATACAGAGCGAAAATAGTGATGAAAGAGAAAAAATAAAAAATGCAATACAAAACGAAATAAGTGATAATTACAAAGTAAAAATTCCAAAACTGACCGGGATGAATTTTAAAATAAATGAAAATGATTTAACGGAAAAAACAAAACAAACAAAAATGATGTACTGAAAACAGTAAATTTGAAATTGTAAAATGTTTTGAGACCAAAAAGTTTAATATAGCTGTATACAATGCAAAAATAAAAGTTGATGATGAAACGTATCATAAAATTATGGCAATTCAGAAGCTCAATGCTGGATGGGAGAGATGTAGAATATTCGATGGTACCCAAATAATACAATGCTTTAATTGGCAAGGCTACAATCATAAAGCGAATGAATGCCGCAATGAACCAGTATGTTTTATATGTCATAGTAACCACAAAAGTAAAGACGATACAAAAGAAGTTCTAAAGAAATGTGTTAATTGCAACCAAGAAAATAAAAGGATGAAAACCATACAACAATAAGCAAAGAATGTCCAGGTTATATAAATAAACTGAATTTAAAAAAGAAAAGATCTGGAAAAGATATAGAAATATAACAACCAAAGAATATACATGGATTATATACTAACTTCCAAGGAAATTATAGTACAATTTGTTAAACCGGACTTTATAATAGTATCTGCAAGGCATATGACAGAAAACATAGATGAAGGAGAAGTTGAAATAAATGATTATGATTTATTTTTCACAACGTCTAATTCTTCAAAAACAGGTGTGATTATATATTTTTAAAAGCAATGGATGCTGTCAAATATGAAGACTACTGTAAAAGATGCTGAGTATTGGATTAGTGCATATATTGCAAAAAATGAGAATATGTCATTTGTTATAATAGCGGCATACAGATCTCCAAGTTATTTGACGGCAAATTTTTGTGATGAATTCCAAGTTTTTATGGAAGAAATACCTGAAATGAATTGTAACATAGTTATCGCTGATGATTTTAATATTGATTGGAGGGCAGATTTTTACAACACAGAATTGATTCCAAAAACCATCTGAGAAATATGTTAAATAAATTAACTATAAAAATTCACAAACAATTTCAAAAAATCACATTATAATAAGTGTAGCAGGCTATGAAACTTATACAAATTATTTAACATAATTCTCAGATGGTTTTTGGAAGTCTTTTAATAAGTTGAGAAGTTTGAAACTTTGCAAAACTGTGGTTGAAGTCTACTGACGATTTGGTAAGAAGCACCAATGAAATGCATATAGGCATTGCTTAACCACCCAACAAATAAATTTCATATTATAATAGTACAATGACAATATGTCAAAAAATTTGTTTATTAACAGTTACAATATTATGCTAAAATTCTTATATACGTCTTATAGTGGTATTAGACAGGTTTACAAGTCGGCAGACATGCACGTTGGCGAAGTTTGGGTTTTACCATTACACTGTCGAGCATACTTCAGTACCAGTGTGGCCATATCAAAAATATTTTACAGTTAAATTAAAGCTTTAAAATAATGCTAAACAATGCTATAAAGAATCCTAAGCTGCCAAAAAAATTATGCTAAAGTTTTAATCATATTAATTTATGTTACTTTAATTAATATATCTTGATAAATGGTTTATTTTCAAGAATGTTTCTTTGAAAACACTTATTGCATGGCAACACTGGTTAGCAAACAAGTGAATTATTGTGGATATGAACAAATTTATTTAAAAATAATTAATAATCTTATAAAAAGGCAAAATTTGTACGAAATAGATCATCAGCAACAAAGTGGAAATAAGGAAATACTGAAACATATACATATGTTAACTATTTTAGCAATAGAATGGCTGACTGCAGTAAATGCAGATAAGCGATTAGAGGTGAAAGTGGCATACGTTGTAATGGAGTCTACGAAAAATTTCTCATTTTACAAAAAATGCGCTTGAATCGACCAACATTCTGGTAAAATATTCGATGAAAATAACTTTATAAGGTATATCTGCGATGACTGTATGGAGTATATACAAAACGTTGATATGATATTAAAGGAAATTCAATATGTTGACAACAAAAATAAACAAACATTGAACGAATAAAAACATGAATTTGAGAGTTCACTCAAACAAAACGAAAATGAAATAAAAACATTATTGGAAGCTATTGAAAAAAGGTATGATGAAAGATTTAAAAATATGGATAACATTCAAAAACTGTGTGAAAAAAAATGTCGAAGAAGTAAAAAGTCTGTATGGAATTGTTAGCGATGTTGAATATAAGAATAAAGACATATATGACAAAATTAACAACAGCAACGTAAAGATGTGTGATGAAATTAAAAAAATTGTAAAAGAAACGAACGTAAAGACAAAGATGTCATATGCACAAGCAGTTGCAAATAAAAATTTGATGCCAGATGCACAGTAAGCTATCTAGTAAAAAAAAATCAAAAAATGAACTTTAGAATTTATCAATAAAATACATATGAGATGAAAGCTGACACTCCCACAATTCCAGAGGAGGTTTGGTTTTTCATGTGCGTTACACATGTAAAGAGTTATACGGCCTTAAAGTTGCACTATTTCCATAGCGTTTTCATAACTTTTAAGTAACAAAAAATGGGTTTGAAAAAATGAATATAAAAAATAAATTTTTCAATAAAAACGCTTGCATTATATTTTCTTTATTCAGAAATGTAGCAGAAACAATGAAAAAGTCCTACAATTTAAATATTTGGCCAAAATATGTACTTTAAACAAAAAAATAATCAGCTTCGTTGGAGCCGAAAAACTAGGCACATCACAAAACGACTTTTATGCATCAATAATGTTATTTTCTGATACATATACTAATATATGTATAAGAAGGCTGAGGTGTTTTCTATGCCAACTTTTGATATATAATGATTTTAAAAATCATTAATATTTGATATATTATTAAAATTATCAGTTGATGTTTTTAATGTTTGAGAATACCAAGTACGATGACTCTAACACATATAAAAACTTTCTCTCACATATTGGGACACTATGTGAAACTAACTGTTTATTAATACAAATAAGTACTGAAGGGAGAACCGCCAAAAAGTCCTGCTACTTTGTATACTTTGCTTTACACGTTATTGTTTACATTTTTTAATATATGTTGTAAAAAAATATAACTTTCGTTTTTGGCCAATATATTAAAAGAATGTGTATAATCGTTAATAAAACTTTATTTAATATATGGTTAAACGCACCAATAAAAGAAAAGGGAAGTGTGGAATTTTATAATAGATAAAGTAATATATGTAAATGAGTTTAAGGAGAAAAGTGTCAAATTAAAAATCAAAAAATAGCGGAGAATATTTTAATCAAGATTTACTGAATAAACTCCTAATTAGTTCTGATCCACTAATTTCATGTAATAGAAATATAATAAATACAAGCATCTCTTTCCTCAATACTCAAGAAATTAGTAATTCCATAATAGCTCTGTTCATTTACTTTTCTATCACTTTCCATCAACTAGAGAGTAAGAAGAAATTTTGTGAAATTTCTCTCAGTAATAGCAAAAGGTAAATGAACACTTTTCCATCCAAAATTATCAACTTAAAGTAGGTATACGCGAGTACTAAGTATTTACTCCAATATTTGCGAAAATTTTATGAAATTAATATGAAAATAATGTGATATATATTGTGATTTGTTTATTTTATGAACATTTTATTTTTGCTATATTAATATTTTTATAGGTTAATTGTTCTAATTTAGTTAAAATCTGAGAAAGACATGATGATAAATATTCCTAGGTACAAAGGAAGTCAACATCAGTTTTTATTCAACTTACACAGCAGAACAGAACAGCTGTTTTCGAAAGTCGCTACACTTTCATCTTCAGTGCTCATGTGTATATTGTGTTTATCACCACTGTTTAGGTGGCTTAGTTGAATGTGATAAGAGTTTTCTATTTACACAAATTTTATTGTGAAAAACAATCCGAGAACTGTATCAACCTGATGTTAACACTTGTGTGTTATGATACCTGTGTTACCATTTGATTATTTTCTTCATGTCCCATTTTTCTGAATTTTTTTGTTCCATTATACATTAAGTCAAACTTTTTTGGTTTGAATTTTATACTTAAGTATATGTGAACGTTTTTCCAATTTTCATTGGTAGCACAAGCCCAAGCTAAAATTTTATGTGATTTGTATAAATATATTATATATATAGTATATAAAAACATTAATATAATGATATATATTTGTTTCTTTCCAGTGAAATTAATAAATAATTCCTTTTTACAAGCAGCAGTCGTACAAAAAGACAGTAAATAATACAAATTTATCTGCACAAACTTACTAGCACTATCAATACGAATAATTTTTATTATAAAAACATATCTAAAGCACACGCACAAGTTTATTTTCTGGAATTTTGAACTACTGCAACGAAAGAAATATTCATATAAGAGTTTTTCTCAATCTTAACGGATTATCCGGTCTTTTTATTGATTTCACTATGATTTTGTGTCAAATCGCGATGCCTCTATTCTACTGTGAGATCTCGTCGCATCAACAAAACGTTTGTTATTCTCTGAAACCCAGAATAAGTAAAAAATGTATTCTTATTGTATGTACTTATGTTAGATTTGGATGATAACCAACATATTATTCTAGGGATCATCCTACAACATTGTATATCATTATAATGACAATTTCTTATTAATATAGAGACTTCTCACAAACTGCAGAAGCCAGGTACCGTGTAGAGTCAAAAATATACTTTGACCGAGTTTACATTAAACATTACATTATGACCACTTTTCTATCAACAATTGTTAACAATTGTTACAAATTTTCAGTAAATGAACAGAGCTAATAGTAGATCAATCTTTTAACACTGATTTAAACTCAGAAACTTATTTGAGTGATTAACCCGTATGTGATTGACATAAAAAACTACTTGTTTTGTACGACAAGGTACCCGGGTACCTTCATACAAATCTTATGAAAAATAAACGATTTTGCAACAAAATTTGAAACGTTTCAAAAGTCTAAATACACCTGAATATTTTTAAGGATGTATTTAATATTTTTAGCTGTGTCTACATGAGGAAATAATGTAATATATCAGCGGAATATAAATTGAGCTAGGTGATTCCCAATGCAAGCAAAAAATATAAGCGTTGGCAGAATATTTCTTCATTATTTCCATTTTACTTTTGTATCTGCATAGTGAAGTCTGTTTTGCAGAAAAATTTTTATTATTGCTGTGAAAGTTAAAGTTGTTGACAGTTTAATAAGTAATAAAATGTGCTCAATACAAAGATACATAATAAAAGATTTAGCTCTACAGAAATAAACAATTTCTTGTATGAGAGTGAATCGAGTGACGATGATTTTATTTGTTCGGATGAGAAGAATAATTTTATTACAGTAGATGGCGAAATGGAAGTGGAAGCTTTAGATGCGGAACCTACAGGGATTATAGAAACAGATGAGGAGTCCTACGACTCAGATGAAACCAACGGTAGTGATGAATGATAAATGCATTCTTTGGTCTTTTGATACATGCTGGTGTTCATAAGTCAAATAGAGAACATATTTCAGAGTTATGGAAACCTATTAATTTGCCATTGTTTCGGGCAGAAATGTCCTTATTCAGATTTAAGTTGTTTTTACGATGCATACGTTTTGATAACGATGAAACTCGTTTATCGCGTGTCAAATTCGATAAAGCTGCAGAATTTCGAGATATTCGGATTATGCTAAATGTTAATTTACGCCAAAGTTACAAACACGGTGAGTGTATAACTGTATAAGAACTCAGGAAGGAATGTCACAGCCGATAATTTTTTTCGTTATGCTCTTACGTGCAAAAAAGAGAAAGATGTAATAATGTTATCAACCATGCGTTTTATCCCGTCAGTCGAAAGCACTTTGACTGATAAGCCCGAAATTAAAAAGTATTACAATAAAACCAAAGTGGTGTTGATAATATGGACAAGTAGTTGGGCGAATGCACTTGGAAGCGTAGAACAAGTCGGTGGCCGTTATCCTTATATTTTAATCTTGGAGATGTAGCAGCATTGGCTTTATATATTATTTATATGGAACAAAATACACACTTCATTTCTACTGAAGTCTATTGACTTCAATTGTCTATTAAAAACATAAAGCAGCGTGCTAAAAATCCTAAGAATCACACACGAGCAGCAATAGATATAGTACTTGGAAAAGAGTTTGATACTATTGTGCATCCAGATACCTCAAAAGTGCAAAGAGATAAAACTGTCCATATCGCTGTAGCAGGAAGTTGTAAAATATGTTCTAAACTTCGCTTGAAGCAGAGGAAAGCACGCAGAAGTGGCAGTATTTGCTCTATACCAATTTGCAATTCGCATTCAGTAAATCGACCAGTATGCACAAAATGTTTACAGGACGATCAACCTAAATAAATTATACATGAATAATATATTCACAAGTATGTGTGTATTTATTTTATTATTTATTAATTTTTTTTTTTTGTAAACATGTAAATTTATAGTAACTGAATTTTTATTACTTTTTTGTCACTATAATTCACTATAAAATAGAAAAAAAAAATACAGTGCATTTATTCATAGAATCGTATAAAGGTACCTGGGTACTTTGTGGAACAGTTAAGGGTGTGTGAAGAAAGTTGGCGTGCTATTCGTGTCAGGATTTACTAATTTTTTTCAGACCTCTGAAAATTAATACAATATCAAAATTTAGGAGCTCTCAAGAAGTTTCAGGTACGAGGGTTGCGAATTTCAACAAAAAAAAATTTGTTTCAAAACGCAAAAAGTACCCGGGTACCTTGTCAGTCACATAAAGGTTAAGAAATTTTTTACAATTGTTGTGAATTTGTTTGTTACTTTAATATTAATTTTTATATAAATATGTTTTTCATCTTATATAATAATTTAATTTTATCATTTTGTATGTGATATGACAGATTAAAATTCAAAAAAACTGTAATTAATGAAATGGGGGAATTCTCGGCATTTAATTGTCCCCGCACCGAAAAAATAAAAGGATTTCTAAAATTTTTAATTCATTTTCTAAAATGGTAGACCAAGAGAGATATATGTCAAAATTTTTAATAAGCTACCATAACTCCTTAGATTTTTTTCCACTTTTACTATGGGGACTGTTCACTGTGAGATGTGTCAAATAATATCCCCTTAATTATAAAACCAAAGGAAAAACAAACAGTTCAAGAAACAAAGGAAGAACTTAATAAAAAAAAAGTTGACCCAATGAATTTTAATATCATAAATGTTGAAATACGACGAAATGGTACAGTAGTTATACAGAGCGAAAATAGTGATGAAAGAGAAAAAATAAAAAATGCAATACAAAACGAAATAAGTGATAATTACAAAGTAAAAATTCCAAAACTGACCGGGATGAATTTTAAAATAAATGAAAATGATTTAACGGAAAAAACAAAACAAACAAAAATGATGTACTGAAAACAGTAAATTTGAAATTGTAAAATGTTTTGAGACCAAAAAATTTAATATAGCTGTATACAATGCAAAAATAAAAGTTGATGATGAAACATATCATCAAATTATGTCAATTCAGAAGCTCAATGCTGGATGGGAGAGATGTAGAATATTCGATGGTACTCAAATAATACAATGCTTTAATTGGCAAGGCTACAATCATAAAGCGAATGAATGCCGCAATGAACCAGTATGTTTTATATGTCATAGTAACCACAAAAGTAAAGACGATACAAAAGATGTTCTAAAGAAATGTGTTAATTGCAACAAAGAAAATAAAAGGATGAAAACCATACAACAATAAGCAAAGAATGTCCAGGTTATATAAATAAACTGAATTTAAAAAAGAAAAGATCTGGAAAAGATATAGAAATATAACAAACAACCAAAGAATATACATGGATTATATACTAACTTTCAAGGAAATTATAGTACAATTTGTTAAACCGGACTTTATAATAGTATCTGAAAGGCATATGACAGAAAACATAGATGAAGGAGAAGTTGAAATAAATGATTATGATTTATTTTTCACAACATCTAATTCTTCAAAAACAGGTGTGATTATATATTTTTGAAAGCAATGGATGCTGTCAAATATGAAGACTACTGTAAAAGATGCTGAGTATTGGATTAGTGCATATATTGCAAAAAATTAGAATATGTCATTTGTTATAATAGCGGTATACAGATCTCCAAGTTATTTGACGGCAGATTTTTGTGATGAATTCCAAGGTTTTATGGAAGAAATACCTGAAATGAATTGTAACATAAGGTCTGTCTGCGTACTTTTCCAACAGCAAATACTCAGTAACTTTTTTTGGGAGAGTAATACCAATTTTACTCTGTCGGCTGAGAATGTTTCAAAAAGTACGCAGACAGCTTCCAGTGAAATTTTGCAAGAAAGCAGCTGATGGGTATGTAAACAATTGAACTAAAAAAAGCAAAGGAATTTTAGCAGAAGTGAATTCTCGCGGTAAATTAAAAAATTATTAATTAAAGTGAAGATTAAAAAGTTTTGTAAATTATAAAACTTGTTTATTACACTGTTATTATTTTGGTAAGTTCGATTTCTTCTTAGTTTTAAGTTTTATTTGTAGGATTTTTTATAAAACTCATTTTGCTTACATTGCCCAACATAGTGTCAGCTTAACAATGGATGACCTGCTTCGGGAGGAAAGATTGGTGAACCCTGAATACTGTTTGGATAGTGAAACGAAGGTCAACTCAAACAACTGCAGCGTATCTGAACGCCCGAATTCTTCGCAAGGTGGTTATTTATTATTTCATTAATTATTTTTTATTTACTTATGTATGTATGTATATTTTACATTTGCATATACAGAAAATCTGGATGTGACGGCTTCATGCTTTAAGCGAAGGAAAACGTCTTTACAAGAGTACGTGGAAATGCAGAGAAATGTGGAGATCTACAAACTATAATAAGTTATTATAGAGGAGCAGAGGACGGCAAGGGCAGAAGAAAGGAAGCAAATTATGGCAGAAAAATAAAATTATTGGAATCTTTGGCTCTGCTCTTAAAAGAATAGTGATTACTTTTGTTGTTTCAGTTTAATGAATATATGTAAGTGAATAATTTTATTTTATTTTATTTTTTCTTTACAGCGACCAATAAAATCTAAATAAAAATAATGCCTAAATGGCACTAAAGCCGATTACAAAATGTATACACTTAACAAACACATAAAAAATAAAAATTTAAATACATACATATTTATATATTGAAATAAAAATGTTCCTTAAAAATAATGGAATGAGTTATCTGACGGAATTTGCATTGTTTGGCAAATTTCATCTCGCACATTATTTGCACGAGAATCCTCTTCGCCTCTTCAATTGCAACGTTTGTCAAACAAAGTTCTACTGATTCCATTGGTTCTGCCATCTCCAATCCATTTAAATCACGGTGATACTGTATATTTGGACGTTTCTAGCACGAAGTAAAATATTTTGTTTGTTATAAATGTTAAAAATCAATACAATTCTAACTACTTACCTCTGCCATTGCTAAATTTCAATTGTAATTTTTATTTCACAAAAATTTTTTTCATTTAAACAGTAAATAAAAACAGCTGTTCGCACTAGTTGCAAAATCTTGCAAGAAGAAATTTCTCCAGTAACATTTTGCAAGTTCTCTAACTTCGAACTGTCAAAAAATTCTCTTTTTGGCTCTCTGCCTGCAAGAGATTTGGAGTACGCAGACAACATTTTGCAACATTTTACAACATTTTGCACAAAATGATGCAAAGATGTGTACGCAGACAGACCTATAGTTATCGCTGATGATTTTAATATTGATTGGAGGGCAGATTTTTACAACACAGAATTGAAAGCATACTTAATGATAATGGGTTGGAACAGATAAAGCTTGAAGACACCAGAATAACACAGAACTCTAAAACTATAACAGATTATGTTATAACAAATAATGAGAGAATATCTGCAAGAACCAATATCTACAATGAAATATCAATTTCAATTAATTAACTATAAAAATTCACAAACAATTTCAAAAAATCACATTATAATAAGTGTAGCAGGCTATGAAACTTATACAAATTATTTAACATAATTCTCAGATGGTTTTTGGAAGTCTCTTAATAAGTTGAGAAGTTTGAAACTTTGCAAAACTGTGGTTGAAGTCTACTGACGATTTGGTAAGAAGCACCAATGAAATGCATATAGACATTGCTTAACCACCCAACAAATAAATTTCATATTATAATAGTACAATGACAATATGTCAAAAAATTAGTTTATTAACAGTTACAATATTATGCTAAAATTCTTATATACGTCTTATAGTGGTATTAGACAGGTTTACAAGTCGGCAGACATGCACGTTGGCGAAGTTTGGGTTTTACCATTACACTGTCGAGCATACTTCAGTACCAGTGTGGCCATATCAAAAATATTTTACAGTTAAATTAAAGCTTTGAAATAATCCTAAACTGCCAAAATATAATGCTAAAATTCTAATCATATTAATTTTTTTTACTTTAGTTAATATATCTTGATAAATGGTTTATTTTCAAGAATGTGTCTTTAAAAATACTTATTGCATGGCAGCACTGGTTAGCAAATAAGTGAATTATTGTGGATATGAACAAATTTATTTAAAAATAATTAATAATTTTATAAAAAGGCAAAATTTGTACGAAATAGATCATCAGCAACAAAGTGGAAATAAGGAAATACTGAAACATATACATATGTTAACTATTTTAGCAATAGAATGGCTGACTGCAGTAAATGCAGATCAGCGATCAGAGGTGAAAGTGGCATACGTTGTAATGGAGTCTGCGAAAAAATTTCTCATTTTACAAAAAAATGCGCTTGAATCGACCAATATTCTGGTAAAATATTCGATGAAAATAACTTTATAAGATATATCTGCGATGACTGTATGGAGTATATACAAAACGTTGATATGATATTAAAGGAAATTCAATATGTTGACAACAAAAATAAACAAACATTGAACGAATAAAAACATGAATTTGAGAGTTCACTCAAACAAAACGAAAATGAAATAAAAACATTATTGGAAGCTATTGAAAAAAGGTATGATGAAAGATTTAAAAATATGGATAACATTCAAAAACTGTGTGAAAAAAATGTCGAAGAAGTAAGAAGTCTGTATGGAATTGTTAGCGATGTTGAATATAAGAATAAAGACATATATGACAAAATTAACAACAGCAATGTAAAGATGTGTGATGAAATTAAAAAAATTGTAAAAGAAACGAACGTAAAGACAAAGATGTCATATGCACAAGCAGTTGCAAATAAAAATTTGATGCCAGATGCACAGTAAGCTATCTAGTAAAAAAAATCAAAAAATGAACTTTAGAATTTATCAATAAAATACATATGAGATGAAAGCTGACACTCCCACAATTCCAGAGGAGGTTTGGTTTTTCATGTGCGTTACACATGTAAAGAGTTATACGGCCTTAAAGTTGCACTATTTCCATAGCGTTTTCATAACTTTTAAGTAACAAAAAATGGGTTTGAAAAAATGAATATAAAAAATTAATTTTTCAATAAAAACGCTTGCAATTATATTTTCTTTATTCAGAAATGTAGCAGAAACAATGCAAAAGTCCTACAATTTAAATATTTATAGCACCACTGTAAGAAAAATTGTGAAAAATTTGGCCAAAATATGTACTTTAAACAAAAAAATAATCAGCTTCGTTGGAGCCGAAAAACTAGGCACATCACAAAACGACTTTTATGCATCAATAATGTTATTTTCTGATACATATACTAATATATGTATAAGAAGGCTTAGGTGTTTTCTATGCCAACTTTCGAAATATAATAATTTTAAAAATCATTAATATTTGATATATTATTAAAATTATAAGTTGATGTTTTTAATGTTTGAGAATACCAAGTACGATGACTCTAACACATATAAAAACTTTCTCTCACATATTGGGACACTATGTGAAACTAACTGTTTATTAATACAAATAAGTACTGAAGGGAGAACCGCCAAAAAGTCCTGCTACTTTGTATACTTTGCTTTACACGTTATTGTTTTGCATTTTTTAATATATGTTGTAAAAAAAAATATAACTTTCGTTTTTGGCCAATATATTAAAAGAATGTGTATAATCGTTAATAAAACTTTATTTAATATATGGTTAAACGCACCAATAAAAGAAAAGGGAAGTGTGGAATTTTATAATAGATAAAGTAAAATATGTAAATGAGTTTAAGGAGAAAAGTGTCAAATTAAAAATCAAAAAATAGCGGAGAATATTTTAATCAAGATTTACTGAATAAACTCCTAATTACTTCTGATCCACTAATTTCATGTAATAGAAATATAATAAATACAAGCATCTCTTTCCACAATACTCAAGAAATTAGTAATTCCATAATAGCTCTGTTCATTTACTTTTCTATCACTTTCCATCAACTAGAGAGTAAGAAGAAATTTTGTGAAATTTCTCTCAGTAATAGCAAAAAGTAAATGAAAACTTTTCCATCCAAAATTATCAACTTAAAATAGGTATACGCGAGTACTAAGTATTTACTCCAATATTTGCGAAAATTGTATGAAATTAATATGAAATTAATGTGATATATATTGTGATTTGTTTATTTTATGAACATTTTATTTTTGCTATATTAATATTTTTATAGGCTAATTGTTCTAATTTAGTTAAA
The DNA here is from genome assembly GCA_963675445.1 of Linnaemya vulpina. Lineage (NCBI taxonomy): Eukaryota > Metazoa > Arthropoda > Insecta > Diptera > Tachinidae > Linnaemya > Linnaemya vulpina. The sequence goes on from OY776276.1 coordinate 51,777,320, forward strand.
ATCTGAGAAAGACATGATGATAAATATTCCTAGGTACAAAGGAAGTCAACATCAGTTTTTATTCAACTTACACAGCAGAACAGAACAGCTGTTTTCGAAAGTCGCTACACTTTCATCTTCAGTGCTCATGTGTATATTGTGTTTATCACCACTGTTTAGGTGGCTTAGTTGAATGTGATAACAGTTTTCTATTTACACAAATTTTATTGTGAAAAACAATCCGAGAACTGTATCAACCTGATGTTAACACTTGTGTGTTATGATACCTGTGTTACCATTTGATTATTTTCTTCATGTCCCATTTTTCTGAATTTTTTTGTTCCATTATACATTAAGTCAAACTTTTTTGGTTTGAATTTTATACTTAAGTATATGTGAACGTTTTTCCAATTTTCATTGGTAGCTCAAGCCCAAGTTCAAATTGTATGTGATTTGTATAAATATATTATATATATATATATAGTATATAAAAATATTAATATAATGATATATATTTGTTTCTTTCCAGTGAAATTAATAAATAATTGCTTTTTACAAGCAACAGTCGTACAAAAAGACAGTAGATAATACAAATTTATCTGCACAAACTTACTAGCACTATCAATACGTATAATTTTTATTATAAAAACATATCTAAAGCACACGCACAAGTTTATTTTCTGGAATTTTGAACTACTGCAACGAAAGAAATATTCATATAAGAGTTTTTCTCAATCTTAACGGATTATCCTGTCTTTTTATTGATTTCACTATGATTTTGTGTCAAATCGCGATGCCTCTATTCTACTGTGAGATCTCGTCGCATCAACAAAACGTTTGTTATTCTCTGAAACCCAGAATAAGTAAAAAATGTATTCTTATTGTATGTACTTATGTTAGATTTGGATAATAACCAACATATTATTCTAGGGATCATCCTACAACATTGTATATCATTATAATGACAATTTCTTATTAATATAGAGACTTCTTACAAACTGCAGAAGCCAGGTACCGTGTAGAGTCAAAAATATACTTTGACCGAGTTTACATTAAACATTACATTATGACCACTTTTCTATCAACAATTGTTAACAATTGTTACAAATTTTCAGTAAATGAACAGAGCTAATAGTAGATCAATCTTTTAACACTGATTTAAACTCAGAAACTTATTTGAGTGATTAACCCTTATGTGATTGACATAAAAAACTACTTGTTTTGTACGACAAGGTACCCGGGTACCTTCATACAAATCTTATGAAAAATAAACGATTTTGCAACAAAATTTGAAACGTTTCAAAAGTCTAAATACACCTGAATATTTTTAAGGATGTATTTAATATTTTTAGCTGTGTCTACATGAGGAAATAATGTAATATATCAGCGGAATATAAATTGAGCTAGGAGATTCCCAATGCAAGCAAAAAATATAAGCGTTGGCAGAATATTTCTTCATTATTTCCATTTTACTTTTGTATCTGCATAGTGAAGTCTGTTTTGCAGAAAAATTTTTATTATTGCTGTGAAAGTTAAAGTTGTTGAAAGTTTAATAAGTAATAAAATGAGCTCAATACAAAGATACATAATAAAAGATTTAGCTCTACAGAAATAAACAATTTCTTGTATGAGAGTGAATCGAGTGACGATGATTTTATTTGTTCAGATGAGAAGAATAATTTTATTACAGTAGATGGCGAAATGGAAGTGGAAGCTTTAGATGCGGAACCTACAGGGATTATAGAAACAGATGAGAAGTCCTACGACTCAGATGAAACCAACGGTAGTGATGAAGTAGAAAGTCTGAACGATCTAAATGCATTCTTTGGTCTTTTGATACATGCTGGTGTTCATAAGTCAAATAGAGAACATATTTCAGAGTTATGGAAACCTATTAATTTGTCATTGTTTCGGGCAGAAATGTCCTTATTCAGATTTAAGTTGTTTTTACGATGCATACGTTTTGATAACGATGAAACTCGTTTATCGCGTGTCAAATTCGATAAAGCTGCAGAATTTCGAGATATTCGGATCATGCTAAATGTTAATTTACGCCAAAGTGACAAACACGGTGAGTGTATAACTGTATAAGAACTCAGGAAGGAATGTCACAACCGATAATTTTTTTCGTTATGCTCTTACGTGCAAAAAAAAGAAAGATGTAATAATGTTATCAACCATGCGTTTTATCCCGTCAGTCGAAAGCACTTTGACTGATAAGCCCGAAATTAAAAAGTATTACAATAAAACCAAAGTGGTGTTGATAATATGGACAAGTAGTTGGGCGAATGCACTTGCAAGCGTAGAACAAGTCGGTGGCCGCTATCCTTATATTTTAATCTTGGAGATGTAGCAGCATTGGCTTTATATATTATTTATATGGAACAAAATACACACTTCATTTCTACTGAAGTCTATTGACTTCAATTGTCTATTAAAAACATAAGGCAGCGTGCTAAAAATCCTAAGAATCACACACGAGCAGCAATAGATATAGTACTTGGAAAAGAGTTTGATACTATTGTGCATCCAGATACCCCAAAAGTGCAAAGAGATAAAACTGTCCATATCGCTGTAGCAGGAAGTTGTAAAATATGTTCTAAACTTCGCTTGAAGCAGAGGAAAGCACGCAGAAGTGGCAGCATTTGCTCTATACCAATTTGCAATTCGCATTCAGTAAATCGACCAGTATGCACAAAATGTTTACAGGACGATCAACCTAAATATATTATACATGAATAATATATTCACAAGTATGTGTGTATTTATTTTATTATTTATTATTATTTTTTTTTTTGTAGACATGTAAATTTATAGTAACTGAATTTTTATTACTTTTTTGTCACTATAATTCACTATAAAATAGAAAAAAAAAATACAGTGCATTTATTCATAGAATCGTATAAAGGTACCTGGGTACTTTGTGGAACAGTTAAGGGTGTGTGAAGAAAGTTGGCGTGCTATTCGTGTCAGGATTTACTAATTTTTTTCAGACCTCTGAAAATTAATACAATATCAAAATTTAGGAGCTCTCAAGAAGTTTCAGGTACGAGGGTTGCGAATTTCAACAAAAAAAAATTTGTTTCAAAACGCAAAAAGTACCCGGGTACCTTGTCAGTCACATAGAGGTTAAGAAATTTTTTACAATTGTTGTGAATTTGTTTGTTACTTTAATATTAATTTTTATATAAATATGTTTTTCATCTTATATAATAATTTAATTTTATCATTTTGTATGTGATATGACAGATTAAAATTCAAAAAAACTGTAATTAATGAAATGGGGGAATTCTCGGCATTTAATTGTCCCCGCACCGAAAAAATAAAAGGATTTCTAAAATTTTTAATTCATTTTCTAAAATGGTAGACCAAGAGAGATATATGTCAAAATTTTTAATAAGCTACCATAACTCCTTAGATTTTTTTCCACTTTTACTATGGGGACTGTTCACTGTGAGATGTGTCAAATAATATCCCCTTAATTATAAAACCAAAGGAAAAACAAACAGTTCAAGAAACAAAGGAAGAACTTAATAAAAAAAAAGTTGACCCAATGAATTTTAATATCATAAATGTTGAAATACGACGAAATGGTACAGTAGTTATACAGAGCGAAAATAGTGATGAAAGAGAAAAAATAAAAAATGCAATACAAAACGAAATAAGTGATAATTACAAAGTAAAAATTCCAAAACTGACCGGGATGAATTTTAAAATAAATGAAAATGATTTAACGGAAAAAACAAAACAAACAAAAATGATGTACTGAAAACAGTAAATTTGAAATTGTAAAATGTTTTGAGACCAAAAAATTTAATATAGCTGTATACAATGCAAAAATAAAAGTTGATGATGAAACATATCATCAAATTATGTCAATTCAGAAGCTCAATGCTGGATGGGAGAGATGTAGAATATTCGATGGTACTCAAATAATACAATGCTTTAATTGGCAAGGCTACAATCATAAAGCGAATGAATGCCGCAATGAACCAGTATGTTTTATATGTCATAGTAACCACAAAAGTAAAGACGATACAAAAGATGTTCTAAAGAAATGTGTTAATTGCAACAAAGAAAATAAAAGGATGAAAACCATACAACAATAAGCAAAGAATGTCCAGGTTATATAAATAAACTGAATTTAAAAAAGAAAAGATCTGGAAAAGATATAGAAATATAACAAACAACCAAAGAATATACATGGATTATATACTAACTTTCAAGGAAATTATAGTACAATTTGTTAAACCGGACTTTATAATAGTATCTGAAAGGCATATGACAGAAAACATAGATGAAGGAGAAGTTGAAATAAATGATTATGATTTATTTTTCACAACATCTAATTCTTCAAAAACAGGTGTGATTATATATTTTTGAAAGCAATGGATGCTGTCAAATATGAAGACTACTGTAAAAGATGCTGAGTATTGGATTAGTGCATATATTGCAAAAAATTAGAATATGTCATTTGTTATAATAGCGGTATACAGACCTCCAAGTTATTTGACGGCAGATTTTTGTGATGAATTCCAAGGTTTTATGGAAGAAATACCTGAAATGAATTGTAACATAAGGTCTGTCTGCGTACTTTTCCAACAGCAAATACTCAGTAACTTTTTTTGGGAGAGTAATACCAATTTTACTCTGTCGGCTGAGAATGTTTCAAAAAGTACGCAGACAGCTTCCAGTGAAATTTTGCAAGAAAGCAGCTGATGGGTATGTAAACAATTGAACTAAAAAAAGCAAAGGAATTTTAGCAGAAGTGAATTCTCGCGGTAAATTAAAAAATTATTAATTAAAGTGAAGATTAAAAAGTTTTGTAAATTATAAAACTTGTTTATTACACTGTTATTATTTTGGTAAGTTCGATTTCTTCTTAGTTTTAAGTTTTATTTGTAGGATTTTTTATAAAACTCATTTTGCTTACATTGCCCAACATAGTGTCAGCTTAACAATGGATGACCTGCTTCGGGAGGAAAGATTGGTGAACCCTGAATACTGTTTGGATAGTGAAACGAAGGTCAACTCAAACAACTGCAGCGTATCTGAACGCCCGAATTCTTCGCAAGGTGGTTATTTATTATTTCATTAATTATTTTTTATTTACTTATGTATGTATGTATATTTTACATTTGCATATACAGAAAATCTGGATGTGACGGCTTCATGCTTTAAGCGAAGGAAAACGTCTTTACAAGAGTACGTGGAAATGCAGAGAAATGTGGAGATCTACAAACTATAATAAGTTATTATAGAGGAGCAGAGGACGGCAAGGGCAGAAGAAAGGAAGCAAATTATGGCAGAAAAATAAAATTATTGGAATCTTTGGCTCTGCTCTTAAAAGAATAGTGATTACTTTTGTTGTTTCAGTTTAATGAATATATGTAAGTGAATAATTTTATTTTATTTTATTTTTTCTTTACAGCGACCAATAAAATCTAAATAAAAATAATGCCTAAATGGCACTAAAGCCGATTACAAAATGTATACACTTAACAAACACATAAAAAATAAAAATTTAAATACATACATATTTATATATTGAAATAAAAATGTTCCTTAAAAATAATGGAATGAGTTATCTGACGGAATTTGCATTGTTTGGCAAATTTCATCTCGCACATTATTTGCACGAGAATCCTCTTCGCCTCTTCAATTGCAACGTTTGTCAAACAAAGTTCTACTGATTCCATTGGTTCTGCCATCTCCAATCCATTTAAATCACGGTGATACTGTATATTTGGACGTTTCTAGCACGAAGTAAAATATTTTGTTTGTTATAAATGTTAAAAATCAATACAATTCTAACTACTTACCTCTGCCATTGCTAAATTTCAATTGTAATTTTTATTTCACAAAAATTTTTTTCATTTAAACAGTAAATAAAAACAGCTGTTCGCACTAGTTGCAAAATCTTGCAAGAAGAAATTTCTCCAGTAACATTTTGCAAGTTCTCTAACTTCGAACTGTCAAAAAATTCTCTTTTTGGCTCTCTGCCTGCAAGAGATTTGGAGTACGCAGACAACATTTTGCAACATTTTACAACATTTTGCACAAAATGATGCAAAGATGTGTACGCAGACAGACCTATAGTTATCGCTGATGATTTTAATATTGATTGGAGGGCAGATTCTTACAACACAGAATTGAAAGCATACTTAATGATAATGGGTTGGAACAGATAAAGCTTGAAGACACCAGAATAACACAGAACTCTAAAACTATAACAGATTATGTTATAACAAATAATGAGAGAATATCTGCAAGAACCAATATCTACAATGAAATATCAATTTCAATTAATTAACTATAAAAATTCACAAACAATTTCAAAAAATCACATTATAATAAGTGTAGCAGGCTATGAAACTTATACAAATTATTTAACATAATTCTCAGATGGTTTTTGGAAGTCTCTTAATAAGTTGAGAAGTTTGAAACTTTGCAAAACTGTGGTTGAAGTCTACTGACGATTTGGTAAGAAGCACCAATGAAATGCATATAGACATTGCTTAACCACCCAACAAATAAATTTCATATTATAATAGTACAATGACAATATGTCAAAAAATTAGTTTATTAACAGTTACAATATTATGCTAAAATTCTTATATACGTCTTATAGTGGTATTAGACAGGTTTACAAGTCGGCAGACATGCACGTTGGCGAAGTTTGGGTTTTACCATTACACTGTCGAGCATACTTCAGTACCAGTGTGGCCATATCAAAAATATTTTACAGTTAAATTAAAGCTTTGAAATAATCCTAAACTGCCAAAATATAATGCTAAAATTCTAATCATATTAATTTTTTTTACTTTAGTTAATATATCTTGATAAATGGTTTATTTTCAAGAATGTGTCTTTAAAAATACTTATTGCATGGCAGCACTGGTTAGCAAATAAGTGAATTATTGTGGATATGAACAAATTTATTTAAAAATAATTAATAATTTTATAAAAAGGCAAAATTTGTACGAAATAGATCATCAGCAACAAAGTGGAAATAAGGAAATACTGAAACATATACATATGTTAACTATTTTAGCAATAGAATGGCTGACTGCAGTAAATGCAGATCAGCGATCAGAGGTGAAAGTGGCATACGTTGTAATGGAGTCTGCGAAAAAATTTCTCATTTTACAAAAAAATGCGCTTGAATCGACCAATATTCTGGTAAAATATTCGATGAAAATAACTTTATAAGATATATCTGCGATGACTGTATGGAGTATATACAAAACGTTGATATGATATTAAAGGAAATTCAATATGTTGACAACAAAAATAAACAAACATTGAACGAATAAAAACATGAATTTGAGAGTTCACTCAAACAAAACGAAAATGAAATAAAAACATTATTGGAAGCTATTGAAAAAAGGTATGATGAAAGATTTAAAAATATGGATAACATTCAAAAACTGTGTGAAAAAAATGTCGAAGAAGTAAGAAGTCTGTATGGAATTGTTAGCGATGTTGAATATAAGAATAAAGACATATATGACAAAATTAACAACAGCAATGTAAAGATGTGTGATGAAATTAAAAAAATTGTAAAAGAAACGAACGTAAAGACAAAGATGTCATATGCACAAGCAGTTGCAAATAAAAATTTGATGCCAGATGCACAGTAAGCTATCTAGTAAAAAAAATCAAAAAATGAACTTTAGAATTTATCAATAAAATACATATGAGATGAAAGCTGACACTCCCACAATTCCAGAGGAGGTTTGGTTTTTCATGTGCGTTACACATGTAAAGAGTTATACGGCCTTAAAGTTGCACTATTTCCATAGCGTTTTCATAACTTTTAAGTAACAAAAAATGGGTTTGAAAAAATGAATATAAAAAATTAATTTTTCAATAAAAACGCTTGCAATTATATTTTCTTTATTCAGAAATGTAGCAGAAACAATGCAAAAGTCCTACAATTTAAATATTTATAGCACCACTGTAAGAAAAATTGTGAAAAATTTGGCCAAAATATGTACTTTAAACAAAAAAATAATCAGCTTCGTTGGAGCCGAAAAACTAGGCACATCACAAAACGACTTTTATGCATCAATAATGTTATTTTCTGATACATATACTAATATATGTATAAGAAGGCTTAGGTGTTTTCTATGCCAACTTTCGAAATATAATAATTTTAAAAATCATTAATATTTGATATATTATTAAAATTATAAGTTGATGTTTTTAATGTTTGAGAATACCAAGTACGATGACTCTAACACATATAAAAACTTTCTCTCACATATTGGGACACTATGTGAAACTAACTGTTTATTAATACAAATAAGTACTGAAGGGAGAACCGCCAAAAAGTCCTGCTACTTTGTATACTTTGCTTTACACGTTATTGTTTTGCATTTTTTAATATATGTTGTAAAAAAAAATATAACTTTCGTTTTTGGCCAATATATTAAAAGAATGTGTATAATCGTTAATAAAACTTTATTTAATATATGGTTAAACGCACCAATAAAAGAAAAGGGAAGTGTGGAATTTTATAATAGATAAAGTAAAATATGTAAATGAGTTTAAGGAGAAAAGTGTCAAATTAAAAATCAAAAAATAGCGGAGAATATTTTAATCAAGATTTACTGAATAAACTCCTAATTACTTCTGATCCACTAATTTCATGTAATAGAAATATAATAAATACAAGCATCTCTTTCCACAATACTCAAGAAATTAGTAATTCCATAATAGCTCTGTTCATTTACTTTTCTATCACTTTCCATCAACTAGAGAGTAAGAAGAAATTTTGTGAAATTTCTCTCAGTAATAGCAAAAAGTAAATGAAAACTTTTCCATCCAAAATTATCAACTTAAAATAGGTATACGCGAGTACTAAGTATTTACTCCAATATTTGCGAAAATTGTATGAAATTAATATGAAATTAATGTGATATATATTGTGATTTGTTTATTTTATGAACATTTTATTTTTGCTATATTAATATTTTTATAGGCTAATTGTTCTAATTTAGTTAAAATCTGAGAAAGACATGATGATAAATATTCCTAGGTACAAAGGAAGTCAACATCAGTTTTTATTCAACTTACACAGCAGAACAGAACAGCTGTTTTCGAAAGTCGCTACACTTTCATCTTCAGTGCTCATGTGTATATTGTGTTTATCGCCACTGTTTAGGTGGCTTAGTTGAATGTGATAACAGTTTTCTATTTACACAAATTTTATTGTGAAAAACAATCCGAGAACTGTATCAACCTGATGTTAACACTTGTGTGTTATGATACCTGTGTTACCATTTGATTATTTTCTTCATGTCCCATTTTTCTGAATTTTTTTGTTCCATTATACATTAAGTCAAACTTTTTTGGTTTGAATTTTATACTTAAGTATATGTGAACGTTTTTCCAATTTTCATTGGTAGCTCAAGCCCAAGTTCAAATTGTATGTGATTTGTATAAATATATTATATATATATATATAGTATATAAAAATATTAATATAATGATATATATTTGTTTCTTTCCAGTGAAATTAATAAATAATTGCTTTTTACAAGCAACAGTCGTACAAAAAGACAGTAGATAATACAAATTTATCTGCACAAACTTACTAGCACTATCAATACGTATAATTTTTATTATAAAAACATATCTAAAGCACACGCACAAGTTTATTTTCTGGAATTTTGAACTACTGCAACGAAAGAAATATTCATATAAGAGTTTTTCTCAATCTTAACGGATTATCCTGTCTTTTTATTGATTTCACTATGATTTTGTCTCAAATCGCGATGCCTCTATTCTACTGTGAGATCTCGTCGCATCAACAAAACGTTTGTTATTCTCTGAAACCCAGAATAAGTAAAAAATGTATTCTTATTGTATGTACTTATGTTAGATTTGGATAATAACCAACATATTATTCTAGGGATCATCCTACAACATTGTATATCATTATAATGACAATTTCTTATTAATATAGAGACTTCTTACAAACTGCAGAAGCCAGGTACCGTGTAGAGTCAAAAATATACTTTGGCCGAGTTTACATTAAACATTACATTATGACCACTTTTCTATCAACAATTGTTAACAATTGTTACAAATTTTCAGTAAATGAACAGAGCTAATAGTAGATCAATCTTTTAACACTGATTTAAACTCAGAAACTTATTTGAGTGATTAACCCTTATGTGATTGACATAAAAAACTACTTGTTTTGTACGACAAGGTACCCGGGTACCTTCATACAAATCTTATGAAAAATAAACGATTTTGCAACAAAATTTGAAACGTTTCAAAAGTCTAAATACACCTGAATATTTTTAAGGATGTATTTAATATTTTTAGCTGTGTCTACATGAGGAAATAATGTAATATATCAGCGGAATATAAATTGAGCTAGGAGATTCCCAATGCAAGCAAAAAATATAAGCGTTGGCAGAATATTTCTTCATTATTTCCATTTTACTTTTGTATCTGCATAGTGAAGTCTGTTTTGCAGAAAAATTTTTATTATTGCTGTGAAAGTTAAAGTTGTTGAAAGTTTAATAAGTAATAAAATGAGCTCAATACAAAGATACATAATAAAAGATTTAGCTCTACAGAAATAAACAATTTCTTGTATGAGAGTGAATCGAGTGACGATGATTTTATTTGTTCAGATGAGAAGAATAATTTTATTACAGTAGATGGCGAAATGGAAGTGGAAGCTTTAGATGCGGAACCTACAGGGATTATAGAAACAGATGAGAAGTCCTACGACTCAGATGAAACCAACGGTAGTGATGAAGTAGAAAGTCTGAACGATCTAAATGCATTCTTTGGTCTTTTGATACATGCTGGTGTTCATAAGTCAAATAGAGAACATATTTCAGAGTTATGGAAACCTATTAATTTGTCATTGTTTCGGGCAGAAATGTCCTTATTCAGATTTAAGTTGTTTTTACGATGCATACGTTTTGATAACGATGAAACTCGTTTATCGCGTGTCAAATTCGATAAAGCTGCAGAATTTCGAGATATTCGGATCATGCTAAATGTTAATTTACGCCAAAGTGACAAACACGGTGAGTGTATAACTGTATAAGAACTCAGGAAGGAATGTCACAACCGATAATTTTTTTCGTTATGCTCTTACGTGCAAAAAAAAGAAAGATGTAATAATGTTATCAACCATGCGTTTTATCCCGTCAGTCGAAAGCACTTTGACTGATAAGCCCGAAATTAAAAAGTATTACAATAAAACCAAAGTGGTGTTGATAATATGGACAAGTAGTTGGGCGAATGCACTTGCAAGCGTAGAACAAGTCGGTGGCCGCTATCCTTATATTTTAATCTTGGAGATGTAGCAGCATTGGCTTTATATATTATTTATATGGAACAAAATACACACTTCATTTCTACTGAAGTCTATTGACTTCAATTGTCTATTAAAAACATAAGGCAGCGTGCTAAAAATCCTAAGAATCACACACGAGCAGCAATAGATATAGTACTTGGAAAAGAGTTTGATACTATTGTGCATCCAGATACCCCAAAAGTGCAAAGAGATAAAACTGTCCATATCGCTGTAGCAGGAAGTTGTAAAATATGTTCTAAACTTCGCTTGAAGCAGAGGAAAGCACGCAGAAGTGGCAGCATTTGCTCTATACCAATTTGCAATTCGCATTCAGTAAATCGACCAGTATGCACAAAATGTTTACAGGACGATCAACCTAAATAAATTATACATGAATAATATATTCACAAGTATGTGTGTATTTATTTTATTATTTATTATTATTTTTTTTTTTTGTAGACATGTAAATTTATAGTAACTGAATTTTTATTACTTTTTTGTCACTATAATTCACTATAAAATAGAAAAAAAAAATACAGTGCATTTATTCATAGAATCGTATAAAGGTACCTGGGTACTTTGTGGAACAGTTAAGGGTGTGTGAAGAAAGTTGGCGTGCTATTCGTGTCAGGATTTACTAATTTTTTTCAGACCTCTGAAAATTAATACAATATCAAAATTTAGGAGCTCTCAAGAAGTTTCAGGTACGAGGGTTGCGAATTTCAACAAAAAAAAATTTGTTTCAAAACGCAAAAAGTACCCGGGTACCTTGTCAGTCACATAAAGGTTAAGAAATTTTTTACAATTGTTGTGAATTTGTTTGTTACTTTAATATTAATTTTTATATAAATATGTTTTTCATCTTATATAATAATTTAATTTTATCATTTTGTATGTGATATGACAGATTAAAATTCAAAAAAACTGTAATTAATGAAATGGGGGAATTCTCGGCATTTAATTGTCCCCGCACCGAAAAAATAAAAGGATTTCTAAAATTTTTAATTCATTTTCTAAAATGGTAGACCAAGAGAGATATATGTCAAAATTTTGAATAAGCTACCATAACTCCTTAGATTTTTTTCCACTTTTACTATGGGGACTGTTCACTGTGAGATGTGTCAAATAATATCCCCTTAATTATAAAACCAAAGGAAAAACAAACAGTTCAAGAAACAAAGGAAGAACTTAATAAAAAAAAAGTTGACCCAATGAATTTTAATATCATAAATGTTGAAATACGACGAAATGGTACAGTAGTTATACAGAGCGAAAATAGTGATGAAAGAGAAAAAATAAAAAATGCAATACAAAACGAAATAAGTGATAATTACAAAGTAAAAATTCCAAAACTGACCGGGATGAATTTTAAAATAAATGAAAATGATTTAAAGGAAAAAACAAAACAAACAAAAATGATGTACTGAAAACAGTAAATTTGAAATTGTAAAATGTTTTGAGACCAAAAAATTTAATATAGCTGTATACAATGCAAAAATAAAAGTTGATGATGAAACGTATCATAAAATTATGGCAATTCAGAAGCTCAATGCTGGATGGGAGAGATGTAGAATATTCGATGGTACCCAAATAATACAATGCTTTAATTGGCAAGGCTACAATCATAAAGCGAATGAATGCCGCAATGAACCAGTATGTTTTATATGTCATAGTAACCACAAAAGTAAAGACGATACAAAAGAAGTTCTAAAGAAATGTGTTAATTGCAACCAAGAAAATAAAAGGATGAAAACCATACAACAATAAGCAAAGAATGTCCAGGTTATATAAATAAACTGAATTTAAAAAAGAAAAGATCTGGAAAAGATATAGAAATATAACAACCAAAGAATATACATGGATTATATACTAACTTCCAAGGAAATTATAGTACAATTTGTTAAACCGGACTTTATAATAGTATCTGAAAGGCATATGACAGAAAACATAGATGAAGGAGAAGTTGAAATAAATGATTATGATTTATTTTTCACAACGTCTAATTCTTCAAAAACAGGTGTGATTATATATTTTTAAAAGCAATGGATGCTGTCAAATATGAAGACTACTGTAAAAGATGCTGAGTATTGGATTAGTGCATATATTGCAAAAAATGAGAATATGTCATTTGTTATAATAGCGGTATACAGATCTCCAAGTTATTTGACGGCAAATTTTTGTGATGAATTCCAAGTTTTTATGGAAGAAATACCTGAAATGAATTGTAACATAGTTATCGCTGATGATTTTAATATTGATTGGAGGGCAGATTTTTACAACACAGAATTGATTCCAAAAACCATCTGAGAAATATGTTAAATATATTAACTATAAAAATTCACAAACAATTTCAAAAAATCACATTATAATAAGTGTAGCAGGCTATGAAACTTATACAAATTATTTAACATAATTCTCAGATGGTTTTTGGAAGTCTTTTAATAAGTTGAGAAGTTTGAAACTTTGCAAAACTGTGGTTAAAGTCTACTGACGATTTGGTAACAAGCACCAATGAAATGCATATAGGCATTGCTTAACCACCCAACAAATAAATTTCATATTATAATAGTACGACAATATGTCAAAAAATTAGTTTATTAACAGTTACAATATAATGCTAAAATTCTTATATACGTCTTATAGTGGTATTAGACAGGTTTACAAGTCGGCAGACATGCACGTTGGCGAAGTTTGGGTTTTACCATTACACTGTCGAGCATACTTCAGTACCAGTGTGGCCATATCAAAAATATTTTACAGTTAAATTAAAGCTTTAAAATAATGCTAAACAATGCTATAAAGAATCCTAAACTGCCAAAATATAATGCTAAAATTCTAATCATATTAATTTTTATTACTTTAGTTAATATATCTTGATAAATGGTTTATTTTCAAGAATGTTTCTTTAAAAATACTTATTGCTTGGCAGCACTGGTTAGCAAACAAGTGAATTATTGTGGATATGAACAAATTTATTTAAAAATAATTAATAATTTTATAAAAAGGCAAAATTTGTACGAAATAGATCATCAGCAACAAAGTGGAAATAAGGAAATACTGAAACATATACATATGTTAACTATTTTAGCAACAGAATGGCTGACTGCAGTAAATGCAGATCAGCGATCAGAGGTGAAAGTGGCATACGTTGTAATGGGGTCTGCGAAAAAATTTCTCATTTTACAAAAAAATGCGCTGGAATCGACCAATATTCTGGTAAAATATTCGATGAAAATAACTTTATAAGATATACATATCTGCGATGACTGTATGCAGTATATACAAAACGTTGATATGATATTAAAAGAAATTCAATATGTTGACAACAAAAACAAACAAACATTGACCGAATACAAACATGAATTTGAGAGTTCACTCAAACAAAACGAAAATGAAATAAAAACATTATTGGAAGCTATTGAAAAAAGGTATGATGCAAGATTTAAAAATATGGATAACATTCAAAAACTGTGTGAAAAAAATGTCGAAAAAGTAAAAAGTCTGTATGGAATTGTTAGCGATGTTGAATATAAGAATAAAGACATATATGACAAAATTAACAACAGCATTGTAAAGATGTGTGATGAAATTAAAAAAATTGTAAAAGAAACGAACGTAAAGACAAAGATGTCATATGCACAAGCAGTTGCAAATAAAAATGTGATGCCAGATGCACAGTAAGCTGTCTAGTGAAAAAAAAATCAAAAAATGAACTTTAGAATTTATCAATAAAATACATATGAGATGAAAGCTCACACTCCCACAATTCCAGAGGAGGTTTGGTTTTTCATGTGCGTTACACATGTAAAGAGTTATACGGCCTTAAAGTTGCACTATTTCCATAGCGTTTTCATAACTTTTAAGTAACAAAAAATGGGTTTGAAAAAATGAATATAAAAAATTAATTTTTCAATAAAAACGCTTGCAATTATATTTTCTTTATTCAGAAATGTAGCAGAAACAATGCAAAAGTCCTACAATTTAAATATTTATAGCACCACTGTAAGAAAAATTGTGAAAAATTTGGCCAAAATATGTACTTTAAACAAAAAAATAATCAGCTTCGTTGGAGCCGAAAAACTAGGCACATCACAAAACGACTTTTATGCATCAATAATGTTATTTTCTGATACATATACTAATATATGTATAAGAAGGCTTAGGTGTTTTCTATGCCAACTTTTGATATATAATGATTTTAAAAATCATTAATATTTGATATATTATTAAAATTATCAGTTGATGTTTTTAATGTTTGAGAATACCAAGTACGATGACTCTAACACATATAAAACCATACTCTCACATATTCCGGCACTATGTGAAACTAACTGTTTATTAATACAAATAAGTACTTAAGGGAGAACCAGCAAAAAGTCGTGCTACTTTGTATACTTTGGTTTAATCGTTATTGTTTTGCATTTTTTAATATCTGTTGTCACAAAAAAATATAACTTTCGTTTTTGGCCAATATATTAAAAGAATGTGTATAATCGTTAATAAAACTTTATTTAATATATGGTTAAACGCACCAATAAAAGAAAAGGGAAGTGTGGAATTTTATAATAGATAAAGTAAAATATGTAAATGAGTTTAAGGAGAAAAGTGTCAAATTAAAAATCAAAAAATAGCGGAGAATATTGTAATCAAGATTTAATGAATAAACTCCTAATTACTTCTGATAAACTAATTTCATGTAATAGAAATATAATAAATACAAGCATCTCTTTCCACAATACTCAAGAAATTAGTAATTACATAATAATGTGATTTTAAAGTTATATTTGTTTCTTTCCAGTGAAATTAATAAATAATTGCTTTTTACAAGCAGCAGTCGTACAAAAAGACAGTAAATAATACAAATTTATCTACACAAACTTACTAGCACTATCAATACGTATAATTTTTATTATAAAAACATATCTAAAGCACACGCACAAGTTTATTTTCTGGAATTTTGAACTATTGCAACGAAAGAAATATTCATATAAGAGTTTTTCTCGATCTTAACGGATTATCTTGTCTTTTTATTGACTTCACTATGATTTTGTGTCAAATCGCGGTGCCTCTATTCTAATGTGAGATCTCGTCGCATCAACAAAACGTTTGTTATTCTCTGAAATGCAGAATAAGTAAAAAAATGTATCCTTATTGTATATACATATGTTAGATTTGGATAATAGCCAACATATTATTCTATGGATCATCCTACAACAATGTATATCATTATAATGACAATTTCTTATTAATGTAGAGACTTCTCACAAACTGCTGAAGCCAGGTACTGTGTAGAGTCAAAAATATATTCAGCCCAATGATAAACAAAAATTCCGTGGGAGTTTTTTCACTTTTCCCTTTTCTCATGAATAAATTTTTTCTCCTTTTTTCCAACTGAGGGAAGTGAAAAAATTCGAAGTGAGAAAAGTAGGTATCATCAATGGAAAAAAGGGGAAAAACCATTTAATTCCTCAACTGATTTTTCGCTTACAATTTTGAAGGGAGTTTGTACAAAAATGTAAATATTTATTTTTAAAATTAACACAAAATAAAAGAAAAAATGTTTAATGTAATTTTTAGGTCAAAACATACCAATAAGCAACAAATACAGCAGCTGGTGACCTTAATGGAAGCCAATGCTGATATTGCGTGTGGATTTCATAAAGACAGCAAGGAGACAGTTTTAAGATTTTGGAAAAATGTTGAAACGGAGCTAAATTCTTTGGGCCCTCCAACTAAATGTACTGCTGAATGGAAAAAGGTTGGATATTTGAAAAAATGCCCATAATAGTATGTATAAGAAGTTGTTTTATATTTTCAGGTGTGGGCAGATCAAAAAAAAAATATGTTCGCCAGAAGGCTGCCCAAAATCTGAGAGAGAAAAAAGTACTGGAGGTGGCCCGAACAAGGAATTAAAATTTTATCCCATAGAGGAAGCCATTTACAATCTCGTTCGCATGAAATCTGCAGTCGAAGGTGTAGCTGCAAGCTCTTATAGACTTAACACTCCAAAAATTATTGATGAAATAATTCTCACTCCTGCAGATGAAGCTCTCTTCGACTATGTAAGGCCTCAGGAACTGGAAGAAACAAATGAGATTCCACACAGCATTTCACCACCAACTACAACAACTGAAAGTATCCTACCATCTTCAACTCGCCAAAAAATTACAAATTATAAAAATTCAAGTGCTCATAAAGAACCAGATAAAACTGCGTAGGATGCCCTTCAAGCTGAGCTTGAAGTACAAAAGGATCTAGTAAAAACATTAAAAACAATAGTAGAAAATCAAAAGGATGAGCAGAAAAAAACGAAAAGAATTTACCGATCTATCGAAAAACTGAATGAAAATAGTGAAAAACATTTTTAAAAAATGCAAGATCTTAAAAGTGAGGAAATTAAAGAATTGCGGCGGCACAATGCTTTTATGGAAAAGCAAAGAATAAAAGATATAGAATATAAATTAGAAAAAAATAGATTAGAAATGCATTTACGTCAATTAAAGTGATATGAGAAATATTTGATTTTGTTTTATGTGTATATATATTTATATAAATAAGAATGTGTAACAAAGTTAAAAGTAATGAATTTTTTTATTTTTAAAAAGAATTGGCAATATGCAATTAAACTTTTGTACCTTATTTTATAAAAGAATAGTTTTTAATTTATAAGTGATTTTTTTCATGTTCTTAGAACTTTTTATTTTACTTTTTAATAAAAAATAATTAAAAATATAGATATGTACATGTGTTTAATAAAATTTCTTTACAAGTAGTTATAAAATGGTACGGCCGATATTAACTCTTATAGCTTGAGCTGAAGCTAAATATTGGTTTGATTCGGATACTGCTACTTCCTCTTCTGGCATACTTACATCTGTAAGTTCATTGAATGAGTCCTTTACCTTATAATGGATACATATGTTGTGTAGAGCACAACATACATTTACAATTTTTGCCGCTTTTTCAGGAGTGTAGTGCAACTCTCGTGCGCCGAGGAGACACCTCCAACGATTTTTCAATACCCCAATAGTACGCTCAATAATATTGCGGCATTTTGAGTGTACCTCGTTAAATCTCATTTCTGGAGATCCATCTTCTGGGACGCGATGTGGAGTTAAGAGCCACGGCTCCAAAGGGTATCCTGCGTCTCCTATTTATATAAAAATATGAGAATTATTATTTCATTTTCATAAGTTATTTAACAAAAACTTACCTAATAGCCAAAAGTTGGTTTCGCCTTGCATATACTTTTGCTCAAAGTGAAACCGCAGGTCACTATTGTTCCATATAAATGAGTCGTGGGAAGCACCTGGGTGGGACGGGTCAACGAAACGTATTTTGAATTCGTCATCGAAAAGCTGTAAACAATCATCGCTTAAAATAAGTTATTTCCTTAGAAGTATATGTAGATACAAACTTCGTATAAAAACTTTGAATACTTTCCAGCATAACATTTAAGCTAAATTTTCCTTTTCTGTTATAGAAAAGGTGTTTGTTTGCAGTTGGCGCGATTATTTGCACATGGGTTCCATCGATGCAACCGGTAACTCCAGGAATATTATGCTTCTTGTAAAAGGCCAGAGCGATTTTCCGCTTTTCTTCTGCTGTTTTCGGCAAATTTATCCAAATCGGACAAAGACGTGTTTCAAAAATATTTAGTACATCGTTCAGTGTCATGCTGAAAGAAGACTGCGCTAAATGTACGTCAGAGTCCTTGCCAATACCGGTTTGGTAGCCACCTCCCGCAAAAAAACGCAAGCATCCACTGAGCTTAGCTACCGCTGGAATAGCAAATTGTTTTTTGTCCCGTTGAGAGTGCTCTGTAAGTACTTCCAATAAATAACGGAAAGCAGGTTTATTTACGCGGTAGTATTTTTGAAATCTATAATTAAACAAAGAGTAATGATTAAAATCAAGTAACAATACTTTTCTATTTACTCACAATGATTGTGGCAACTCAAGTGGGTTAGACACATCGCGCAGCTGCCTTCTTTCAATCTTAAGATTTCTTAACTGCTGCTCATATTCTGCAGTGGACACTCTTCCCGCAAGAATCCGAAAAGCAATACTATGCATTTTAACTAAGTTTTTCTTTTTTGTTGAAAGCAAATTAATTAAACACTGATATAAACTTTTGTAAGCAACAAAAATGCAATCACAATAAGCAAAACAGCTGTCTTCGAAATTTCGATTTTCCTTCTCCCTTATTTTTCTTTCCCCGGGAATTTATGATTGGAGGAATTTTTTCTCGAGAAACCTTTTTATTTAGGGAAACAAACTTCTCGAGAATATTCATGATTGGGCTGATTTTGACCAAGATTATATTAAACAAAATATATTATTTTTTAAAAATCATTTACTTCAAATGCAAATGTATATCTTGAATAATTTAACTTGACTATCTACTGATATTATGTGAAGTGTCGAGTATCTAGGTACTTATAGTTTTTACATCACCTCCATCAGCTGCAGCATCCTGTATCCCTGATGTTTGATAGTTTTTTGAGCTAATGACCACTTTTCTATCAACAATTGTTAACAATTGTTACAAATTTTCAGTAAATGAACAGAGCTAATAGTAGATCAATCTTTTAACACTGATTCAAACTCAGAAACTTATTTGTGTGATTAAGAAATTTTTTACAATTGTTGTGTTTGTTACTTTATTATTAATCTTTATATAAATATGTTTTTTATCTTATATAATAATTTAATTTTATCATTTTGTATGTGATATGACAGATTAAAGTTCCGAAAAAATAGTAATTACTGAAATGGGGGAATGCTCGGTATTTAATTGTACCCGCACCGAAAAAATAAAAGGATTTCTAAAATTTTTAATTCATTTTCTAAAATAGTAGACCAAGAGAGATATATGCCAAAATTTTCCTTAAGCTACCATAACTCCTTAGATTTTTTTCCACTTTTACTATGGGGACTGTTCACTGTGAGATGTGTCAAAAAATATCCCCTTAATTATAGAACCAAAGGAAAACCAAACAGTTCAAAAACCCAAGGAAGAACTTAATAAAAAAAGTTGACCCAATGAATTTTAAAATCGTTAATATTGAAATACGCCGAAATGATACAGTAGTTATACAGAGCGAAAATAGTGATGAAAGAGAAAAAATAAAAAATGCAATACAAAACGATATAAGTGATAATTACAAAGTAAAAATTCCAAAACAGACCGGGATGAATTTTAAAATAAATTAAAATGATTTAACGAAAAAAACAAAATGATGTAGTGAAAACAGTAAATTTGAAATTGTAAAATGTTTTGAGACCAAAAAATTTAATATAGCTGTATAAAATGATGAAACGTATCATAAAATTATGGCAATTCAGAAGCTCAGTGCTGGATGGGAGAGATGTAGAATATTCGATGGTACTCAAATAATACAATGCTTTAATTTTCAAGGCTACAATCATAAAGCGAATGAATGCCGAAATGAACCAGTATGTTTTAAATGTCATAGTAACCACAAAAGTAAAGACTATACAAAAGAAGTTCTAAAGAAATGTGTTAATTGCAACCAAGAAAATAAAAGGATGAACACCATACAACAATAAGCAAAGACTGTCCAGGTTATATAAATAAACTGAATTTAAAAAAGAAGACATCTGGAAAAGATATAGAAATATAACAACCAAAGAATATACATGGATTATATACTAACTTCCAAGGGCTAACAAATAATATCAACCAGCTCGAAATTATAGTACAATCTGTTAAACCGGACTTTATAATAGTATCTGAAAGGCATATGACAGAAAACATAGATGAAGGAGAAGTTGAAATAAATGATTATGATTTATTTTTCACAACGTCTAATTCTTCAAAAACAGGTGTGATTATCTATTTTTAAAAGCAATGGATGCTGTCAAATATGAAGACTACTGTAAAAGATGCTGAGTATTGGATTAGTGCATATATTGCAAAAAATGAGAATATGTCATTTGTTATAATAGCGGTATACAGATCTCCAAGTTATTTGACGGCAGATTTTTGTGATGAATTCCAAGGTTTTATGGAAGAAATACCTGAAATGAATTGTAACATCGTTACCGCTGGTGATTTTAATATTGATTGGAGGGCAGATTTCTACAAACACAGAATTGAAAGCATACTTAATGATAATGGGTTGGAACATATAATGCTTGAAGACACCAGAATAACACAGAATTCTAAAATTATAATAGATTATGTTATAACAAATATTGAGAGAATACCTGCAAGAACCAATATATATAATAAAATATCAGATCATGAAGCAATAGACATCTTTATGGAATGTGAAAATAGCAAACAAATAGAAGTTTTTAAGTACAGTAAAAACCACTTTAAAAATTAACTAAGTTCAGTACTAAAATATAATCGAATTTTGAATGTTAACGAACAGGTTGAAAACTTTGATAAATGTGTGGAAATTACTGTAGCAAAATTTATTGTAAAAAAACAAATTAACGAGGGCAATAAAAATATGTGTGGTTTAATATCGATTTAAGAAATCCAAAAGCAGAAAAAGTAAGATCATACCAAAGAGCCGTAATTGAAAATACTAACGCATCTTGGGCAACATATAATACAATAAGAAATATATATAAAACGAAAATTGAAAATGAGAAACGTAATTATATAAATAAGATTGCAATCGCTAGAAACCAAAAAGAAATGTGGGGGGGTAATATAAGAACTTGTCTTAAGGAAACCTAGAGATATGATAAAAACTGTGATATTTAATCAATTAGTGCATAGCAAAAATTTAGAAATAGCTGAAAACTTTAACACTTATTTTATTGATATCATTAAGGAAATAAGAGACTGAAATGTAAATGTGCAATACAAAATTTGATACCTGTGATAAACTCTCGATTTCTCGATGTCAAAAGGGGATGGAGAAAGTGGTTAAAAATCAATTAGAAGATTATATAGAAAATAATTGCTTGCTATCTAGGATATCATCAGTCAGGATTTCGAAAGAAACATTCTTGTGAAACAGCGGTGAACTACTTAGTAACCAAATGGAAATGTGTAAAGAAAAATAATAAAATATTGGCTACTTTTCTTGATTTTGAACCGGCATTCGAAACAATAGACAGGAATATATTAATACAAAAACCTTATAAATACGGTATCCAAGACACTGAGTTAAACTGGTTTAGATCATATTTAGAAAATCGTAAACAGAAAACAAAAGTTAATAATATTAAATCATCAGCGATAGGAAATCAATATGGAGTGCCACAAGGCTCATTTTTGGGGGCTCTCCTATTTATTATTTATATAAATGATATCGAAAATATAATGGAAAAGTGTGAAATAGTTATGTATGTCGACGACACACTAATTTGTATGGAGGCAGAGACAGAAGATATGTGCTATGAAAATTTAACAGCAGATATGTGCAGAATAAACAAATGGTTAAATATGAACAAATTAAAGCTAAATGAAAATCAAACAAAACTGATGGAAATTAATATGAGCAACGGTAAAACATTTCAAATAAACCACATAACAATCGAAAAAGTTAACAGCATTAAATATTTAGGTTTTATAATAGACAACAATTTAAAGTTCCACGACCATATTGAATATATTTGTAAAAAGATAGGAACAAAAATAGGATTTTTTAAAATATTAAGAAATAAAGTATCAACAATAATGTCAATGAATATGTATATACAACACAATTATTAAACCACATTTTGAATACATGCTAACAATCCTGTATTCCAGCTGCAATGATCAACAAATTATACGACTACAAAAACTTCAAAATAAAGCAATGCGTGCGATATTAAAATGTAATCGATTAACATCAATAAATTATATGCTCAACACTTTAAAATGGTTTAATGTTAAACAAAGACTGAAACTGAAAATTGGAGATGTGCCGCAATATATAACTGACCAGACAACGTAACGGTTGGAATAGCCGAACGCTGAAATTTTAAATGTAAGCTAAATGTGTCAGATGATCCAACCTGGTATATGTCAAGCTGTGTAAACACTTACTTCACTGTAAGAAAATGTTACCGTAACGTTCCAACCTGAAGAAAATAGAATTTCATTCTACGGTTCCATTACATTTGTAAGACAGTGATGGACTGTACAAAAGGCCTTTTTGGCACATATTTCTCTTTTGATATGTTTAGTTGATGAATATGTATTAAGACATGATATAACTATTTTATATGTTTAACCTTCTAAATAAATGTTTTATTTTTTTTGAAATATCGAATGTTTGTATGTGATCAGAGGTGAAAGTGGCATACGTTGTAATGGAGTCTGCGAAAAAATTTCTCATTTTACAAAAAAATGCGCTGGAATCGTCCAATATTCTGGTAAAATATTCGATGAAAATAACTTTATAAGATATATCTGCGATGACTGTATACAGTATATACAAAACGTTGATATGATATCAAAAGAAATTCAATATGTTGACAACAAAAACAAACAAACATTGACCGAATACAAACATGAATTTGAGAGTTCACTCAAACAAAACGAAAATGAAATAAAAACATTATTGGAAGCTATTGAAAAAAGGTATGATGCAAGATTTAAAAATATGGATAACATTCAAAAACTGTGTGAAAAAAATGTCGAAAAAGTAAAAAGTCTGTATGGAATTGTTAGCGATGTTGAATATAAGAATAAAGACATATATGACAAAATTAACAACAGCATTGTAAAGATGTGTGATGAAATTAAAAAAATTGTAAAAGAAACGAACGTAAAGACAAAGATGTCATATGCACAAGCAGTTGCAAATAAAAATGTGATGCCAGATGCACAGTAAGCTGTCTAGTGAAAAAAAATCAAAAAATTAACTTTAGAATTTATCAATAAAATACATATGAGATGAAAGCTCACACTCCCACAATTCCAGAGGAGGTTTGGTTTTTCATGTGCGTTACACATGTAAAGAGTTATACGGCCTTAAAGTTGCACTATTTCCATAGCGTTTTCATAACTTTTAAGTAACAAAAAATGGGTTTGAAAAAATGAATATAAAAAATTAATTTTTCAATAAAAACGCTTGCAATTATATTTTCTTTATTCAGAAATGTAGCAGAAACAATGAAAAAGTCCTACAATTTAAATATTTATAGCACCACTGTAAGAAAAATTGTGAAAAATTTGGCCAAAATATGTACTTTAAACAAAAAAATAATCAGCTTCGTTGGAGCCGAAAAACTAGGCACATCACAAAACGACTTTTATGCATCAATAATGTTATTTTCTGATACATATACTAATATATGTATAAGAAGGCTTAGGTGTTTTCTATGCCAACTTTTGATATATAATGATTTTAAAAATCATTAATATTTGATATATTATTAAAATTATCAGTTGATGTTTTTAATGTTTGAGAATACCAAGTACGATGACTCTAACACATATAAAACCATACTCTCACATATTCCGGCACTATGTGAAACTAACTGTTTATTAATACAAATAAGTACTTAAGGGAGAACCAGCAAAAAGTCGTGCTACTTTGTATACTTTGGTTTAATCGTTATTGTTTTGCATTTTTTAATATCTGTTGTCACAAAAAAATATAACTTTCGTTTTTGGCCAATATATTAAAAGAATGTGTATAATCGTTAATAAAACTTTATTTAATATATGGTTAAACGCACCAATAAAAGAAAAGGGAAGTGTGGAATTTTATAATAGATAAAGTAAAATATGTAAATGAGTTTAAGGAGAAAAGTGTCAAATTAAAAATCAAAAAATAGCGGAGAATATTGTAATCAAGATTTAATGAATAAACTCCTAATTACTTCTGATAAACTAATTTCATGTAATAGAAATATAATAAATACAAGCATCTCTTTCCACAATACTCAAGAAATTAGTAATTACATAATAATGTGATTTTAAAGTTATATTTGTTTCTTTCCAGTGAAATTAATAAATAATTGCTTTTTACAAGCAGCAGTCGTACAAAAAGACAGTAAATAATACAAATTTATCTACACAAACTTACTAGCACTATCAATACGTATAATTTTTATTATAAAAACATATCTAAAGCACACGCACAAGTTTATTTTCTGGAATTTTGAACTATTGCAACGAAAGAAATATTCATATAAGAGTTTTTCTCGATCTTAACGGATTATCTTGTCTTTTTATTGACTTCACTATGATTTTGTGTCAAATCGCGGTGCCTCTATTCTAATGTGAGATCTCGTCGCATCAACAAAACGTTTGTTATTCTCTGAAATGCAGAATAAGTAAAAAAATGTATCCTTATTGTATATACATATGTTAGATTTGGATAATAGCCAACATATTATTCTATGGATCATCCTACAACAATGTATATCATTATAATGACAATTTCTTATTAATGTAGAGACTTCTCACAAACTGCTGAAGCCAGGTACTGTGTAGAGTCAAAAATATATTCAGCCCAATGATAAACAAAAATTCCGTGGGAGTTTTTTCACTTTTCCCTTTTCTCATGAATAAATTTTTTCCCCTTTTTTCCAACTAAGGGAAGTGAAAAAATTCGAAGTGAGAAAAGTATAATCATCAATGGAAAAAAGGGGAAAAACCATTTAATTCCTCGACTGATTTTTCGCTTACAATTTTGAAGGGAGTTTGTAAAAAAATGTAAGTATTTATTTTTAAAATTAACATAAAATAAAAGAAAAAATGTTTAATGTAATTTTTAGGTCAAAACATACCAATAAGCAACAAATGCAGCAGCTGGTGACCTTAATGAAAGCCAATGCTGATATTGCGTGTGGATTTCATAAAGACAGCAAGGAGACAGTTTTAAGATTTTGGAAAAATGTTGAAACGGAGCTAAATTCTTTGGGCCCTCCAACTAAATGTACTGCTGAATGGAAAAAGGTTGGATATTTGAAAAAATACCCATAATAGTATGTATAAGAAGTTGTTTTATATTTTCAGGTGTGCGCAGATCAAAAAAAAAAATATGTTCGCCAGAAGGCTGCCCAAAATCTGAGAGAGAAAAAAGTACTGGAGGTGGCCCGAACAAGGAATTAAAATTTTCTCCCATAGAGGAAGCCATTTACAATCTCGTTCGCATGAAATCTGCAGTCGAAGGTGTAGCTGCAAGCTCTTATAGACTTAACACTCCAAAAATTATTGATGAAATAATTCTCACTCCTGCAGATGAAGCTCTCTTCGACTATGTAAAGCCTCAGGAACTGGAAGAAACAAATGAGATTCCACACAGCATTTCACCACCAACTACAACAACTGAAAGTATCCTACCAGCTTCAACTCGCCAAAAAATTACAAATTATAAAAATTCAAGTGCTCATAAAGAACCAGATAAAACTGCGTACGATGCCCTTCAAGCTGAGCTTGAAGTACAAAAGGATCTAGTAAAAACATTAAAAACAATAGTAGAAAATCAAAAGGATGAGCAGAAAAAAACGAAAAGAATTTACCGATCTATCGAAAAACTGAATGAAAATAGTGAAAAACATTTTTAAAAAATGCAAGATCTTAAAAGTGAGGAAATTAAAGAATTGCGGCGGCACAATGCTTTTATGGAAAAGCAAAGAATAAAAGATATAGAATATAAATTAGAAAAAAATAGATTAGAAATGCAGTTACGTCAATTAAAGTGATATGAGAAATATTTGATTTTGTTTTATGTGTATATATATTTATATAAATAAGAATGTGTAACAAAGTTAAAAGTAATGAATTTTTTTAATTTTAAAATGAATTGGCAATATGCAATTAAACTTTTGTACCTTATTTTATAAAAGAATAGTTTTTAATTTATAAGTGATTTTTTTCATGTTCAGAGAACTTTTTATTTTACTTTTTAATAAAAAATAATTAAAAATATAGATATGTACATGTGTTTAATAAAATTTCTTTACAAGTAGTTATAAAATGGTACGGCCGATATTAACTCTTATAGCTTGAGCTGAAGCTAAATATTGGTTTGATTCGGATACTGCTACTTCCTCTTCTGGCATACTTACATCTGTAAGTTCATTGAATGAGTCCTTTACCTTATAATGGATACATATGTTGTGTAGAGCACAACATGCATTTAAAATTTTTGCCGCTTTTTCAGGAGTGTAGTGCAACTCTCGTGCGCCGAAGAGACACCTCCAACGATTTTTCAATACCCCAATAGTACGCTCAATAATATTGCGGCATTTTGAGTGTACCTCGTTAGATCTCATTTCTGGAGATCCATCTTCTGGGACGCGATGTGGAGTTAAGAGCCACGGCTCCAAAGGGTATCCTGCGTCTCCTATTTGTATAAAAATATGAGAA
Source organism: Linnaemya vulpina (assembly GCA_963675445.1). Classification (NCBI taxonomy): domain Eukaryota; kingdom Metazoa; phylum Arthropoda; class Insecta; order Diptera; family Tachinidae; genus Linnaemya; species Linnaemya vulpina. Next base: position 51,804,931 of record OY776276.1, read on the forward strand.
TTATTATTTCATTTTCATAAGTTATTTAACAAAAACTTACCTAATAGCCAAAAGTTGGTTTCGCCTTGCATATACTTTTGCTCAAAGTGAAACCGCAGGTCACTATTGTTCCATATAAATGAGTCGTGGGAAGCACCTGGGTGGGACGGGTCAACGAAACGTATTTTGAATTCATCGAAAAGCTGTAAACAATCATCGCTTAAAATAAGTTATTTCCTTAGAAGTATATGTAGATACAAACTTCGTATAAAAACTTTCAATACTTTCCAGCATAACATTTAAGCTAAATTTTCCTTTTCTGTTATAGAAAAGGTGTTTGTTTGCAGTTGGCGCGATTATTTGCACATGGGTTCCATCGATGCAACCGGTAACTCCAGGAATATTATGCTTCTTGTAAAAGGCCAGAGCGATTTTCCGCTTTTCTTCTGCTGTTTTCGGCAAATTTATCCAAATCGGACAAAGACGTGTTTCAAAAATATTTAGTACATCGTTCAGTGTCATGCTGAAAGAAGACTGCGCTAAATGTACTTCAGAGTCCTTGCCAATACCGGTTTGGTAGCCACCTCCCGCAAAAAAACGCAAGCATCCACTGAGCTTAACTACCGCTGGAATAGCAAATTGTTTTTTGTCCCGTTGAGAGTGCTCTGTAAGTACTTCCAATAAATAACGGAAAGCAGGTTTATTTACGCGGTAGTATTTTTGAAATCTATAATTAAACAAAAAGTAATGATTAAAATCAAGTAACAATACTTTTCTATTTACTCACAATGATTGTGGCAACTCAAGTGGGTTAGACACATCGCGCAGCTGCCTTCTTTCAATCTTAAGATTTCTTAACTGCTGCTCATATTCTGCAGTGGACACTCTTCCCGCAAGAATCCGAAAAGCAATACTATGCATTTTAACTAAGTTTTTCTTTTTTGTTGAAAGCAAATTAATTAAACACTGATATAAACTTTTGTAAGCAACAAAAATGCAATCACAATAAGCAAAACAGCTGTCTTCGAAATTTCGATTTTCCTTCTCCCTTATTTTTCTTTCCCCGGGAATTTATGATTGGAGGAATTTTTTCTCGAGAAACCTTTTTATTTAGGGAAACAAACTTCTCGAGAATATTCATGATTGGGCTGATTTTGACCAAGATTATATTAAACAAAATATATTATTTTTTAAAAATCATGTACTTCAAATGCAAATGTATATCTTGAATAATTTAACTTGACTATCTACTGATATTATGTGAAGTGTCGAGTATCTAGGTACTTATAGTTTTTACATCACCTCCATCAGCTGCAGCATCCTGTATCCCTGATGTTTGATAGTTTTTCGAGCTAATGACCACTTTTCTATCAACAATTGTTAACAATTGTTACAAATTTTCAGTAAATGAACAGAGCTAATAGTAGATCAATCTTTTAACACTGATTCAAATTCAGAAACTTATTTGTGTGATTAAGAAATTTTTTACAATTGTTGTGTTTGTTACTTTATTATTAATCTTTATATAAATATGTTTTTTATCTTATATAATAATTTAATTTTATCATTTTGTATGTGATATGACAGATTAAAGTTCCGAAAAAATAGTAATTACTGAAATGGGGGAATGCTCGGTATTTAATTGTACCCGCACCGAAAAAATAAAAGGATTTCTAAAATTTTTAATTCATTTTCTAAAATAGTAGACCAAGAGAGATATATGCCAAAATTTTCCTTAAGCTACCATAACTCCTTAGATTTTTTTCCACTTTTACTATGGGGACTGTTCACTGTGAGATGTGTCAAAAAATATCCCCTTAATTATAGAACCAAAGGAAAACCAAACAGTTCAAAACCCCAAGGAAGAACTTAATAAAAAAAGTTGACCCAATGAATTTTAAAATCGTTAATATTGAAATACGCCGAAATGATACAGTAGTTATACAGAGCGAAAATAGTGATGAAAGAGAAAAAATAAAAAATGCAATACAAAACGAAATAAGTGATAATTACAAAGTAAAAATTCCAAAACAGACCGGGATGAATTTTAAAATAAATTAAAATGATTTAACGAAAAAAACAAAATGATGTAGTGAAAACAGTAAATTTGAAATTGTAAAATGTTTTGAGACCAAAAAATTCAATATAGCTGTATAAAATGATGAAACGTATCATAAAATTATGGCAATTCAGAAGCTCAATGCTGGATGGGAGAGATGTAGAATATTCGATGGTACTCAAATAATACAATGCTTTAATTTTCAAGGCTACAATCATAAAGCGAATGAATGCCGAAATGAACCAGTTTGTTTTAAATGTCATAGTAACCACAAAAGTAAAGACTATACAAAAGAAGTTCTAAAGAAATGTGTTAATTGCAACCAAGAAAATAAAAGGATGAACACCATACAACAATAAGCAAAGACTGTCCAGGTTATATAAATAAACTGAATTTAAAAAAGAAGAGATCTGGAAAAGATATAGAAATATAACAACCAAAGAATATACATGGATTATATACTAACTTCCAAGGGCTAACAAATAATATCAACCAGCTCGAAATTATAGTACAATCTGTTAAACCGGACTTTATAATAGTATCTGAAAGGCATATGACAGAAAACATAGATGAAGGAGAAGTTGAAATAAATGATTATGATTTATTTTTCACAACGTCTAATTCTTCAAAAACAGGTGTGATTATCTATTTTTAAAAGCAATGGATGCTGTCAAATATGAAGACTACTGTAAAAGATGCTGAGTATTGGATTAGTGCATATATTGCAAAAAATGAGAATATGTCATTTGTTATAATAGCGGTATACAGATCTCCAAGTTATTTGACGGCAGATTTTTGTGATGAATTCCAAGGTTTTATGGAAGAAATACCTGAAATGAATTGTAACATCGTTACCGCTGGTGATTTTAATATTGATTGGAGGGCAGATTTCTACAAACACAGAATTGAAAGCATACTTAATGATAATGGGTTGGAACATATAATGCTTGAAGACACCAGAATAACACAGAATTCTAAAATTATAATAGATTATGTTATAACAAATATTGAGAGAATACCTGCAAGAACCAATATATATAATAAAATATCAGATCATGAAGCAATAGACATCTTTATGGAATGTGAAAATAGCAAACAAATAGAAGTTTTTAAGTACAGTAAAAACCACTTTAAAAATTAACTAAGTTCAGTACTAAAATATAATCGAATTTTGAATGTTAACGAACAGGTTGAAAACTTTGATAAATGTGTGGAAATTACTGTAGCAAAATTTATTGTAAAAAAACAAATTAACGAGGGCAATAAAAATATGTGTGGTTTAATATCGATTTAAGAAATCCAAAAGCAGAAAAAGTAAGATCATACCAAAGAGCCGTAATTGAAAATACTAACGCATCTTGGGCAACATATAATACAATAAGAAATATATATAAAACGAAAATTGAAAATGAGAAACGTAATTATATAAATAAGATTGCAATCGCTAGAAACCAAAAAGAAATGTGGGGGGGTAATATAAGAACTTGTCTTAAGGAAACCTAGAGATATGATAAAAACTGTGATATTTAATCAATTAGTGCATAGCAAAAATTTAGAAATAGCTGAAAACTTTAACACTTATTTTATTGATATCATTAAGGAAATAAGAGACTGAAATGTAAATGTGCAATACAAAATTTGATACCTGTGATAAACTCTCGATTTCAGTTCCGCGCAATATCTATTCTAGAAATAAAAGCAATAGTAAAGAGTATAAATAACAAACCAGACTTTAAAATAATTAGCAAGACCATGATTACCCATACATGGAACAGAACTAGCAATATTTTGCTGAGCATTATAAAAAAATTAATGGAATCTGTTGCAAAAGATAAAAATACGAACAAATGTGAAGAATTTCGTCCAACAAATGTACTACAACTGTGTCAAAAGGGGATGGAGAAAGTGGTTAAAAATCAATTAGAAGATTATATAGAAAATAATTGCTTGCTATCTAGGATATCATCAGTCAGGATTTCGAAAGAAACATTCTTGTGAAACAGCGGTGAACTACTTAGTAACCAAATGGAAATGTGTAAAGAAAAATAATAAAATATTGGCTACTTTTCTTGATTTTGAACCGGCATTCGAAACAATAGACAGGAATATATTAATACAAAAACCTTATAAATACGGTATCCAAGACACTGACTTAAACTGGTTTAGATCATATTTAGAAAATCGTAAACAGAAAACAAAAGTTAATAACATTAAATCATCAGCGATAGGAAATCAATATGGAGTGCCACAAGGCTCAGTTTTGGGGGCTCTCCTATTTATTATTTATATAAATTATATTGAAAATATAATGGAAAAGTGTGAAATAGTTATGTATGTCGACGACACACTAATTTGTATGGAGGCAGAGACAGAAGATATGTGCTATGAAAATTTAACAGCAGATATGTGCAGAATAAACAAATGGTTAAATATGAACAAATTAAAGCTAAATGAAAATCAAACAAAACTGATGGAAATTAATATGAGCAACGGTAAAACATTTCAAATAAACCACATAACAATCGAAAAAGTTAACAGCATTAAATATTAAGGTTTTATAATAGACAACAATTTAAAGTTCCACGACCATATTGAATATATTTGTAAAAAGATAGGAACAAAAATAGGATTTTTTAAAATATTAAGAAATAAAGTATCAACAATAATGTCAATGAATATGTATATACAACACAATTATTAAACCACATTTTGAATACATGCTAACAATCCTGTATTCCAGCTGCAATGATCAACAAATTATACGACTACAAAAACTTCAAAATAAAGCAATGCGTGCGATATTAAAATGTAATCGATTAACATCAATAAATTATATGCTCAACACTTTAAAATGGTTTAATGTTAAACAAAGACTGAAACTGAAAATTGGAGATGTGCCGCAATATATAACTGACCAGACAACGTAAAGGTTGGAATAGCCGAACGCTGAAATTTTAAATGTAAGCTAAATGTGTCAGATGATCCAACCTGGTATATGTCAAGCTGTGTAAACACTTACTTCACTGTAAGAAAATGTTACCGTAACGTTCCAACCTGAAGAAAATAGAATTTCATTCTACGGTTCCATTACATTTGTAAGACAGTGATGGACTGTACAAAAGGCCTTTTTGGCACATATTTCTCTTTTGATATGTTTAGTTGATGAATATGTATTAAGACATGATATAACTATTTTATATGTTTAACCTTCTAAATAAATGTTTTATTTTTTTTGAAATATCGAATGTTTGTATGTGATCAGAGGTGAAAGTGGCATACGTTGTAATGGAGTCTGCGAAAAAATTTCTCATTTTACAAAAAAATGCGCTGGAATCGACCAAATATTCTGGTAAAATATTCGATGAAAATAACTTTATAAGATATATCTGCGATGACTGTATGCAGTATATACAAAACGTTGATATGATATTAAAAGAAATTCAATATGTTGACAACAAAAACAAACAAACATTGACCGAATACAAACATGAATTTGAGAGTTCACTCAAACAAAACGAAAATGAAATAAAAACATTATTGGAAGCTATTGAAAAAAGGTATGATGCAAGATTTAAAAATATGGATAACATTCAAAAACTGTGTGAAAAAAATGTCGAAAAAGTAAAAAGTCTGTATGGAATTGTTAGCGATGTTGAATATAAGAATAAAGACATATATGACAAAATTAACAACAGCATTGTAAAGATGTGTGATGAAATTAAAAAAATTGTAAAAGAAACGAACGTAAAGACAAAGATGTCATATGCACAAGCAGTTGCAAATAAAAATGTGATGCCAGATGCACAGTAAGCTGTCTAGTGAAAAAAAATCAAAAAATGAACTTTAGAATTTATCAATAAAATACATATGAGATGAAAGCTCACACTCCCACAATTCCAGAGGAGGTTTGGTTTTTCATGTGCGTTACATATGTAAAGAGTTATACGGCCTTAAAGTTGCACTATTTCCATAGCGTTTTCATAACTTTTAAGTAACAAAAAATGGGTTTGAAAAAATGAATATAAAAAATTAATTTTTCAATAAAAACGCTTGCAATTATATTTTCTTTATTCAGAAATGTAGCAGAAACAATGAAAAACTCCTACAATTTAAATATTTATAGCACCACTGTAAGAAAAATTGTGAAAAATTTGGCCAAAATATGTACTTTAAACAAAAAAATAATCATCTTCGTTGGAGCCGAAAAACTAGGCACATCACAAAACGACTTTTATGCATCAATAATGTTATTTTCTGATACATATACTAATATATGTATAAGAAGGCTTAGGTGTTTTCTATGCCAACTTTTGATATATAATGATTTTAAAAATCATTAATATTTGATATATTATTAAAATTATCAGTTGATGTTTTTAATGTTTGAGAATACCAAGTACGATGACTCTAACACATATAAAACCATACTCTCACATATTCCGGCACTATGTGAAACTAACTGTTTATTAATACAAATAAGTACTTAAGGGAGAACCGGCAAAAAGTCGTGCTACTTTGTATACTTTGGTTTAATCGTTATTGTTTTGCATATTTTAATATCTGTTGTCACAAAAAAATATAACTTTCGTTTTTGGCCAATATATTAAAAGAATGTGTATAATCGTTAATAAAACTTTATTTAATATATGGTTAAACGCACCAATAAAAGAAAAGGGTAGTGTGGAATTTTATAATAGATAAAGTAAAATATGTAAATGAGTTTAAGGAGAAAAGTGTTAAATTAAAAATCAAAAAATAGCGGAGAATATTGTAATCAAGATTTAATGAATAAACTCCTAATTACTTCTGATAAACTAATTTCATGTAATAGAAATATAATATATACAAGCATCTCTTTCCACAATACTCAAGAAATTAGTAATTACATAATAATGTGATTTTAAAGTTATATTTGTTTCTTTCCAGTGAAATTAATAAATAATTGCTTTTTACAAGCAGCAGTCGTACAAAAAGACAGTAAATAATACAAATTTATCTACACAAACTTACTAGCACTATCAATACGTATAATTTTTATTATAAAAACATATCTAAAGCACACGCACAAGTTTATTTTCTGGAATTTTGAACTATTGCAACGAAAGAAATATTCATATAAGAGTTTTTCTCGATCTTAACGGATTATCTTGTCTTTTTATTGACTTCACTATGATTTTGTGTCAAATCGCGGTGCCTCTATTCTAATGTGAGATCTCGTCGCATCAACAAAACGTTTGTTATTCTCTGAAATGCAGAATAAGTAAAAAAATGTATCCTTATTGTATATACATATGTTAGATTTGGATAATAGCCAACATATTATTCTATGGATCATCCTACAACAATGTATATCATTATAATGACAATTTCTTATTAATGTAGAGACTTCTCACAAACTGCTGAAGCCAGGTACTGTGTAGAGTCAGAAATATATTCAGCCCAATGATAAACAAAAATTCCGTGGGAGTTTTTTCACTTTTCCCTTTTCTCATGAATAAATTTTTTCCCCTTTTTTCCAACTGAGGGAAGTGAAAAAATTCGAAGTGAGAAAAGTAGGTATCATCAATGGAAAAAAGGGGAAAAACCATTTAATTCCTCGACTGATTTTTCGCTTTCAATTTTGAAGGGAGTTTGTACAAAAATGTAAGTATTTATATTTAAAATTAACATAAAATAAAAGAAAAAATGTTTAATGTAATTTTTAGGTCAAAACATACCAATAAGCAACAAATGCAGCAGCTGGTGACCTTAATGGAAGCCAATGCTGATATTGCGTGTGGATTTCATAAAGGCAGCAAGGAGACAGTTTTAAGATTTTGGAAAAATGTTGAAACGGAGCTAAATTCTTTGGGCCCTCCAACTAAATGTACTGCTGAATGGAAAAAGGTTGGATATTTGAAAAAATACCCATAATAGTATGTATAAGAAGTTGATTTATATTTTCAGGTGTGGGCAGATCAAAAAAAAAAAATATGTTCGCCAGAAGGCTGCCCAAAATCTGAGAGAGAAAAAAGTACTGGAGGTGGCCCGAACAAGGAATTAAAATTTTCTCCCATAGAGGAAGCCATTTACAATCTCGTTCGCATGAAATCTGCAGTCGAAGGTGTAGCTGCAAGCTCTTATAGACTTAACACTCCAAAAATTATTGATGAAATAATTCTCACTCCTGCAGATGAAGCTCTCTTCGACTATGTAAAGCCTCAGGAACTGGAAGAAACAAATGAGATTCCACACAGCATTTCACCACCAACTACAACAACTGAAAGTATCCTACCATCTTCAACTCGCCAAAAAATTACAAATTATAAAAATTCAAGTGCTCATAAAGAACCAGATAAAACTGCGTACGATGCCCTTCAAGCTGAGCTTGAAGTACAAAAGGATCTAGTAAAAACATTAAAAACAATAGTAGAAAATCAAAAGGATGAGCAGAAAAAAACGAAAAGAATTTACCGATCTATCGAAAAACTGAATGAAAATAGTGAAAAACATTTTTAAAAAATGCAAGACCTTAAAAGTGAGGAAATTAAAGAATTGCGGCGGCACAATGCTTTTATGGAAAAGCAAAGAATAAAAGATATAGAATATAAATTAGAAAAAAATAGATTAGAAATGCAGTTACGTCAATTAAAGTGATATGAGAAATATTTGATTTTGTTTTATGTGTATATATATTTATATAAATAAGAATGTGTAACAAAGTTAAAAGTAATGAATTTTTTTAATTTTAAAAAGAATTGGCAATATGCAATTAAACTTTTGTACCTTATTTTATAAAAGAATAGTTTTTAATTTATAAGTGATTTTTTTCATGTTCAGAGAACTTTTTATTTTAGTTTTTAATAAAAAATAATTAAAAATATAGATATGTACATGTGTTTAATAAAATTTCTTTACAAGTAGTTATAAAATGGTACGGCCGATATTAACTCTTATAGCTTGAGCTGAAGCTAAATATTGGTTTGATTCGGATACTGCTACTTCCTCTTCTGGCATACTTACATCTGTAAGTTCATTGAATGAGTCCTTTACCTTATAATGGATACATACGTTGTGTAGAGCACAACATACATTTAAAATTTTTGCCGCTTTTTCAGGAGTGTAGTGCAACTCTCGTGCGCCGAGGAGACACCTCCAACGATTTTTCAATACCCCAATAGTACGCTCAATAATATTGCGGCATTTTGAGTGTACCTCGTTAAATCTCATTTCTGGAGATCCATCTTCTGGGACGCGATGTGGAGTTAAGAGCCACGGCTCCAAAGGGTATCCTGCGTCTCCTATTTGTATAAAAATATGAGAATTATTATTTCATTTTCATAAGTTATTTAACAAAAACTTACCTAATAGCCAAAAGTTGGTTTCGCCTTGCATATACTTTTGCTCAAAGTGAAACCGCAGGTCACTATTGTTCCATATAAATGAGTCGTGGGAAGCACCTGGGTGGGACGGGTCAACGAAACGTATTTTGAATTCGTCATCGAAAAGCTGTAAACAATCATCGCTTAAAATAAGTTATTTCCTTAGAAGTATATGTAGATACAAACTTCGTATAAAAACTTTCAATACTTTCCAGCATAACATTTAAGCTAAATTTTCCTTTTCTGTTATAGAAAAGGTGTTTGTTTGCAGTTGGCGCGATTATTTGCACATGGGTTCCATCGATGCAACCGGTAACTCCACGAATATTATGCTTCTTGTAAAAGGCCAGAGCGATTTTGCGCTTTTCTTCTGCTGTTTTCGGCAAATTTATCCAAATCGGACAAAGACGTGTTTCAAAAATATTTAGTACATCGTTCAGTGTCATGCTGAAAGAAGACTGCGCTAAATGTACGTCAGAGCCCTTGCCAATACCGGTTTGGTAGCCACCTCCCGCAAAAAAACGCAAGCATCCACTGAGCTTAACTACCGCTGGAATAGCAAATTGTTTTTTGTCCCGTTGAGAGTGCTCTGTAAGTACTTCCAATAAATAACGGAAAGCAGGTTTATTTACGCGGTAGTATTTTTGAAATCTATAATTAAACAAAAAGTAATGATTAAAATCAAGTAACAATACTTTTCTATTTACTCACAATGATTGTGGCAACTCAAGTGGGTTAGACACATCGCGCAGCTGCCTTCTTTCAATCTTAAGATTTCTTAACTGCTGCTCATATTCTGCAGTGGACACTCTTCCCGCAAGAATCCGAAAAGCAATACTATGCATTTTAACTAAGTTTTTCTTTTTTGTTGAAAGCAAATTAATTAAACACTGATATAAACTTTTGTAAGCAACAAAAATGCAATCACAATAAGCAAAACAGCTGTCTTCGAAATTTCGATTTTCCTTCTCCCTTATTTTTCTTTCCCCGGGAATTTATGATTTCTCGAGAAACCTTTTTATTTAGGGAAACAAACTTCTCGAGAATATTCATGATTGGGCTGATTTTGACCAAGATTATATTAAACAAAATATATTATTTTTTAAAAATCATTTACTTCAAATGCAAATGTATATCTTGAATAATTTAACTTGACTATCTACTGATATTATGTGAAGTGTCGAGTATCTAGGTACTTATAGTTTTTACATCACCTCCATCAGCTGCAGCATCCTGTATCCCTGATGTTTGATAGTTTTTCGGGCTAATGACCACTTTTCTATCAACAATTGTTAACAATTGTTACAAATTTTCAGTAAATGAACAGAGCTAATAGTAGATCAATCTTTTAACACTGATTCAAACTCAGAAACTTATTTGTGTGATTAAGAAATTTTTTACAATTGTTGTGTTTGTTACTTTATTATTAATCTTTATATAAATATGTTTTTTATCTTATATAATAATTTAATTTTATCATTTTGTATGTGATATGACAGATTAAAGTTCCGAAAAAATAGTAATTACTGAAATGGGGGAATGCTCGGTATTTAATTGTACCCGCACCGAAAAAATAAAAGGATTTCTAAAATTTTTAATTCATTTTCTAAAATAGTAGACCAAGAGAGATATATGCCAAAATTTTCCTTAAGCTACCATAACTCCTTAGATTTTTTTCCACTTTTACTATGGGGACTGTTCACTGTGAGATGTGTCAAAAAATATCCCCTTAATTATAGAACCAAAGGAAAACCAAACAGTTCAAAAACCCAAGGAAGAACTTAATAAAAAAAGTTGACCCAATGAATTTTAAAATCGTTAATATTGAAATACGCCGAAATGATACAGTAGTTATACAGAGCGAAAATAGTGATGAAAGAGAAAAAATGAAAAATGCAATACAAAACGAAATAAGTGATAATTACAAAGTAAAAATTCCAAAACAGACCGGGATGAATTTTAAAATAAATTAAAATGATTTAACGAAAAAAACAAAATGATGTAGTGAAAACAGTAAATTTGAAATTGTAAAATGTTTTGAGACCAAAAAATTTAATATAGCTGTATAAAATGATGAAACGTATCATAAAATTATGGCAATTCAGAAGCTCAGTGCTGGATGGGAGAGATGTAGAATATTTGATGGTACTCAAATAATACAATGCTTTAATTTTCAAGGCTACAATCATAAAGCGAATGAATGCCGAAATGAACCAGTATGTTTTAAATGTCATAGTAACCACAAAAGTAAAGACTATACAAAAGAAGTTCTAAAGAAATGTGTTAATTGCAACCAAGAAAATAAAAGGATGAACACCATACAACAATAAGCAGAGACTGTCCAGGTTATATAAATAAACTGAATTTAAAAAAGAAGAGATCTGGAAAAGATATAGAAATATAACAACCAAAGAATATACATGGATTATATACTAACTTCCAAGGGCTAACAAATAATATCAACCAGCTCGAAATTATAGTACAATCTGTTAAACCGGACTTTATAATAGTATCTGAAAGGCATATGACAGAAAACATAGATGAAGGAGAAGTTGAAATAAATGATTATGATTTATTTTGCACAACGTCTAATTCTCCAAAAACAGGTGTGATTATCTATTTTTAAAAGCAATGGATGCTGTCAAATATGAAGACTACTGTAAAAGGTGCTGAGTATTGGATTAGTGCATATATTGCAAAAAATGAGAATATGTCATTTGTTATAATAGCGGTATACAGATCTCCAAGTTATTTGACGGCAGATTTTTGTGATGAATTCCAAGGTTTTATGGAAGAAATACCTGAAATGAATTGTAACATCGTTACCGCTGGTGATTTTAATATTGATTGGAGGGCAGATTTCTACAAACACAGAATTGAAAGCATACTTAATGATAATGGGTTGGAACATATAATGCTTGAAGACACCAGAATAACACAGAATTCTAAAATTATAATAGATTATGTTATAACAAATATTGAGAGAATACCTGCAAGAACCAATATATATAATAAAATATCAGATCATGAAGCAATAGACATCTTTATGGAATGTGAAAATAGCAAACAAATAGAAGTTTTTAAGTACAGTAAAAACCACTTTAAAAATTAACTAAGTTCAGTACTAAAATATAATCGAATTTTGAATGTTAACGAACAGGTTGAAAACTTTGATAAATGTGTGGAAATTACTGTAGCAAAATTTATTGTAAAAAAACAAATTAACGAGGGCAATAAAAATATGTGTGGTTTAATATCGATTTAAGAAATCCAAAAGCAGAAAAAGTAAGATCATACCAAAGAGCCGTAATTGAAAATACTAACGCATCTTGGGCAACATATAATACAATAAGAAATATATATAAAACGAAAATTGAAAATGAGAAACGTAATTATATAAATAAGATTGCAATCGCTAGAAACCAAAAAGAAATGTGGGGGGTAATATAAGAACTTGTCTTAAGGAAACCTAGAGATATGATAAAAACTGTGATATTTAATCAATTAGTGCATAGCAAAAATTTAGAAATAGCTGAAAACTTTAACACTTATTTTATTGATATCATTAAGGAAATAAGAGACTGAAATGTAAATGTGCAATACAAAATTTGATACCTGTGATAAACTCTCGATTTCAGTTCCGCGCAATATCTATTCTAGAATTAAAAGCAATAGTAAAGAGTATAAATAACAAACCAGACTTTAAAATAATTAGCAAGACCATGATTACCCATACATGGAACAGAACTAGCAATATTTTGCTGAGCATTATAAAAAAATCAATGGAATCTGTTGCAAAAGATAAAAATACGAACAAATGTGAAGAATTTCGTCCAACAAATGTACTACAACTGTGTCAAAAGGGGATGGAGAAAGTGGTTAAAAATCAATTAGAAGATTATATAGAAAATAATTGCTTGCTATCTAGGATATCATCAGTCAGGATTTCGAAAGAAACATTCTTGTGAAACAGCGGTGAACTACTTAGTAACCAAATGGAAATGTGTAAAGAAAAATAATAAAATATTGGCTACTTTTCTTGATTTTGAACCGGCATTCGAAACAATAGACAGGAATATATTAATACAAAAACCTTATAAATACGGTATCCAAGATACTGAGTTAAACTGGTTTAGATCATATTTAGAAAATCGTAAACAGAAAACAAAAGTTAATAACATTAAATCATCAGCGATAGGAAATCAATATGGAGTGCCACAAGGCTCAGTTTTGGGGGCTCTCCTATTTATTATTTATATAAATGATATTGAAAATATAATGGAAAAGTGTGAAATAGTTATGTATGTCGACGACACACTAATTTGTATGGAGGCAGAGACAGAAGATATGTGCTATGAAAATTTAACAGCAGATATGTGCAGAATAAACAAATGGTTAAATATGAACAAATTAAAGCTAAATGAAAATCAAACAAAACTGATGGAAATTAATATGAGCAACGGTAAAACATTTCAAATAAACCACATAACAATCGAAAAAGTTAACAGCATTAAATATTTAGGTTTTATAATAGACAACAATTTAAAGTTCCACGACCATATTGAATATATTTGTAAAAAGATAGGAACAAAAATAGGATTTTTTAAAATATTAAGAAATAAAGTATCAACAATAATGTCAATGAATATGTATATACAACACAATTATTAAACCACATTTTGAATACATGCTAACAATCCTGTATTCCAGCTGCAATGATCAACAAATTATACGACTACAAAAACTTCAAAATAAAGCAATGCGTGCGATATTAAAATGTAATCGATTAACATCAATAAATTATATGCTCAACACTTTAAAATGGTTTAATGTTAAACAAAGACTGAAACTGAAAATTGGAGATGTGCCGCAATATATAACTGACCAGACAACGTAAAGGTTGGAATAGCCGAACGCTGAAATTTTAAATGTAAGCTAAATGTGTCAGATGATCCAACCTGGTATATGTCAAGCTGTGTAAACACTTACTTCACTGTAAGAAAATGTTACCGTAACGTTCCAACCTGAAGAAAATAGAATTTCATTCTACGGTTCCATTACATTTGTAAGACAGTGATGTACTGTACAAAAGGCCTTTTTGGCACATATTTCTCTTTTGATATGTTTAGTTGATGAATATATATTAAGACATGATATAACTATTTTATATGTTTAACCTTCTAAATAAATGTTTTATTTTTTTTAAAATATCGAATGTTTGTATGTGATCAGAGGTGAAAGTGGCATACGTTGTAATGGAGTCTGCGAAAAAATTTCTCATTTTACAAAAAAATGCGCTGGAATCGTCCAATATTCTGGTAAAATATTCGATGAAAATAACTTTATAAGATATATCTGCGATGACTGTATACAGTATATACAAAACGTTGATATGATATCAAAAGAAATTCAATATGTTGACAACAAAAACAAACAAACATTGACCGAATACAAACATGAATTTGAGAGTTCACTCAAACAAAACGAAAATGAAATAAAAACATTATTGGAAGCTATTGAAAAAAGGTATGATGCAAGATTTAAAAATATGGATAACATTCAAAAACTGTGTGAAAAAAATGTCGAAAAAGTAAAAAGTCTGTATGGAATTGTTAGCGATGTTGAATATAAGAATAAAGACATATATGACAAAATTAACAACAGCATTGTAAAGATGTGTGATGAAATTAAAAAAATTGTAAAAGAAACGAACGTAAAGACAAAGATGTCATATGCACAAGCAGTTGCAAATAAAAATGTGATGCCAGATGCACAGTAAGCTGTCTAGTGAAAAAAAAATCAAAAAATGAACTTTAGAATTTATCAATAAAATACATATGAGATGAAAGCTCACACTCCCACAATTCCAGAGCAGGTTTGGTTTTTCATGTGCGTTACACATGTAAAGAGTTATACGGCCTTAAAGTTGCACTATTTCCATAGCGTTTTCATAACTTTTAAGTAACAAAAAATGGGTTTGAAAAAATGAATATAAAAAATTAATTTTTCAATAAAAACGCTTGCAATTATATTTTCTTTATTCAGAAATGTAGCAGAAACAATGAAAAAGTCCTACAATTTAAATATTTATAGCACCACTGTAAGAAAAATTGTGAAAAATTTGGCCAAAATATGTACTTTAAACAAAAAAATAATCAGCTTCGTTGGAGCCGAAAAACTAGGCACATCACAAAACGACTTTTATGCATCAATAATGTTATTTTCTGATACATATACTAATATATGTATAAGAAGGCTTAGGTGTTTTCTATGCCAACTTTTGATATATAATGATTTTAAAAATCATTAATATTTGATATATTATTAAAATTATCAGTTGATGTTTTTAATGTTTGAGAATACCAAGTACGATGACTCTAACACATATAAAACCTTACTCTCACATATTGCGGCACTATGTGAAACTAACTGTTTATTAATACAAATAAGTACTTAAGGGAGAATCGGCAAAAAGTCGTGCTACTTTGTATACTTTGGTTTAATCGTTATTGTTTTGCATTTTTTAATATCTGTTGTCACAAAAAAATATAACTTTCGTTTTTGGCCAATATATTAAAAGAATGTGTATAATCGTTAATAAAACTTTATTTAACATATGGTTAAACGCACCAATAAAAGAAAAGGGAAGTGTGGAATTTTATAATAGATAAAGTAAAATATGTAAATGAGTTTAAGGAGAAAAGTGTCAAATTAAAAATCAAAAAATAGCGGAGAATACTGTAATCAAGATTTAATGAATAAACTCCTAATTACTTCTGATAAACTAATTTCATGTAATAGAAATATAATATATACAAGCATCTCTTTCCACAATACTCAAGAAATTAGTAATTACATAATAATGTGATTTTAAAGTTATATTTGTTTCTTTCCAGTGAAATTAATAAATAATTGCTTTTTACAAGCAGCAGTCGTACAAAAAGACAGTAAATAATACAAATTTATCTACACAAACTTACTAGCACTATCAATACGTATAATTTTTATTATAAAAACATATCTAAGGCACACGCACAAGTTTATTTTCTGGAATTTTGAACTATTGCAACGAAAGATATATTCATATAATTTTTCTCGATCTTAACGGATTATCTTGTCTTTTTATTGACTTCACTATGATTTTGTGTCAAATCGCGGTGCCTCTATTCTAATGTGAGATCTCGTCGCATCAACAAAACGTTTGTTATTCTCTGAAATGCAGAATAAGTAAAAAAATGTATCCTTATTGTATATACATATGTTAGATTTGGATAATAGCCAACATATTATTCTATGGATCATCCTACAACAATGTATATCATTATAATGACAATTTCTTATTAATGTAGAGACTTCTCACAAACTGCTGAAGCCAGGTACTGTGTAGAGTCAAAAATATATTCAGCCCAATGATAAACAAAAATTCCGTGGTAGTTTTTTCACTTTTCCCTTTTCTCATGAATAAATTTTTTCCCCTTTTTTCCAACTGAGGGAAGTGAAAAAATTCGAAGTGAGAAAAGTAGGTATCATCAATGGAAAAAAGGGGAAAAACCATTTAATTCCTCGACTGATTTTTCGCTTTCAATTTTGAAGGGAGTTTGTACAAAAATGTAAGTATTTATATTTAAAATTAACATAAAATAAAAGAAAAAATGTTTAATGTAATTTTTAGGTCAAAACATACCAATAAGCAACAAATGCAGCAGCTGGTGACCTTAATGGAAGCCAATGCTGATATTGCGTGTGGATTTCATAAAGGCAGCAAGGAGACAGTTTTAAGATTTTGGAAAAATGTTGAAACGGAGCTAAATTCTTTGGGCCCTCCAACTAAATGTACTGCTGAATGGAAAAAGGTTGGATATTTGAAAAAATACCCATAATAGTATGTATAAGAAGTTGATTTATATTTTCAGGTGTGGGCAGATCAAAAAAAAAAATATGTTCGCCAGAAGGCTGCCCAAAATCTGAGAGAGAAAAAAGTACTGGAGGTGGCCCGAACAAGGAATTAAAATTTTCTCCCATAGAGGAAGCCATTTACAATCTCGTTCGCATGAAATCTGCAGTCGAAGGTGTAGCTGCAAGCTCTTATAGACTTAACACTCCAAAAATTATTGATGAAATAATTCTCACTCCTGCAGATGAAGCTCTCTTCGACTATGTAAAGCCTCAGGAACTGGAAGAAACAAATGAGATTCCACACAGCATTTCACCACCAACTACAACAACTGAAAGTATCCTACCATCTTCAACTCGCCAAAAAATTACAAATTATAAAAATTCAAGTGCTCATAAAGAACCAGATAAAACTGCGTACGATGCCCTTCAAGCTGAGCTTGAAGTACAAAAGGATCTAGTAAAAACATTAAAAACAATAGTAGAAAATCAAAAGGATGAGCAGAAAAAAACGAAAAGAATTTACCGATCTATCGAAAAACTGAATGAAAATAGTGAAAAACATTTTTAAAAAATGCAAGACCTTAAAAGTGAGGAAATTAAAGAATTGCGGCGGCACAATGCTTTTATGGAAAAGCAAAGAATAAAAGATATAGAATATAAATTAGAAAAAAATAGATTAGAAATGCAGTTACGTCAATTAAAGTGATATGAGAAATATTTGATTTTGTTTTATGTGTATATATATTTATATAAATAAGAATGTGTAACAAAGTTAAAAGTAATGAATTTTTTTAATTTTAAAAAGAATTGGCAATATGCAATTAAACTTTTGTACCTTATTTTATAAAAGAATAGTTTTTAATTTATAAGTGATTTTTTTCATGTTCAGAGAACTTTTTATTTTACTTTTTAATAAAAAATAATTAAAAATATAGATATGTACATGTGTTTAATAAAATTTCTTTACAAGTAGTTATAAAATGGTACGGCCGATATTAACTCTTATAGCTTGAGCTGAAGCTAAATATTGGTTTGATTCGGATACTGCTACTTCCTCTTCTGGCATACTTACATCTGTAAGTTCATTGAATGAGTCCTTTACCTTATAATGGATACATATGTTGTGTAGAGCACAACATACATTTAAAATTTTTGCCGCTTTTTCAGGAGTGTAGTGCAACTCTCGTGCGCCGAGGAGACACCTCCAACGATTTTTCAATACCCCAATAGTACGCTCAATAATATTGCGGCATTTTGAGTGTACCTCGTTAAATCTCATTTCTGGAGATCCATCTTCTGGGACGCGATGTGGAGTTAAGAGCCACGGCTCCAAAGGGTATCCTGCGTCTCCTATTTGTATAAAAATATGAGAATTATTATTTCATTTTCATAAGTTATTTAACAAAAACTTACCTAATAGCCAAAAGTTGGTTTCGCCTTGCATATACTTTTGCTCACAGTGAAACCGCAGGTCACTATTGTTCCATATAAATGAGTCGTGGGAAGCACCTGGGTGGGACGGGTCAACGAAACGTATTTTGAATTCGTCATCGAAAAGCTGTAAACAATCATCGCTTAAAATAAGTTATTTCCTTAGAAGTATATGTAGATACAAACTTCGTATAAAAACTTTCAATACTTTCCAGCATAACATTTAAGCTAAATTTTCCTTTTCTGTTATAGAAAAGGTGTTTGTTTGCAGTTGGCGCGATTATTTGCACATGGGTTCCATCGATGCAACCGGTAACTCCACGAATATTATGCTTCTTGTAAAAGGCCAGAGCGATTTTGCGCTTTTCTTCTGCTGTTTTCGGCAAATTTATCCAAATCGGACAAAGACGTGTTTCAAAACTATTTAGTACATCGTTCAGTGTCATGCTGAAAGAAGACTGCGCTAAATGTACGTCAGAGCCCTTGCCAATACCGGTTTGGTAGCCACCTCCCGCAAAAAAACGCAAGCATCCACTGAGCTTAACTACCGCTGGAATAGCAAATTGTTTTTTGTCCCGTTGAGAGTGCTCTGTAAGTACTTCCAATAAATAACGGAAAGCAGGTTTATTTACGCGGTAGTATTTTTGAAATCTATAATTAAACAAAAAGTAATGATTAAAATCAAGTAACAATACTTTTCTATTTACTCACAATGATTGTGGCAACTCAAGTGGGTTAGACACATCGCGCAGCTGCCTTCTTTCAATCTTAAGATTTCTTAACTGCTGCTCATATTCTGCAGTGGACACTCTTCCCGCAAGAATCCGAAAAGCAATACTATGCATTTTAACTAAGTTTTTCTTTTTTGTTGAAAGCAAATTAATTAAACACTGATATAAACTTTTGTAAGCAACAAAAATGCAATCACAATAAGCAAAACAGCTGTCTTCGAAATTTCGATTTTCCTTCTCCCTTATTTTTCTTTCCCCGGGAATTTATGATTTCTCGAGAAACCTTTTTATTTAGGGAAACAAACTTCTCGAGAATATTCATGATTGGGCTGATTTTGACCAAGATTATATTAAACAAAATATATTATTTTTTAAAAATCATTTACTTCAAATGCAAATGTATATCTTGAATAATTTAACTTGACTATCTACTGATATTATGTGAAGTGTCGAGTATCTAGGTACTTATAGTTTTTACATCACCTCCATCAGCTGCAGCATCCTGTATCCCTGATGTTTGATAGTTTTTCGGGCTAATGACCACTTTTCTATCAACAATTGTTAACAATTGTTACAAATTTTCAGTAAATGAACAGAGCTAATAGTAGATCAATCTTTTAACACTGATTCAAACTCAGAAACTTATTTGTGTGATTAAGAAATTTTTTACAATTGTTGTGTTTGTTACTTTATTATTAATCTTTATATAAATATGTTTTTTATCTTATATAATAATTTAATTTTATCATTTTGTATGTGATATGACAGATTAAAGTTCCGAAAAAATAGTAATTACTGAAATGGGGGAATGCTCGGTATTTAATTGTACCCGCACCGAAAAAATAAAAGGATTTCTAAAATTTTTAATTCATTTTCTAAAATAGTAGACCAAGAGAGATATATGCCAAAATTTTCCTTAAGCTACCATAACTCCTTAGATTTTTTTCCACTTTTACTATGGGGACTGTTCACTGTGAGATGTGTCAAAAAATATCCCCTTAATTATAGAACCAAAGGAAAACCAAACAGTTCAAAAACCCAAGGAAGAACTTAATAAAAAAAGTTGACCCAATGAATTTTAAAATCGTTAATATTGAAATACGCCGAAATGATACAGTAGTTATACAGAGCGAAAATAGTGATGAAAGAGAAAAAATGAAAAATGCAATACAAAACGAAATAAGTGATAATTACAAAGTAAAAATTCCAAAACAGACCGGGATGAATTTTAAAATAAATTAAAATGATTTAACGAAAAAAACAAAATGATGTAGTGAAAACAGTAAATTTGAAATTGTAAAATGTTTTGAGACCAAAAAATTTAATATAGCTGTATAAAATGATGAAACGTATCATAAAATTATGGCAATTCAGAAGCTCAGTGCTGGATGGGAGAGATGTAGAATATTTGATGGTACTCAAATAATACAATGCTTTAATTTTCAAGGCTACAATCATAAAGCGAATGAATGCCGAAATGAACCAGTATGTTTTAAATGTCATAGTAACCACAAAAGTAAAGACTATACAAAAGAAGTTCTAAAGAAATGTGTTAATTGCAACCAAGAAAATAAAAGGATGAACACCATACAACAATAAGCAAAGACTGTCCAGGTTATATAAATAAACTGAATTTAAAAAAGAAGAGATCTGGAAAAGATATAGAAATATAACAACCAAAGAATATACATGGATTATATACTAACTTCCAAGGGCTAACAAATAATATCAACCAGCTCGAAATTATAGTACAATCTGTTAAACCGGACTTTATAATAGTATCTGAAAGGCATATGACAGAAAACATAGATGAAGGAGAAGTTGAAATAAATGATTATGATTTATTTTGCACAACGTCTAATTCTCCAAAAACAGGTGTGATTATCTATTTTTAAAAGCAATGGATGCTGTCAAATATGAAGACTACTGTAAAAGATGCTGAGTATTGGATTAGTGCATATATTGCAAAAAATGAGAATATGTCATTTGTTATAATAGCGGTATACAGATCTCCAAGTTATTTGACGGCAGATTTTTGTGATGAATTCCAAGGTTTTATGGAAGAAATACCTGAAATGAATTGTAACATCGTTACCGCTGGTGATTTTAATATTGATTGGAGGGCAGATTTCTACAAACACAGAATTGAAAGCATACTTAATGATAATGGGTTGGAACATATAATGCTTGAAGACACCAGAATAACACAGAATTCTAAAATTATAATAGATTATGTTATAACAAATATTGAGAGAATACCTGCAAGAACCAATATATATAATAAAATATCAGATCATGAAGCAATAGACATCTTTATGGAATGTGAAAATAGCAAACAAATAGAAGTTTTTAAGTACAGTAAAAACCACTTTAAAAATTAACTAAGTTCAGTACTAAAACATAATCGAATTTTGAATGTTAACGAACAGGTTGAAAACTTTGATAAATGTGTGGAAATTACTGCAGCAAAATTTATTGTAAAAAAACAAATTAACGAGGGCAATAAAAATATGTGTGGTTTAATATCGATTTAAGAAATCCAAAAGCAGAAAAAGTAAGATCATACCAAAGAGCCGTAATTGAAAATACTAACGCATCTTGGGCAACATATAATACAATAAGAAATATATATAAAACGAAAATTGAAAATGAGAAACGTAATTATATAAATAAGATTGCAATCGCTAGAAACCAAAAAGAAATGTGGGGGGTAATATAAGAACTTGTCTTAAGGAAACCTAGAGATATGATAAAAACTGTGATATTTAATCAATTAGTGCATAGCAAAAATTTAGAAATAGCTGAAAACTTTAACACTTATTTTATTGATATCATTAAGGAAATAAGAGACTGAAATGTAAATGTGCAATACAAAATTTGATACCTGTGATAAACTCTCGATTTCAGTTCCGCGCAATATCTATTCTAGAATTAAAAGCAATAGTAAAGATTATAAATAACAAACCAGACTTTAAAATAATTAGCAAGACCATGATTACCCATACATGGAACAGAACTAGCAATATTTTGCTGAGCATTATAAAAAAATCAATGGAATCTGTTGCAAAAGATAAAAATACGAACAAATGTGAAGAATTTCGTCCAACAAATGTACTACAACTGTGTCAAAAGGGGATGGAGAAAGTGGTTAAAAATCAATTAGAAGATTATATAAAAAATAATTGCTTGCTATCTAGGATATCATCAGTCAGGATTTCGAAAGAAACATTCTTGTGAAACAGAGGTGAACTACTTAGTAACCAAATGGAAATGTGTAAAGAAAAATAATAAAATATTGGCTACTTATCTTGATTTTGAACCGGCATTCGAAACAATAGACAGTAATATATTAATACAAAAACCTTATAAATACGGTATCCAAGACACTGAGTTAAACTGGTTTAGATCATATTTAGAAAATCGTAAACAGAAAACAAAAGTTAATAACATTAAATCATCAGCGATAGGAAATCAATATGGAGTGCCACAAGGCTCAGTTTTGGGGGCTCTCCTATTTATTATTTATATAAATGATATTGAAAATATAATGGAAAAGTGTGAAATAGTTATGTATGTCGACGACACACTAATTTGTATGGAGGCAGAGACAGAAGATATGTGCTATGAAAATTTAACAGCAGATATGTGCAGAATAAACAAATGGTTAAATATGAACAAATTAAAGCTAAATGAAAATCAAACAAAACTGATGGAAATTAATATGAGCAACGGTAAAACATTTCAAATAAACCACATAACAATCGAAAAAGTTAACAGCATTAAATATTTAGGTTTTATAATAGACAACAATTTAAAGTTCCACGACCATATTGAATATATTTGTAAAAAGATAGGAACAAAAATAGGATTTTTTAAAATATTAAGAAATAAAGTATCAACAATAATGTCAATGAATATGTATATACAACACAATTATTAAACCACATTTTGAATACATGCTAACAATCCTGTATTCCAGCTGCAATGATCAACAAATTATACGACTACAAAAACTTCAAAATAAAGCAATGCGTGCGATATTAAATTGTAATCGATTAACATCAATAAATTATATGCTCAACACTTTAAAATGGTTTAATGTTAAACAAAGACTGAAACTGAAAATTGGAGATGTGCCGCAATATATAACTGACCAGACAACGTAAAGGTTGGAATAGCCGAACGCTGAAATTTTAAATGTAAGCTAAATGTGTCAGATGATCCAACCTGGTATATGTCAAGCTGTGTAAACACTTACTTCACTGTAAGAAAATGTTACCGTAACGTTCCAACCTGAAGAAAATAGAATTTCATTCTACGGTTCCATTACATTTGTAAGACAGTGATGGACTGTACAAAAGGCCTTTTTGGCACATATTTCTTTTTTGATATGTTTAGTTGATGAATATGTATTAAGACATGATATAACTATTTTATATGTTTAACCCTCTAAATAAATGTTTTATTTTTTTTGAAATATCGAATGTTTGTATGTGATCAGAGGTGAAAGTGGCATACGTTGTAATGGAGTCTGCGAAAAAATTTCTCATTTTACAAAAAAATGCGCTGGAATCGACCAATATTCTGGTAAAATATTCGATGAAAATAACTTTATAAGATATATCTGCGATGACTGTATGCAGTATATACAAAACGTTGATATGATATTAAAAGAAATTCAATATGTTGACAACAAAAACAAACAAACATTGACCGACTACAAACATGAATTTGAGAGTTCACTCAAACAAAACGAAAATGAAATAAAAACATTATTGGAAGCTATTGAAAAAAGGTATGATGCAAGATTTAAAAATATGGATAACATTCAAAAACTGTGTGAAAAAAATGTCGAAAAAGTAAAAAGTCTGTATGGAATTGTTAGCGATGTTGAATATAAGAATAAAGACATATATGACAAAATTAACAACAGCATTGTAAAGATGTGTGATGAAATTAAAAAAATTGTAAAAGAAACGAACGTAAAGACAAAGATGTCATATGCACAAGCAGTTGCAAATAAAAATGTGATGCCAGATGCACAGTAAGCTGTCTAGTGAAAAAAAATCAAAAAATGAACTTTAGAATTTATCAATAAAATACATATGAGATGAAAGCTCACACTCCCACAATTCCAGAGGAGGTTTGGTTTTTCATGTGCGTTACACATGTAAAGAGTTATACGGCCTTAAAGTTGCACTATTTCCATAGCTTTTTCATAACTTTTAAGTAACAAAAAATGGGTTTGAAAAAATGAATATAAAAAATTAATTTTTCAATAAAAACGCTTGCAATTATATTTTCTTTATTCAGAAATGTAGCAGAAACAATGAAAAAGTCCTACAATTTAAATATTTATAGCACCACTGTAAGAAAAATTTTGAAAAATTTGGCCAAAATATGTACTTTAAACAAAAAAATAATCAGCTTCGTTGGAGCCGAAAAACTAGGCACATCACAAAACGACTTTTATGCATCAATAATGTTATTTTCTGATACATATACTAATATATGTATAAGAAGGCTTAGGTGTTTTCTATGCCAACTTTTGATATATAATGAGTTTAAAAATCATTAATATTTGATATATTATTAAAATTTTCAGTTGATGTTTTTAATGTTTGAGAATACCAAGTACGATGACTCTAACACATATAAAACCTTACTCTCACATATTGCGGCACTATGTGAAACTAACTGTTTATTAATACAAATAAGTACTTAAGGGAGAACCGGCAAAAAGTCGTGCTACTTTGTATACTTTGGTTTAATCGTTATTGTTTTGCATTTTTTAATATCTGTTGTCACAAAAAAATATAACTTTCGTTTTTGGCCAATATATTAAAAGAATGTGTTAATAAAACTTTATTTAATATATGGTTAAACGCACCAATAAAAGAAAAGGGAAGTGTGGAATTTTATAATAGATAAAGTAAAATATGTAAATGAGTTTAAGGAGAAAAGTGTCAAATTAAAAATCAAAAAATAGCGGAGAATATTGTAATCAAGATTTAATGAATAAACTCCTAATTACTTCTGATAAACTAATTTCATGTAATAGAAATATAATATATACAAGCATCTCTTTCCACAATACTCAAGAAATTAGTAATTACATAATAATGTGATTTTAAAGTTATATTTGTTTCTTTCCAGTGAAATTAATAAATAATTGCTTTTTACAAGCAGCAGTCGTACAAAAAGACAGTAAATAATACAAATTTATCTACACAAACTTACTAGCACTATCAATACGTATAATTTTTATTATAAAAACATATCTAAAGCACACGCACAAGTTTATTTTCTGGAATTTTGAACTATTGCAACGAAAGAAATATTCATATAAGAGTTTTTCTCGATCTTAACGGATTATCTTGTCTTTTTATTGACTTCACTATGATTTTGTGTCAAATCGCGGTGCCTCTATTCTAATGTGAGATCTCGTCGCATCAACAAAACGTTTGTTATTCTCTGAAATGCAGAATAAGTAAAAAAATGTATCCTTATTGTATATACATATGTTAGATTTGGATAATAGCCAACATATTATTCTATGGATCATCCTACAACAATGTATATCATTATAATGACAATTTCTTATTAATGTAGAGACTTCTCACAAACTGCTGAAGCCAGGTACTGTGTAGAGTCAAAAATATATTCAGCCCAATGATAAACAAAAATTCCGTGGTAGTTTTTTCACTTTTCCCTTTTCTCATGAATAAATTTTTTCCCCTTTTTTCCAACTGAGGGAAGTGAAAAAATTCGAAGTGAGAAAAGTAGGTATCATCAATGGAAAAAAGGGGAAAAACCATTTAATTCCTCGACTGATTTTTCGCTTACAATTTTGAAGGGAGTTTGTACAAAAATGTAAGTATTTATTTTTAAAATTAACATAAAATAAAAGAAAAAATGTTTAATGTAATTTTTAGGTCAAAACATACCAATAAGCAACAAATGCAGCAGCTGGTGACCTTAATGGAAGCCAATGCTGATATTGCGTGTGGATTTCATAAAGGCAGCAAGGAGACAGTTTTAAGATTTTGGAAAAATGTTGAAACGGAGCTAAATTCTTTGGGCCCTCCAACTAAATGTACTGCTGAATGGAAAAAGGTTGGATATTTGAAAAAATACCCATAATAGTATGTATAAGAAGTTGTTTTATATTTTCAGGTGTGGGCAGATTAAAAAAAAAAATATGTTCGCCAGAAGGCTGCCCAAAGTCTGAGAGAGAAAAAAGTACTGGAGGTGGCCCGAACAAGGAATTAAAATTTTCTCCCATAGAGGAAGCCATTTACAATCTCGTTCGCATGAAATCTGCAGTCGAAGGTGTAGCTGCAAGCTCTTATAGACTTAACACTCCAAAAATTATTGATGAAATAATTCTCACTCCTGCAGATGAAGCTCTCTTCGACTATGTAAAGCCTCAGGAACTGGAAGAAACAAATGAGATTCCACACAGCATTTCACCACCAACTACAACAACTGAAAGTATCCTACCATCTTCAACTCGCCAAAAAATTACAAATTATAAAAATTCAAGTGCTCATAAAGAACCAGATAAAACTACGTACGATGCCCTTCAAGCTGAGCTTGAAGTACAAAAGGATCTAGTAAAAACATTAAAAACAATAGTAGAAAATCAAAAGGATGAGCAGAAAAAAACGAAAAGAATTTACCGATCTATCGAAAAACTGAATGAAAATAGTGAAAAACATTTTTAAAAAATGCAAGACCTTAAAAGTGAGGAAATTAAAGAATTGCGGCGGCACAATGCTTTTATGGAAAAGCAAAGAATAAAAGATATAGAATATAAATTAGAAAAAAATAGATTAGAAATGCAGTTACGTCAATTAAAGTGATATGAGAAATATTTGATTTTGTTTTATGTGTATATATATTTATATAAATAAGAATGTGTAACAAAGTTAAAAGTAATGAATTTTTTTAATTTTAAAATGAATTGGCAATATGCAATTAAACTTTTGTACCTTATTTTATAAAAGAATAGTTTTTAATTTATAAGTGATTTTTTTCATGTTCAGAGAACTTTTTATTTTACTTTTTAATAAAAAAATAATTAAAAATATAGATATGTACATGTGTTTAATAAAATTTCTTTACAAGTAGTTATAAAATGGTACGGCCGATATTAACTCTTATAGCTTGAGCTGAAGCTAAATATTGGTTTGATTCGGATACTGCTACTTCCTCTTCTGGCATACTTACATCTGAAGTTCATTGAATGAGTCCTTTACCTTATAATGGATACATATGTTGTGTAGAGCACAACATACATTTAAAATTTTTGCCGCTTTTGCAGGAGTGTAGTGCAACTCTCGTGCGCCGAGGAGACACCTCCAACGATTTTTCAATACCCCAATAGTACGCTCAATAATATTGCGGCATTTTGAGTGTACCTCGTTAAATCTCATTTCTGGAGATCCATCTTCTGGGACGCGATGTGGAGTTAAGAGCCACGGCTCCAAAGGGTATCCTGCGTCTCCTATTTGTATAAAAATATGAGAATTATTATTTCATTTTCATAAGTTATTTAACAAAAACTTACCTAATAGCCAAAAGTTGGTTTCGCCTTGCATATACTTTTGCTCAAAGTGAAACCGCAGGTCACTATTGTTCCATATAAATGAGTCGTGGGAAGCACCTGGGTGGGACGGGTCAACAAAACGTATTTTGAATTCGTCATCGAAAAGCTGTAAACAATCATCGCTTAAAATAAGTTATTTCCTTAGAAGTATATGTAGATACAAACTTCGTATAAAAACTTTCAATACTTTCCAGCATAACATTTAAGCTAAATTTTCCTTTTCTGTTATAGAAAAGGTGTTTGTTTGCAGTTGGCGCGATTATTTGCACATGGGTTCCATCGATGCAACCGGTAACTCCACGAATATTATGCTTCTTGTAAAAGGCCAGAGCGATTTTGCGCTTTTCTTCTGCTGTTTTCGGCAAATTTATCCAAATCGGACAAAGACGTGTTTCAAAAATATTTAGTACATCGTTCAGTGTCATGCTGAAAGAAGACTGCGCTAAATGTACGTCAGAGCCCTTGCCAATACCGGTTTGGTAGCCACCTCCCGCAAAAAAACGCAAGCATCCACTGAGCTTAACTACCGCTGGAATAGCAAATTGTTTTTTGTCCCGTTGAGAGTGCTCTGTAAGTACTTCCAATAAATAACGGAAAGCAGGTTTATTTACGCGGTAGTATTTTTGAAATCTATAATTAAACAAAAAGTAATGATTAAAATCAAGTAACAATACTTTTCTATTTACTCACAATGATTGTGGCAACTCAAGTGGGTTAGACACATCGCGCAGCTGCCTTCTTTCAATCTTAAGATTTCTTAACTGCTGCTCATATTCTGCAGTGGACACTCTTCCCGCAAGAATCCGAAAAGCAATACTATGCATTTTAACTAAGTTTTTCTTTTTTGTTGAAAGCAAATTAATTAAACACTGATATAAACTTTTGTAAGCAACAAAAATGCAATCACAATAAGCAAAACAGCTGTCTTCGAAATTTCGATTTTCCTTCTCCCTTATTTTTCTTTCCCTGGGAATTTATGATTGGAGGAATTTTTTCTCGAGAAACCTTTTTATTTAGGGAAACAAACTTCTCGAGAATATTCATGATTGGGCTGATTTTGACCAAGATTATATTAAACAAAATATATTATTTTTTAAAAATCATTTACTTCAAATGCAAATGTATATCTTGAATAATTTAACTTGACTATCTACTGATATTATGTGAAGTGTCGAGTATCTAGGTACTTATAGTTTTTACATCACCTCCATCAGCTGCAGCATCCTGTATCCCTGATGTTTGATAGTTTTTCGGGCTAATGACCACTTTTCTATCAACAATTGTTAACAATTGTTACAAATTTTCAGTAAATGAACAGAGCTAATAGTAGATCAATCTTTTAACACTGATTCAAACTCAGAAACTTATTTGTGTGATTAAGAAATTTTTTACAATTGTTGTGTTTGTTACTTTATTATTAATCTTTATATAAATATGTTTTTTATCTTATATAATAATTTAATTTTATCATTTTGTATGTGATATGACAGATTAAAGTTCCGAAAAAATTGTAATTACTGAAATGGGGGAATGCTCGGTATTTAATTGTACCCGCACCGAAAAAATAAAAGGATTTCTAAAATTTTTAATTCATTTTCTAAAATAGTAGACCAAGAGAGATATATGCCAAAATTTTCCTTAAGCTACCATAACTCCTTAGATTTTTTTCCACTTTTACTATGGGGACTGTTCACTGTGAGATGTGTCAAAAAATATCCCCTTAATTATAGAACCAAAGGAAAACCAAACAGTTCAAAAACCCAAGGAAGAACTTAATAAAAAAAGTTGACCCAATGAATTTTAAAATCGTTAATATTGAAATACGCCGAAATGATACAGTAGTTATACAGAGCGAAAATAGTGATGAAAGAGAAAAAATAAAAAATGCAATACAAAACGAAATAAGTGATAATTACAAAGTAAAAATTCCAAAACAGGCCGGGATGAATTTTAAAATAAATTAAAATGATTTAACGAAAAAAACAAAATGATGTAGTGAAAACAGTAAATTTGAAATTGTAAAATGTTTTGAGACCAAAAAATTTAATATAGCTGTATAAAATGATGAAACGTATCATAAAATTATGGCAATTCAGAAGCTCAGTGCTGGATGGGAGAGATGTAGAATATTCGATGGTACTCAAATAATACAATGCTTTAATTTTCAAAGCTACAATCATAAAGCGAATGAATGCCGAAATGAACCAGTATGTTTTAAATGTCATAGTAACCACAAAAGTAAAGACTATACAAAAGAAGTTCTAAAGAAATGTGTTAATTGCAACCAAGAAAATAAAAGGATGAACACCATACAACAATAAGCAAAGACTGTCCAGGTTATATAAATAAACTGAATTTAAAAAAGAAGAGATCTGGAAAAGATATAGAAATATAACAACCAAAGAATATACATGGATTATATACTAACTTCCAAGGGCTAACAAATAATATCAACCAGCTCGAAATTATAGTACAATCTGTTAAACCGGACTTTATAATAGTATCTGAAAGGCATATGACAGAAAACATAGATGAAGGAGAAGTTGAAATAAATGATTATGATTTATTTTTCACAACATCTAATTCTTCAAAAACAGGTGTGATTATCTATTTTTAAAAGCAATGGATGCTGTCAAATATGAAGACTACTGTAAAAGATGCTGAGTATTGGATTAGTGCATATATTGCAAAAAATGAGAATATGTCATTTGTTATAATAGCGGTATACAGATCTCCAAGTTATTTGACGGCAGATTTTTGTGATGAATTCCAAGGTTTTATGGAAGAAATACCTGAAATGAATTGTAACATCGTTACCGCTGGTGATTTTAATATTGATTGGAGGGCAGATTTCTACAAACACAGAATTGAAAGCATACTTAATGATAATGGGTTGGAACATATAATGCTTGAAGACACCAGAATAACACAGAATTCTAAAATTATAATAGATTATGTTATAACAAATATTGAGAGAATACCTGCAAGAACCAATATATATAATAAAATATCAGATCATGAAGCAATAGACATCTTTATGGAATGTGAAAATAGCAAACAAATAGAAGTTTTTAAGTACAGTAAAAACCACTTTAAAAATTAACTAAGTTCAGTACTAAAACATAATCGAATTTTGAATGTTAACGAACAGGTTGAAAACTTTGATAAATGTGTGGAAATTACTGCAGCAAAATTTATTGTAAAAAAACAAATTAACGAGGGCAATAAAAATATGTGTGGTTTAATATCGATTTAAGAAATCCAAAAGCAGAAAAAGTAAGATCATACCAAAGAGCCGTAATTGAAAATACTAACGCATCTTGGGCAACATATAATACAATAAGAAATATATATAAAACGAAAATTGAAAATGAGAAACGTAATTATATAAATAAGATTGCAATCGCTAGAAACCAAAAAGAAATGTGGGGGGTAATATAAGAACTTGTCTTAAGGAAACCTAGAGATATGATAAAAACTGTGATATTTAATCAATTAGTGCATAGCAAAAATTTAGAAATAGCTGAAAACTTTAACACTTATTTTATTGATATCATTAAGGAAATAAGAGACTGAAATGTAAATGTGCAATACAAAATTTGATACCTGTGATAAACTCTCGATTTCAGTTCCGCGCAATATCTATTCTAGAATTAAAAGCAATAGTAAAGATTATAAATAACAAACCAGACTTTAAAATAATTAGCAAGACCATGATTACCCATACATGGAACAGAACTAGCAATATTTTGCTGAGCATTATAAAAAAATCAATGGAATCTGTTGCAAAAGATAAAAATACGAACAAATGTGAAGAATTTCGTCCAACAAATGTACTACAACTGTGTCAAAAGGGGATGGAGAAAGTGGTTAAAAATCAATTAGAAGATTATATAAAAAATAATTGCTTGCTATCTAGGATATCATCAGTCAGGATTTCGAAAGAAACATTCTTGTGAAACAGAGGTGAACTACTTAGTAACCAAATGGAAATGTGTAAAGAAAAATAATAAAATATTGGCTACTTATCTTGATTTTGAACCGGCATTCGAAACAATAGACAGTAATATATTAATACAAAAACCTTATAAATACGGTATCCAAGACACTGAGTTAAACTGGTTTAGATCATATTTAGAAAATCGTAAACAGAAAACAAAAGTTAATAACATTAAATCATCAGCGATAGGAAATCAATATGGAGTGCCACAAGGCTCAGTTTTGGGGGCTCTCCTATTTATTATTTATATAAATGATATTGAAAATATAATGGAAAAGTGTGAAATAGTTATGTATGTCGACGACACACTAATTTGTATGGAGGCAGAGACAGAAGATATGTGCTATGAAAATTTAACAGCAGATATGTGCAGAATAAACAAATGGTTAAATATGAACAAATTAAAGCTAAATGAAAATCAAACAAAACTGATGGAAATTAATATGAGCAACGGTAAAACATTTCAAATAAACCACATAACAATCGAAAAAGTTAACAGCATTAAATATTTAGGTTTTATAATAGACACCAATTTAAAGTTCCACGACCATATTGAATATATTTGTAAAAAGATAGGAACAAAAATAGGATTTTTTAAAATATTAAGAAATAAAGTATCAACAATAATGTCAATGAATATGTATATACAACACAATTATTAAACCACATTTTGAATACATGCTAACAATCCTGTATTCCAGCTGCAATGATCAACAAATTATACGACTACAAAAACTTCAAAATAAAGCAATGCGTGCGATATTAAATTGTAATCGATTAACATCAATAAATTATATGCTCAACACTTTAAAATGGTTTAATGTTAAACAAAGACTGAAACTGAAAATTGGAGATGTGCCGCAATATATAACTGACCAGACAACGTAAAGGTTGGAATAGCCGAACGCTGAAATTTTAAATGTAAGCTAAATGTGTCAGATGATCCAACCTGGTATATGTCAAGCTGTGTAAACACTTACTTCACTGTAAGAAAATGTTACCGTAACGTTCCAACCTGAAGAAAATAGAATTTCATTCTACGGTTCCATTACATTTGTAAGACAGTGATGGACTGTACAAAAGGCCTTTTTGGCACATATTTCTTTTTTGATATGTTTAGTTGATGAATATGTATTAAGACATGATATAACTATTTTATATGTTTAACCCTCTAAATAAATGTTTTATTTTTTTTGAAATATCGAATGTTTGTATGTGATCAGAGGTGAAAGTGGCATACGTTGTAATGGAGTCTGCGAAAAAATTTCTCATTTTACAAAAAAATGCGCTGGAATCGACCAATATTCTGGTAAAATATTCGATGAAAATAACTTTATAAGATATATCTGCGATGACTGTATGCAGTATATACAAAACGTTGATATGATATTAAAAGAAATTCAATATGTTGACAACAAAAACAAACAAACATTGACCGACTACAAACATGAATTTGAGAGTTCACTCAAACAAAACGAAAATGAAATAAAAACATTATTGGAAGCTATTGAAAAAAGGTATGATGCAAGATTTAAAAATATGGATAACATTCAAAAACTGTGTGAAAAAAATGTCGAAAAAGTAAAAAGTCTGTATGGAATTGTTAGCGATGTTGAATATAAGAATAAAGACATATATGACAAAATTAACAACAGCATTGTAAAGATGTGTGATGAAATTAAAAAAATTGTAAAAGAAACGAACGTAAAGACAAAGATGTCATATGCACAAGCAGTTGCAAATAAAAATGTGATGCCAGATGCACAGTAAGCTGTCTAGTGAAAAAAAATCAAAAAATGAACTTTAGAATTTATCAATAAAATACATATGAGATGAAAGCTCACACTCCCACAATTCCAGAGGAGGTTTGGTTTTTCATGTGCGTTACACATGTAAAGAGTTATACGGCCTTAAAGTTGCACTATTTCCATAGCTTTTTCATAACTTTTAAGTAACAAAAAATGGGTTTGAAAAAATGAATATAAAAAATTAATTTTTCAATAAAAACGCTTGCAATTATATTTTCTTTATTCAGAAATGTAGCAGAAACAATGAAAAAGTCCTACAATTTAAATATTTATAGCACCACTGTAAGAAAAATTTTGAAAAATTTGGCCAAAATATGTACTTTAAACAAAAAAATAATCAGCTTCGTTGGAGCCGAAAAACTAGGCACATCACAAAACGACTTTTATGCATCAATAATGTTATTTTCTGATACATATACTAATATATGTATAAGAAGGCTTAGGTGTTTTCTATGCCAACTTTTGATATATAATGAGTTTAAAAATCATTAATATTTGATATATTATTAAAATTTTCAGTTGATGTTTTTAATGTTTGAGAATACCAAGTACGATGACTCTAACACATATAAAACCTTACTCTCACATATTGCGGCACTATGTGAAACTAACTGTTTATTAATACAAATAAGTACTTAAGGGAGAACCGGCAAAAAGTCGTGCTACTTTGTATACTTTGGTTTAATCGTTATTGTTTTGCATTTTTTAATATCTGTTGTCACAAAAAAATATAACTTTCGTTTTTGGCCAATATATTAAAAGAATGTGTATAATCGTTAATAAAACTTTATTTAATATATGGTTAAACGCACCAATAAAAGAAAAGGGAAGTGTGGAATTTTATAATAGATAAAGTAAAATATGTAAATGAGTTTAAGGAGAAAAGTGTCAAATTAAAAATCAAAAAATAGCGGAGAATATTGTAATCAAGATTTAATGAATAAACTCCTAATTACTTCTGATAAACTAATTTCATGTAATAGAAATATAATATATACAAGCATCTCTTTCCACAATACTCAAGAAATTAGTAATTACATAATAATGTGATTTTAAAGTTATATTTGTTTCTTTCCAGTGAAATTAATAAATAATTGCTTTTTACAAGCAGCAGTCGTACAAAAAGACAGTAAATAATACAAATTTATCTACACAAACTTACTAGCACTATCAATACGTATAATTTTTTATTATAAAAACATATCTAAAGCACACGCACAAGTTTATTTTCTGGAATTTTGAACTATTGCAACGAAAGAAATATTCATATAAGAGTTTTTCTCGATCTTAACGGATTATCTTGTCTTTTTATTGACTTCACTATGATTTTGTGTCAAATCGCGGTGCCTCTATTCTAATGTGAGATCTCGTCGCATCAACAAAACGTTTGTTATTCTCTGAAATGCAGAATAAGTAAAAAAATGTATCCTTATTGTATATACATATGTTAGATTTGGATAATAGCCAACATATTATTCTATGGATCATCCTACAACAATGTATATCATTATAATGACAATTTCTTATTAATGTAGAGACTTCTCACAAACTGCTGAAGCCAGGTACTGTGTAGAGTCAAAAATATATTCAGCCCAATGATAAACAAAAATTCCGTGGTAGTTTTTTCACTTTTCCCTTTTCTCATGAATAAATTTTTTCCCCTTTTTTCCAACTGAGGGAAGTGAAAAAATTCGAAGTGAGAAAAGTAGGTATCATCAATGGAAAAAAGGGGAAAAACCATTTAATTCCTCGACTGATTTTTCGCTTACAATTTTGAAGGGAGTTTGTACAAAAATGTAAGTATTTATTTTTAAAATTAACATAAAATAAAAGAAAAAATGTTTAATGTAATTTTTAGGTCAAAACATACCAATAAGCAACAAATGCAGCAGCTGGTGACCTTAATGGAAGCCAATGCTGATATTGCGTGTGGATTTCATAAAGACAGCAAGGAGACAGTTTTAAGATTTTGGAAAAATGTTGAAACGGAGCTAAATTCTTTGGGCCCTCCAACTAAATGTACTGCTAAATGGAAAAAGGTTGGATATTTGAAAAAATACCCATAATAGTATGTATAAGAAGTTGTTTTATATTTTCAGGTGTGGGCAGATCAAAAAAAAAAATATGTTCGCCAGAAGGCTGCCCAAAATCTGAGAGAGAAAAAAGTACTGGAGGTGGCCCGAACAAGGAATTAAAATTTTCTCCCATAGAGGAAGCCATTTACAATCTCGTTCGCATGAAATCTGCAGTCGAAGGTGTAGCTGCAAGCTCTTATAGACTTAACACTCCAAAAATTATTGATGAAATAATTCTCACTCCTGCAGATGAAGCTCTCTTCGACTATGTAAAGCCTCAGGAACTGGAAGAAACAAATGAGATTCCACACAGCATTTCACCACCAACTACAACAACTGAAAGTATCCTACCATCTTCAACTCGCCCCAAAAAATTACAAATTATAAAAATTCAAGTGCTCATAAAGAACCAGATAAAACTGCGTACGATGCCCTTCAAGCTGAGCTTGAAGTACAAAAGGATCTAGTAAAAACATTAAAAACAATAGTAGAAAATCAAAAGGATGAGCAGAAAAAAACGAAAAGAATTTACCGATCTATCGAAAAACTGAATGAAAATAGTGAAAAACATTTTTAAAAAATGCAAGACCTTAAAAGTGAGGAAATTAAAGAATTGCGGCGGCACAATGCTTTTATGGAAAAGCAAAGAATAAAAGATATAGAATATAAATTAGAAAAAAATAGATTAGAAATGCAGTTACGTCAATTAAAGTGATATGAGAAATATTTGATTTTGTTTTATGTGTATATATATTTATATAAATAAGAATGTGTAACAAAGTTAAAAGTAATGAATTTTTTTAATTTTAAAAAGAATTGGCAATATGCAATTAAACTTTTGTACCTTATTTTATAAAAGAATAGTTTTTAATTTATAAGTGATTTTTTTCATGTTCAGAGAACTTTTTATTTTACTTTTTAATAAAAAATAATTAAAAATATAGATATGTACATGTGTTTAATAAAATTTCTTTACAAGTAGTAATAAAATGGTACGGCCGATATTAACTCTTATAGCTTGAGCTGAAGCTAAATATTGGTTTGATTCGGATACTGCTACTTCCTCTTCTGGCATACTTACATCTGTAAGTTCATTGAATGAGTCCTTTACCTTATAATGGATACATATGTTGTGTAGAGCACAACATACATTTAAAATTTTTGCCGCTTTTTCAGGAGTGTAGTGCAACTCTCGTGCGCCGAGGAGACACCTCCAACGATTTTTCAATACCCCAATAGTACGCTCAATAATATTGCGGCATTTTGAGTGTACCTCGTTAAATCTCATTTCTGGAGATCCATCTTCTGGGACGCGATGTGGAGTTAAGAGCCACGGCTCCAAAGGGTATCCTGCGTCTCCTATTTGTATAAAAATATGAGAATTATTATTTCATTTTCATAAGTTATTTAACAAAAACTTACCTAATAGCCAAAAGTTGGTTTCGCCTTGCATATACTTTTGCTCAAAGTGAAACCGCAGGTCACTATTGTTCCATATAAATGAGTCGTGGGAAGCACCTGGGTGGGACGGGTCAACGAAACGTATTTTGAATTCGTCATCGAAAAGCTGTAAACAATCATCGCTTAAAATAAGTTATTTCCTTAGAAGTATATGTAGATACAAACTTCGTATAAAAACTTTCAATACTTTCCAGCATAACATTTAAGCTAAATTTTCCTTTTCTGTTATAGAAAAGGTGTTTGTTTGCAGTTGGCGCGATTATTTGCACATGGGTTCCATCGATGCAACCGGTAACTCCACGAATATTATGCTTCTTGTAAAAGGCCAGAGCGATTTTGCGCTTTTCTTCTGCTGTTTTCGGCAAATTTATCCAAATCGGACAAAGACGTGTTTCAAAAATATTTAGTACATCGTTCAGTGTCATGCTGAAAGAAGACTGCGCTAAATGTACGTCAGAGCCCTTGCCAATACCGGTTTGGTAGCCACCTCCCGCAAAAAAACGCAAGCATCCACTGAGCTTAACTACCGCTGGAATAGCAAATTGTTTTTTGTCCCGTTGAGAGTGCTCTGTAAGTACTTCCAATAAATAACGGAAAGCAGGTTTATTTACGCGGTAGTATTTTTGAAATCTATAATTAAACAAAAAGTAATGATTAAAATCAAGTAACAATACTTTTCTATTTACTCACAATGATTGTGGCAACTCAAGTGGGTTAGACACATCGCGCAGCTGCCTTCTTTCAATCTTAAGATTTCTTAACTGCTGCTCATATTCTGCAGTGGACACTCTTCCCGCAAGAATCCGAAAAGCAATACTATGCATTTTAACTAAGTTTTTCTTTTTTGTTGAAAGCAAATTAATTAAACACTGATATAAACTTTTGTAAGCAACAAAAATGCAATCACAATAAGCAAAACAGCTGTCTTCGAAATTTCGATTTTCCTTCTCCCTTATTTTTCTTTCCCCGGGAATTTATGATTGGAGGAATTTTTTCTCGAGAAACCTTTTTATTTAGGGAAACAAACTTCTCGAGAATATTCATGATTGGGCTGATTTTGACCAAGATTATATTAAACAAAATATATTATTTTTTAAAAATCATTTACTTCAAATGCAAATGTATATCTTGAATAATTTAACTTGACTATCTACTGATATTATGTGAAGTGTCGAGTATCTAGGTACTTATAGTTTTTACATCACCTCCATCAGCTGCAGCATCCTGTATCCCTGATGTTTGATAGTTTTTCGAGCTAATGACCACTTTTCTATCAACAATTGTTAACAATTGTTACAAATTTTCAGTAAATGAACAGAGCTAATAGTAGATCAATCTTTTAACACCGATTCAAACTCAGAAACTTATTTGTGTGATTAAGAAATTTTTTACAATTGTTGTGTTTGTTACTTTATTATTAATCTTTATATAAATATGTTTTTTATCTTATATAATAATTTAATTTTATCATTTTGTATGTGATATGACAGATTAAAGTTCCGAAAAAATAGTAATTACTGAAATGGGGGAATGCTCGGTATTTAATTGTACCCGCACCGAAAAAATAAAAGGATTTCTAAAATTTTTAATTCATTTTCTAAAATAGTAGACCAAGAGAGATATATGCCAAAATTTTCCTTAAGCTACCATAACTCCTTAGATTTTTTTCCACTTTTACTATGGGGACTGTTCACTGTGAGATGTGTCAAAAAATATCCCCTTAATTATAGAACCAAAGGAAAACCAAACAGTTCAAAACCCCAAGGAAGAACTTAATTAAAAA
The DNA here is from genome assembly GCA_963675445.1 of Linnaemya vulpina. Classification (NCBI taxonomy): domain Eukaryota; kingdom Metazoa; phylum Arthropoda; class Insecta; order Diptera; family Tachinidae; genus Linnaemya; species Linnaemya vulpina. Next base: position 51,844,126 of record OY776276.1, read on the forward strand.
AGTTGACCCAATGAATTTTAAAATCGTTAATATTGAAATACGCCGAAATGATACAGTAGTTATACAGAGCGAAAATAGTGATGAAAGAGAAAAAATAAAAAATGCAATACAAAACGAAATAAGTGATAATTACAAAGTAAAAATTCCAAAACAGACCGGGATGAATTTTAAAATAAATTAAAATGATTTAACGAAAAAAACAAAATGATGTAGTGAAAACAGTAAATTTGAAATTGTAAAATGTTTTGAGACCAAAATATTTAATATAGCTGTATAAAATGATGAAACGTATCATAAAATTATGGCAATTCAGAAGCTCAATGCTGGATGGGAGAGATGTAGAATATTCGATGGTACTCAAATAATACAATGCTTTAATTTTCAAGGCTACAATCATAAAGCGAATGAATGCCGAAATGAACCAGTTTGTTTTAAATGTCATAGTAACCACAAAAGTAAAGACTATACAAAAGAAGTTCTAAAGAAATGTGTTAATTGCAACCAAGAAAATAAAAGGATGAACACCATACAACAATAAGCAAAGACTGTCCAGGTTATATAAATAAACTGAATTTAAAAAAGAAGAGATCTGGAAAAGATATAGAAATATAACAACCAAAGAATATACATGGATTATATACTAACTTCCAAGGGCTAACAAATAATATCAACCAGCTCGAAATTATAGTACAATCTGTTAAACCGGACTTTATAATAGTATCTGAAAGGCATATGACAGAAAACATAGATGAAGGAGAAGTTGAAATAAATGATTATGATTTATTTTTCACAACGTCTAATTCTTCAAAAACAGGTGTGATTATCTATTTTTAAAAGCAATGGATGCTGTCAAATATGAAGACTACTGTAAAAGATGCTGAGTATTGGATTAGTGCATATATTGCAAAAAATGAGAATATGTCATTTGTTATAATAGCGGTATACAGATCTCCAAGTTATTTGACGGCAGATTTTTGTGATGAATTCCAAGGTTTTATGGAAGAAATACCTGAAATGAATTGTAACATCGTTACCGCTGGTGATTTTAATATTGATTGGAGGGCAGATTTCTACAAACACAGAATTGAAAGCATACTTAATGATAATGGGTTGGAACATATAATGCTTGAAGACACCAGAATAACACAGAATTCTGAAATTATAATAGATTATGTTATAACAAATATTGAGAGAATACCTGCAAGAACCAATATATATAATAAAATATCAGATCATGAAGCAATAGACATCTTTATGGAATGTGAAAATAGCAAACAAATAGAAGTTTTTAAGTACAGTAAAAACCACTTTAAAAATTAACTAAGTTCAGTACTAAAATATAATCGAATTTTGAATGTTAACGAACAGGTTGAAAACTTTGATAAATGTGTGGAAATTACTGTAGCAAAATTTATTGTAAAAAAAGAAATTAACGAGGGCAATAAAAATATGTGTGGTTTAATATCGATTTAAGAAATCCAAAAGCAGAAAAAGTAAGATCATACCAAAGAGCCGTAATTGAAAATACTAACGCATCTTGGGCAACATATAATACAATAAGAAATATATATAAAACGAAAATTGAAAATGAGAAACGTAATTATATAAACAAGATTGCAATCGCTAGAAACCAAAAAGAAATGTGGGGGGTAATATAAGAACTTGTCTTAAGGAAACCTAGAGATATGATAAAAACTGTGATATTTAATCAATTAGTGCATAGCAAAAATTTAGAAATAGCTGAAAACTTTAACACTTATTTTATTGATATCATTAAGGAAATAAGAGACTGAAATGTAAATGTGCAATACAAAATTTGATACCTGTGATAAACTCTCGATTTCAGTTCCGCGCAATATCTATTCTAGAAATAAAAGCAATAGTAAAGAGTATAAATAACAAACCAGACTTTAAAATAATTAGCAAGACCATGATTACCCATACATGGAACAGAACTAGCAATATTTTGCTGAGCATTATAAAAAAATTAATGGAATCTGTTGCAAAAGATAAAAATACGAACAAATGTGAAGAATTTCGTCCAACAAATGTACTACAACTGTGTCAAAAGGGGATGGAGAAAGTGGTTAAAAATCAATTAGAAGATTATATAGAAAATAATTGCTTGCTATCTAGGATATCATCAGTCAGGATTTCGAAAGAAACATTCTTGTGAAACAGCGGTGAACTACTTAGTAACCAAATGGAAATGTGTAAAGAAAAATAATAAAATATTGGCTACTTTTCTTGATTTTGAACCGGCATTCGAAACAATAGACAGGAATATATTAATACAAAAACCTTATAAATACGGTATCCAAGACACTGAGTTAAACTGGTTTAGATCATATTTAGAAAATCGTAAACAGAAAACAAAAGTTAATAATATTAAATCATCAGCGATAGGAAATCAATATGGAGTGCCACAAGGCTCATTTTTGGGGGCTCTCCTATTTATTATTTATATAAATGATATCGAAAATATAATGGAAAAGTGTGAAATAGTTATGTATGTCGACGACACACTAATTTGTATGGAGGCAGAGACAGAAGATATGTGCTATGAAAATTTAACAGCAGATATGTGCAGAATAAACAAATGGTTAAATATGAACAAATTAAAGCTAAATGAAAATCAAACAAAACTGATGGAAATTAATATGAGCAACGGTAAAACATTTCAAATAAACCACATAACAATCGAAAAAGTTAACAGCATTAAATATTTAGGTTTTATAATAGACAACAATTTAAAGTTCCACGACCATATTGAATATATTTGTAAAAAGATAGGAACAAAAATAGGATTTTTTAAAATATTAAGAAATAAAGTATCAACAATAATGTCAATGAATATGTATATACAACACAATTATTAAACCACATTTTGAATACATGCTAACAATCCTGTATTCCAGCTGCAATGATCAACAAATTATACGACTACAAAAACTTCAAAATAAAGCAATGCGTGCGATATTAAAATGTAATCGATTAACATCAATAAATTATATGCTCAACACTTTAAAATGGTTTAATGTTAAACAAAGACTGAAACTGAAAATTGGAGATGTGCCGCAATATATAACTGACCAGACAACGTAACGGTTGGAATAGCCGAACGCTGAAATTTTAAATGTAAGCTAAATGTGTCAGATGATCCAACCTGGTATATGTCAAGCTGTGTAAACACTTACTTCACTGTAAGAAAATGTTACCGTAACGTTCCAACCTGAAGAAAATAGAATTTCATTCTACGGTTCCATTACATTTGTAAGACAGTGATGGACTGTACAAAAGGCCTTTTTGGCACATATTTCTCTTTTGATATGTTTAGTTGATGAATATGTATTAAGACATGATATAACTATTTTATATGTTTAACCTTCTAAATAAATGTTTTATTTTTTTTGAAATATCGAATGTTTGTATGTTGGTTTGCAGAATTCTATTAGTATTCAGCATACGTTTGTACATACATTTTATTGAATTTTTAATTATAGAAACTTGAATATATAAACATCAATAATATGTATATACATACCTAAATATTTATACACTCGCTTTGTAAACTTTGATTGATACACAATTCACTCTTTCATCAAATAAATTTTGTATTAAAAATCGTATTTAATAATTCCAATTATAAGAATTTTATTCATTTGTGTCATATTAGAATATATTTTATATATATTGCAACATGGAAATAAATGTTTTCAGTTTATTAAATATATGGCAAAATATGACTCATTGTCCTATGAGTTGTGCATGTTGGTGTTTCTACTGTCTATCAGTACCTTTCAGTTAATATGCGAACTTTGTATATAAAAATTATATTAATATAAAAATTGCGTTATGTATAAATAATTATTTGTTGTTGGCTTATGTGAAAAACAGATGACACATTATTAAGGGTTCCATAAGTGTAGCAACATTTACATTTAAAGATAACTTACATTAAAAATTTCAGAATTCGGCTATTTCAAAATTAAGAGAAGCTCAACCGTATAATCTCAAAAATTCTAATGACTTCAGGGGGCTAATTCTGGCATACGTATACGAGCGAGTTTTCTATCGAATGTTCGATATATTTAACTTTTGGGATTCTATAACTCGTAATCGAGTAACATGTATCGAAATTCCTAATGATGGCACTCGATATCGAGCTGTCATTCGAATGCAACCGTTCGAGTTTTTACTCGTTAGTAAAAAGTCATTCGATTTGAAATTTTTTAGCAAATATTTAACAAAAGAGTAAAGTTTACTAAATTGAAAACAAACAAAATTATACTAAAAATGAGAAATGTAGGTTTTAAATATTTACAAATATTAAACAAAACAAATTCATATATTTAGTATATAATGGTCAAACATAACTAAAATAAATTTTACCCAAAAGGAGATCTTTGGAAATTTTATGGCTGTGCATACAGACTTAGCAAAGGGCTCAAGGAAAGGCAATGGCGAATGTATGAGTATGGTTGCATATCTAAAAATATTTCATTTAAACAAACAATACCTTCCTACATCTACATAAATCCATATGTAAAATGTAATTATATGGTGTATATGAATTTCCACTTACGATCATAGAATTTAAACTGTGGAAGCCTTTTCGGTTGAAAAAAGCATGCTCGTTATTTGGCTTTTGCAACACAAAATGTGTGCCACCAACGCATCCAATAACTGTAAAAACCAAGTATTTGTTAAATAATTATTAAACGTTTTACTATATAAGTATTTACATACATACATACTGCATATGTATACATACATCCAGGAATATTGAACTTTGCTATAAAATACTCCTTGTATCCATGCCTTTGCTTTGGGTCAAATTGAATAAGCCAGACGCTAAAAGACTTAGAGTTGCAGCCAGTCGAATTTTTGGAGGAACCTTTGTGTAAAGGTGGGCCTCAAACTTCAACTGTGCTAAGACATAATTAAATGCTTCTTTTGTTAGCCGAAAACGCTTTTTAAACGTTTTGGAAAGATAAACATATGAATTTAAGTACGTGCATACGTATTTATATTCGATAAATGTACATTTGTAAGTATATACTTATATGTCTGTAGGTTTATACTTACCTTGCTAAATTTAAGGGATTGGTAGTTTCTCGCATCCTTTTCCGAATGATATTTACATTTTCATTTCCGTCGGATTCGGAGTATGACGAATAAAAAAAGAATTCGGGATGCATTTTTACACTAATATTTCTGAAACACTTATTTTAAAACTTTTTTAAATAATTTTGTTTGTTTACCTTTTTGAGTATTTTTTAGTGTTATAAAACGTATTTATATACAATTATTGTGCAACATTAAAAAACATTTCGATTCGTTTAGTATCGAATGACAGAATTAGAAAATTAAGAGCAATCGATATTAATGTTCAATCGAAAACAATTCCGTTCACGAGTGCCAGAATTAGCCCCCAGACTTCAAAAGGCTCATACTAGAGCGATGAAGCGAACGCTGTTTCATAAAGGACTGAGACTTTACAACATGATGTCAAATGATATTAAAATGGGACAAAATAGCATTGTATTTCGAAGAAATGTTGTAAATTTCATAAGAAATAATTTAGTTCAGAACACTTAAAGATTTTTATTGAATTTATGTCAACCAATCTAATACATACAATTTTTAAGGTACTCAAATACTACTCAATAAAAAAATAACAAAAAAAATATCATTTCAATGAAACAAACTGATTAAAGAGTTACAGAATATATATTGAAGTATATGTACGTATTTATGTACATTCATAAAAAAATTTTATTTTTTAAGAAAAGGTATCATTAAATTCAATATAACATTAAATTATTATAATATTAAACTAAAGTAACTTCAACCATACATGGCTATTAATTACTTGGGGGATTCACAATGTAGTATTGGAGTCATAAGTCATAAAATAATAGCACGAAAAATATGACAAGTGTGAACAACCCGTCATACCTTGGTCTGCTAGATATATATGTATATATAAACTCTACCAGCAGCAGCTGCCTTGTTATGAGCTGAGATCATTCAATATTTTAAAATTTGCCTAATATATAATAGCGGATTCATAGTGTTTACATCATTATATTTCAAATTTTCGTTATTATGAGATTCATGCCAATAAGGACGCTTTGTATAATAAAAAAACCCGGATCCTCATTGCAAAAGTAGCTCATTCACTGAAGGGATTTTCTTTTGGTGCGTTTTTTATTCATATACATTCATATTCATATACATTTACCCAAAAGTCAGCTATTAAATTCTGGTTTTACCATTCGTATGAATTTAGTGTCTGACACTGACGTTCCACAACTGTAATTTCTACAACAGTTTTTGAAATTATTTTGAATTAAAATAAGGAATGCTAAAAATTATATATATATATATATATATATATATATATAATATATATATATATATATATATATATATATATGTATATATATATTATATATATATATATATATATATATATTATATATATATATATATATATATATATATATATATATATATAAATATATATATATATATATACATATACATATATATATATATATATATATATATATATATACATATATATATATATATATATATATATATATGTTATTTAAAAATAATAACTGCAAAATGGAATATATACAACTAAATTTAAAAAATGCTAAATCTAGCCGGAAAAATGACAGAATAGCCACACTGCTGTGCAGTACACAGAAATTTTTGAAGTGAAGGCATTTCAATCAGCCTCTACACATTGTACTACACAAAGTAAGCAGAAGGCTCAAAAACTACAGTTCATTTTTGCCCGTATCAGTTTTTCGTTAACCCCTTGTTGTGAAAGTAAAGCCATAGGTGGTTGTGTAAACACACAATAAAAAAAGGTAAATAAACAAATTTGAAATAAAATTTTGTTTCGATAAAATATTTGGTGTTATTAAAAAAGTTATGTGTTTTTGTGATAATTTGCATATGCAAACATAATTTCATATATTTATGTCATTGGATTAACATCGAAATGGTGTCGAAAATGAGACAAACTGTTCCAGACTCACAAAAGTGTAGTGATTTTGAATAGTGGAATAGTCTGTGAAGGTGCAGTTTTCTTTTTGTTCAACCTTTGCTGAAAAATTCATGGCAGCAAGACGAATTATAGTTAGAAGTAGTTAGCCAAATTGCTAATGATGTTGCAGTTGCTAAGTTTAGAAAAGATGCAGGCTAAGTAACCATTTATTCAGAGATTCATTTGTTGTTGGATATGCAGGAAGTATGAAATATATATCGCTAAAATATGCACATACCTAAATATTTTAAATCTCGTTCTTTACAGACAGTCGGCTTAAGACCAGGGCCCAAATCGCGGCATTCGTTATCAAATGAACATTCGTATCGAGTAAAATTTCGTCATGTATCGAATAACCAAATTATGGCACTCGATAGCTATCAAATCGAAATTTAAAATGAAAATGTTAATGATTTTTTGTTTTGTAATAGAATCAAAATATTGTTATCTTTTTAGACCTTTTCGTAAAAACGGTTTTATTACTTATCCTTCAAGGATTCGTTTTATTGCATTAAATTAAAACACGGACAAATTAAATTTAGAAATATAATGCGGCAACACTTTATTTATTACTTCATTAACACGAGTATTTGTACTACTCAACACTTAGCGATGTTAACACGTCTATATTTGAAATCACACTCTCTCGCTGAGATCTGGCAGCGCCTTTACATAGCGAAAATGACGTCGTCTGGTAACTTCGCGAAGCTTCTTGGGCATGATTGTTGTTGGTTGTACTTTACTTAACATGTAGCTATATACGTGTGTTTGTATACATGACAATTCTGACTTGTGTGTTTTGCTTATGGTAACTATGTGTGGTTGTATGTATGAGTGTTCTGTGTGTTTTGCCTATGGTAACTATGAGTGGTTGTATGGATGAGTGCTCTGTGTGTTGTGTGGTTTTGTTTCTTCTTCTGCTATGTGTATATGGCTGTGTATACTTGTGAACCTGTTTAGCTTTATTAGCAGCGAATACTTGCATACAAGATCATTAAAAATAACATCTCTTAGCATATATATTGCTAGGTTTTTCGTTGTTGTTACTTACACTTATTATTGGCACAGCCTCGAATGATCTTGTATATTCCGGAGTATTCCATTTCCGTTAATTTGAATATTAAATAAATTTTATTTAATCTTTGTAACAATGCCGCCCAAATAAGCCTGTTCGACCCGAATAGGCATACAACCACTTCTTCCATAGTGCGCCAATCGTTTGAGATTTACTATCTTTATTTTCGAACTAGCGCTACTATGCTTCTGTATCCGGTATACAACGTCATTCACTCTCTTAATCACTGGGGATTGCCCCCAGTGAGTCTGTAATTTTGGGGACAATCCTTTCTTCCGTTGTGGGTTATAAAGTATTGTCCTTCCATAAATCCCTCCGAATTTGCTGCGCGGTCATACCTAGCCTTCATCTTGCCACTAACCATTTTGATTCTATTACGCACGAACTCATGCAGTTCGTTTAAGTCCTCCTTATCTTGGGACCTAATAGCTCCTTCTTCTACAGTTGGCTTAACACCAAATTCCAAATCCCCTGGTAGTTTTAATTCCGTCCCGAAGATAATTTTGGCTGGCGTTCTCGATGTTGAGTCGTGTACAGCTGACCTATATGCCGTCAAAAATTTGGGAATGTGCTCGTCCCAATCCCTCTGATGGTTGCTTAGTACTTTTCGCAGGTACTCTTCTAAGGTGCGATTGAACCTTTCTACCATGCCATCACACTGTGGATGCAACGGCGTCGTTATGGTTTTCTTTATCCTATATAACTCGCACATTTCCCTGAATATGGCAGACTCGAAATTACTTCCTAGGTCGGAATGTAATTCTATTGGGACACCATATCGACATTCTCAGTTGTTGACGACTGCACTTACAACTGTCTTTGCTTTATGGTTAGGTATAGCATATTCCTCTGGACATTTACTGAAATAGTGCATTACCACAAGTACATAACGAATTCCGGCTTCGATGACGGGAAAGCGACCTGCTACATCCATTGCGATCCCCTCGAATGGTGCTCCTGAGTTGTATTGTTGTAGCTGTCCCCGGCTTCTTCTTACTGGGCCTTTGGCTGCTATGCACTGTGGGCAGTTTGCTATCCAGTCGGCTACAGCTTGTTGATATCCAACCCAATAAAAACGCTGCTTCAGTTTCTCAAGTGTTTTTGTTACTCCAAGATGACCGCCACTAGGTCCATTATGAAACTCCTGTAAAACTTTACTTATCTTGGAGTATGGCACAACTATTAAATTTGAAGTTGTTTTTTGCGGTATAAACACACTTTTATTACCTTGAGGCTGTCCCACTGAGCACAATAAGATTTGGCGAGTGGGCTTTCAGCCGAAATTTCATTCCGTCATGGGCGTCTGTCCTCTTCTTTGGCCACTATAATTCTCTTTAGTATTCCGTCGTCCCTCTGTGCCGCTTACCAGTCTTCATCAATGCCGATGTGCTTTAGCCGAACATCGACAACGCCTTCCTTTTGCTCGGTTCTAACACAATGTTTACACTGTAAACAGCAGAGTCTTCTTGAAAGAGCATCCGCATTGTTATGCTTTGTGCCCCTTCTATGCTCAATGCTGAAGTCGTAGCTCTGCAGGCCCTCAATTCACCTAGCCAGTTGCCCTTCAGGATTTTTAAACTGCAATAGCCATCTCAGTGCAGAATGATCGCTCCTTAATGTAAAGTGTTGACCATAGAGGTACTTGTGACAATGCTTAATGCATTCCAATACCGCCAGAAGCTCACGTCGTGTCACACAGTAGGTCCTCTCAGGTTTTCAGAGTACACGGCTATAGTACCCTATGAGCTTCTCAGAGCCATTAACTACTTAAGATAGCACACCCCTATGCCATAACCGCTCGCATCAGTATCCAGCACAAATTTTTCTCCAGCTATGGGATACGGTAGCACTGGTGACGTACATAATAATCCTTTGAGTTTCTGCAATGCATTTTCCTGTGGCTCGCCCCAAAGGTATGGTCTCGACTTCTTTGTCAGCTCATGCAGGCTTGCAGCTACACTGGCAAAATTCAAAGGTCCAAAAACTGCGCAATTCATGAAGATTTTTAGGCTGATGCCAGTCCCTTACTGCTTTTATTTTATCATCATCTGTTGAGATTCCGTCTGCTATAACAGGATGCCCCAAATACCTTACTTCTTTCTGGAACAATGCACATTTCTTCAAGCTGAGTTTCAATCCAGCTGATGATATCCGTTGAAGAACTTCTGCCATGTTTTTGAGGTGTTCATCAAAAGTTTTCCCCATCACGATTATGTCATCTAGATATACCAAGCATGTCTTCCAGTGAAGTCCTATCAGTACCTTCTCCATTAGGCGTTCAAATGTGGCCGGAGCATTGCAGAGACCAAATGGAATGACTTTGAACTGCCATAATCCGTTGCCGACACTCAAGGCAGTTTTCTCCTTGTCTTTCTCTGCAATCTCCACTTCCAATACCCGCTTCGCAAGTCCAGCGTAGAAAACCATTTGGTACCACCAGCTAGCGTGTCCAAAGTGTCATCGACTCTGGGGAGCGGATAACTGTCCTTCTTGGTTATGTCATTGAGCTTCCTGTAGTCTACGCAGAATCTAGTACTGCCATCTTTCTTTTTAACTAAGACTACAGACGAACTCCAAGGACCAGAAGATGGCTCAATTACGCCATCACGCTTCATTTCACTTACAAGCTCTTTTACTTTATCTCGCTTTGCTAGGGGTACGCTTCTGGGTGGCTGTTTAATCGGCCTAGCTTCGCCTGTGTTATTTTCATGTTTAACAAATACAGTTCTACCCTGGCTTTGGCTTCCTATGGCGAAGATACTGGCATGCCTTTTTAATAACTGTTTGGCTTTATTTTTATCTGTCGCTGACAGACCTGCTACCCATTTCTCTACGTATTCCTCAAATTGTTCACGTTCTTTTGCGGAGAAATCAGTAGGCTTTATCTTCTTCTCGAAGTTTTTTATTGCCTCCGCTGGAGTACACTGGCCAACATCGGAATTTACTTTGATGACTTTTTCATGGTCTGACAAGTTAAGCACTTTTATAGGGACTATTCCTCCTGTACTAGTTTTCACTAGAGCTTTCGCTGTTATAAGCTCTCTCTTTAGATCTGCTGGTTCTACAACCGACATCCGATTGTCCTTACAATCTCCCTTTATCCGCGCCCATATGACTGTTTCAGACTGCGGCGGTAACGTCTGACTCTCAATAGCAAATACTTTTGTTACTTGTGGTTTGCTGTCATATCCAACATCAAGGGGTACTTCCACATTACGCCAAATCATCAGCTGTTGTCCCATATATAGATTAATGTCATGGTTAATCATAAAATCGGCTCCAATAATAACCTTATCGACTATATCGGCAACAATAAACACATGTCTCACGTAGATGTTGGCTATAGTCACCTTCACTTCAATCTTACCAGAGATGTTGGCTCTCTTGGATCGAGCCTTATTATTGACTGCGATGCCCCTGTGTCTATGGGAAGTACGTGCTTTTCCCGGTTGATGTGTCCGGATGCAGTGAGGTTGCTATTTTTCTGCTGCATCACTGATATGGAGATTGTGGGGCCCTCGTTTGTGAGAGCTAGCTCTTGCCCCTTAGTGCCAGCTCCTTTTAGTTTAACTGGGACTCTTGTGATGTTGTTTGATTCACCCGTTTGCTGTTTCTTGGTGGCGAAACAGATCTACCTCTCTTCCTTGGTGCTTTGCAGCTGCGCTGAAAATGACCGATCTTTCCGCAGTTAAAGCTTTCCGCAGTTTAGGCTTTTCTTTGATAGCATTTTCTGCCAGCAGTTGTCGCATTGCCTCCTTAACGCTAGCAACTAGGTTGTTATCCTCCTCAGACAAAACCTCCACATTCCGCACTTTACATGTCTGTGGCTTGAAAACCATCCTTGCAGTCTCTTGAGCCAGCGCAAATGAAACAGTTTCAGCAAAAGTGGATTTCTGCGTAGCGCACACCGCCAGTTTAACATCAGAGTCGCGAATGCCGTTAACGAAAGCCTCAGTTTTAAAGTGGTCCACGAACGGGTGACTCTCGCCTGGATATGTGAGCTGCACTAAAAGCTCGATACGTTGGGCTTCTGAACTCTACATCCCAATTCTATTCTGTATAAATCGCGCTTGTGCTCACCACCATACTTGCGCTGCAATGCTGCTTACTGGCACAGTCTCAAGTACCTCTGCGGCTGTACCCTTTAAGGATAAAATCAACTCTATGGCCTTTTCTTCAGCATCCCATCCATTTCTGCTAGCAACCCCGTCTCGAACTGGAATTTGAAGATGCCTAATGGTACGCTGCCGTCGAAGCATGGCGCTTTTATCCGCGCAGAAACCTCCTGCTCGTACTGGCACTTTGTCCTCTAGAGTGTGCAATTTCTCTTCGAACTCCTTTGCATGCTGTTCCAGCTCTGAGAATTTATTCTCAATAGAATCCACCCTCCTGTTAATGGCTTCAGAAACCTCTACTAGGGTCTCCTTCATGGCTTTATTTGACTACTGTATTTTGGCTACAAGTTTTTCCTGCATCTGCTAAGTTTCAGCTACAAGTTTTTCCTGCATCTACTGAGAGTTCTGTTTTATTTCAGTTATTTCGGCTACAAGCTTGTGACTGCTGGTCCTTGATGCCTCCTGTATCTGCTGAGAGTTTTGTTTTATTTCACTTGTTTCGGCTACAACCTTGTCACTGCTGATTTTTGATGCAGTTTGTGCATCACTGATTCCTTTTATCTGGATCATCATAGCAGCGAACATTGAATTCATGTCCATGCTGCTGGTCGTGGCAGGAGGGCATACCTGCACATCGTCTTTGTCCACAAACTCGTATGTCCCGATGTCCATGCCGCTATTCTTAAACTCATCTATCAGCCTCTTCTGCAGTTCAGCCTTGTTACCTGCAGTTAGCAATTCCAGCTTACTGAGCTCCTTTTTAAGCTGTTCAACTTTTAGCTCACCAAATTTCATGATTGTTTATTTTAATTTTTTAATGTTTTTTTTTTAAATTGCAATGTCCTTTTAATTATTTTTGCAATTCCACTTCTGACGCCAATTGTTACGTTTTAGACCTTTTCGTAAAAACGGTTTTATTACTTATCCTTCAAGGATTCGTTTTATTGCATCAAATTAAAGTACGGACAAATTAATTTTAGAAATATAATGCGGCAACACTTTATTTATTACTTCATTAACACGAGTATTTGTACTACTCAACACTTAGCGATGTTAACACGTCTATATTTGAAATCACACTCTTTCGCTGACCTCTGGTAGCGCCTTTATATAGCGAAAATGACGTCGTCTGGCAACTTCGCGAAGCTTCTTGGGCTTGATTGTTGTTGGTTGTAGTTTACTTAACATGTAGCTATATACGTGTGTTTGTATTCATGACAATGCTGATTTGTGTGTTTTGCTTATGCTAACTATGTGTGGTTGTATCTATGAGTGCTCTGTGTGTTGTGTGGTTTTGTTTCTTCTTCTGCTATGTCTATATGGCTGTGTATACTTGTGAACCTGTTTAGCTTTAGTAGCAGCGAATACTTGCATACAAGGTCATTAAGAATAAAGGCCCAATGAGAGAAACGCGACGCTGCGCAACGCTACGCAAACGCGTCAGCTGATCCAATCTGTTACATGGAAAATTTAAAAAATGCTTAATTGAGCGCTGAAAAACGCAACGCAATATTACTACATATGTAATTTATGTATGTACATGCAGGCAAATGTGTGGATAATGTTAAGCGACCAGTACGATGCTATTGAGACAACCCGATAATAATAAACACAATCTTGCACTAATGCATGTCAGAAAAATTCTAAACCATATTCATGACTGAGGGCGAAGTCAATCTCGGGATCTAAGGCATCGTTGTCTTGTGTTCATTATTTCAGCCGGCAGCACCCTTATAAAATATATGTATTAGTAAAATTATAATATAGACATACATATAATGAAGATGTTACATCGATCACAAGTTTAAAATAAAGTACTGTACTATTTATACAATTTCGTACGTTTTCTGTACAAGGGCAAAAAGAAAAGTGCCATCACTGTTGCAAGCAGATCTTTTGATTTTTTGTTTTTAAATGATAAACACCAAAAGCTAAACAGTATTCTGTGACATTTTGCACAAACGTAAAAATTTTATACAAATAAACATATATTTTCGATATCCATTTTACAATATACATGTCTTCTTTTTTTATATTATCACTCAAATAAATTTAAACACTACAATTTGTTGTATGTCCATATACATATGTGTACATACAAAATTTTTTTCTGTAAAAACATATGGTGCATTTTTAAGCATTCTATAAGCGGAGTTGCGTTAGCGAGTTGCGCTGCGCTTGCGTTTTAGCGTCTCGTTAATGGAGCCTTAACATCTCTTAGCATTTATGTTGCTAGGTTTTCCGTTGTTATTATTTACACTTATTATTGGCACAGCCTCGAATGATCTTGTATATTCCGGAGTATTCTATTTCCGTTAATTTGAATATTACCTATATTGAATTGACTAGGGTTGTCACATTTTGACAACTAGAGATTAGTTGGCAGTGCTGCCAAGTACATATAGCCACATTGTCGTTTTATTTAAATCTATTTCTAATCTTTGTAACAATATATTATTTCTACAAATGAGAACAAAACAAACATTGAAATAAAAAACGAGTAAGTAAAATCATAACAGAATATTTAGACTAATTTTAATGTAATTTAGATTATTTAGGAAAGTGATCCCTTATTTTTATTTTTCCACTCTTCTTCTGAGGAGCAAGAAGAACATGGTGTTATGCGCGCAAGGAGACAAATGCGAATCAAGAGCGACCCTTTGTCGTTATCAGACACAGCGTAAGCGTAATAAACTTGAATATGATTATACATACATACATATATATATATATATATATATATATATTTATATATATATATATATATATATATATATATATTTTAGATTCCAGAAACGCTTTAGATTATCCAAGGAAGCTTTTAATTTTGTGCTTTCCCAAACTAACTTTTCCTATAGCACGTCAACATCAGTGCCAGCGGAATTGCAATTAGCTGCAACATCCTCTCTTTTAGCCAGATAATCAATTTACTTTTATTTTAAATATAAAAATTCATTTGATGCCTACATTTTTGTCAATTTTATTGAATGAATAATAAAATTTTTCTTTTATAATATTCAAGTACACAAGGAGCATACAATTTCGATTGCTCATGTACTGTCGAATGAGATTTCGAAAGATGGCATTTGATCGAGTAATCGTTATCGAATGCCATAATCTCAAACTTCATTGATTCAAAGAAGAATACATTTGAAATTATTCGAAATTGCAATGCGAAAAATGCTGTAATGAAATTAGAAAGATGGATGAAGTTTTAACTGTCCCAAGCGAGCTTTTTATATTCTTTAATAATTATCAGTCCCTGACAGATATTTAGCTCCTCCATCAGACATAATATCCTTAAAACTGAACCGGAACGAAATGGTAGAAAATAATTTATTATTGACTTGTGCAAGCGTAAAACCCTAGTTCAGTGATGAATGTTCCAATTATTGGAGCTTTTATTGTTGGTGCTCCTTCGAAACCACCGCCCTTGGGCTATAGAAAAAGTTAATTCTAAGCAAAGAAAAGTGAAGATTTTATGAAATAAATATGTATACAATGGCAAATCTTTAAAATATGTAATAAAAAAGAAATATTAAAAAAAAATTATAATATAAACAAAATATTACTTATAAATAATAAATTTTTTTTTTCTACATAAACATTTTTAAAAAGATTGAAATTTTTTTATCAAAATCTCCAAATCTCTAGATAAAGATTATATATTACAGAAAACCTACAAAATTTACATAATAGAATTTATATATATTAACACAATTAATATATATATAAATTCTATTATGTTAATATTAACATTTTATATGCATAAAAAAAATGTATTACAATAATTTTCTTTTAATTCCTTAAAAACTTATTTGTAATACCAAATTAATTCTTATATTTTAACAAAGAAAATACATTCAAAATATTTAATTCATCATGAATTAATTTATATTTCAATTCAATTTATATTTAAGACAGAATGAGTTCATTTAATATACAACTCAATTCCTGAACAATTCACAGATCTATTAAAAAAAAACATTCTATAACACCTCCGCCGTCTATATATATATATATATATATATATATATATATATATATATATATATATATACTAGCGAACCCCTGTACACTTCGTAGTGCAAAAAAGAAAATAAAAAAATTAATTCGAATTCATTTAAATCAGTGATAAACTGCTTTTATTGTAATGCTCTGTGGTGAACAACATTTGTTGGTTTTCCACTTTCGGTGTAAATATACAAAACCGATAGTTTGCCAACGCGCGAACAGGCTACATATAACTGTCCATGTGAGAAAACTGGATACACTAAATTCAGTCCACAAATTTCTAAAAACTTAAGTAGCTTAAATCCAAATGGTATACCAGACGGAATCATTGGGATACGTGGAATGAATACATCTTCGCCTTTTAGTTTTCCAGTTAAAATAGTAGCTTCAATTACATAAGCCATCAGCCTTTTAATAGCAAGTCTTGTACCATTACACAAACGGGGTTGATTGATATTACGAAGCATAATAATAGTGGCTCCAACTTTCTGTTGGAGGTTATGCGGAGGCAATCCTGGTAAGTCCAACGGATTCAAAAATTCTGTTTGATAATTCAAAACATCTTCTTCATTGGTAACAGTATCGACAGACTTGTACAGCACCACTTTGCTAGGAATCTTTGATTGTATAGCCATGTTTAATTCAGTAACATCTTTGTTCTTTGCCGCTAAAATCGCTATGGCACTCAACCATGCATGGCATGTATATTGTTGTGTTATGTAAGTGAAAACACATTCAATAAATTCCTCTTTCGACTGCACGAAACGGCAAAAATCATTTGGCAATATTATCAATCCAGTGTCATCAATAGGCATTGCACCGTTCCCAATTTTCGGCAATTGCTTAGAGAACTTATCAGCAGATGGATCATTCTGCAACTGAACACGAACGTTGATAGTGAGTTTCAATATTTTAACAAATCTCCACAAATATGATGACTTTAAGCAAGCGTTAGTTTCATCGGCAGCTGCGGATCTAGGAATGACGGGCAATATTTGCCTAAAATCGTCTCGAAGATCTTTCATTGTTCTTTCCAAAGCTTCAACAGATTTCTTATTCGCGTACTCAAGAATATGACGTGGGCTATGAATGGACCGTGTATCATATTTTGCACAACAACGTCATAAAATTCAGGATCACTTATTTGATCTGGAATTACAGAACATATAACATTGTCAACTTCATGCGATGTGATTTTATTTACCAACCATATTGAGATGTGAGCGTGTGGCAAACCACGCTTTTGCCACTCCACAGAATACATCCAGAACTTCACTTCACCAAATACTTTAGATTTCACGCTAAAACCAATAAGTGCTTCCAATTTCTGCTTAAAAACACGGGAAGTGATATCATGGCGGTCGGTAGGACTTTGGCCAGCGAATAAATTATCTTTAATGTCACTCCATTACGGATTACACGTAAATATTATAAATAAATCTGGTCGATCGTAATGACGCACATAAGTCGTTGCATCCTTCGCGTACTCATACATATGACGTGGGCTGTGTATAATGTATTTAAATATTTATGCTTTTAGTGTTGTATTTATATGTAATTTATTTCATAGATTCCCGAAATTGTGATATAGAAAAGTTAAGTATGTAAATTAAATGAAGTGTTCCACCAAAATTTAATTGTAATGTATTTAAAAACTAATTGTATTTCAGTTTTTCAAAATATTAACTCAAATATTTCGAAATGATTACAGTTTTCACTAAAATGGCTATAAATCATAAACCAATACACATACAGAAACTGCATTTACATAAAAACCTTGATATTGACGTCACAAATCGGTTCACGCATTCCGGAGAACATCAACTACTAACACAATGCAACTTATTTTTATATATATAGATATATATTTATACATACATATATATATATATATATATATATATATATATATATATATATATATGTATATATATATATATATATATATATATATATATATATATATATATTGTTACGTTTTTAGACCTTTTCGTAAAAGCGGTTTTATTACTTACCCTTCAAGGATTCGTTTTCTTACATCAAATTAAAACACGGACAAATTTATTTTAGAAATATAAAGCGGTAACGCTTTATTTATTACTTTATTAACACGAGTATTTGTACTACTCAACACTTAGCGATGTTAACACGTCTATATTTGAAATCACACTAACTCACTGAACTCTGGCAGCGCCTTTTTATAGCACAAATGACATCGTCTGGTAACTTTGCGAAACTTCTGGGCTTGGTTGTTGTTGGTTATACTTTACTTAACATGTAGCTATATACGTGTGTTTGTATACATGACAATGCTGACTTTTTGCTTTTGCTTATGGTGACTATGTGTTGTATGAGTGGTCTGTGTGGTTTGTCTATGGTAACTATGAGTGGTTGTATGGATGAGTGTTCTGTTTGTTGTGTGGTTTTGTTTCTTCTTCTATGTGTATATGGCTGTGTATACTTGTGAATCTGTTTAGGTTTTTTAGCAGCAAATACTTGCATACAAGACCATTAAAAATAACATCTCTTAGCATTTATGTTGCTAGGTTTTTCGTTGTTGTTTTTTACACATATTATTGGCACAGCCTCGAATGATCTTGTATATTCTTGAGTATTCCATTTCTGTTAATTTGAATATTATCTATATTGTGTTGACCAGGGTTGTAACATTTTGACAACTTGAGTTTATTTGGCAGTGCTGCCAAGTACATATAGTCACATTGTCGTTTTATTTAAATCTATTTCTAATCTTTGTAACACTGCCGCCCACTTAAGCCTGTTCGACCCGAATAGGCATACAATCACCTCTTCCATAGTGCGCCAGTCGTTCGAGACGTACTATCTTCATTTTCGATCTTGGGCTATTATGCTTCTGTGTCCGGTATACAACGTCATTCACTCTCTTAATCACTTTATACGGGCCATCCCAATGAGTCTGTAATTTTGGGGACAATCCTTTCTTCCATTGTGGGTTATAAAGTAGAACTAATTGTCCTTCCATAAACCCCTCCGAATATGCTGCACGGTCATACCTAGCCTTCATCTTGTCACTGACCATCTTGATTTTATTGCGCACAAGCTCATGCAGTTCGTTTAAGTCCTCCTTCTCTTGGGACGTAATAGCTCCTTCTTGTACAGTTGGCTTAACACCAAATTCCAAACCGAAGATAATTTTGGCTGGCGTTCTCGATGTTGAGTCGTGTACAGCTGACCTATATGCCATCAAAATTTTGGGAATGTGCTCGTCCCAATCCCTCTGATGGTTGCTTACTACTTTTCGTAGGTACTCTTCTAAGGTGCGATTAAATATTTCTACCATGCCATCAGACTGTGGATGCAACGGAGTCGTTCTCGTTTTCTTTATCCCATATAACTCGCACATTGCCCTGAATATGGCAGACTCGAAATTCCTTCCTTGGTCGGAATGTAATTCTATTGGGGCATCAAAGCGACATACTCAGTTGTTGAAGAATGCATTTACAACTGTCTTTGCTTCCTGGTTAGGTATAGCATATACCTCTGGACATTTACTGAATTAGTCCATTACCACAAGTACATAACGATTTCCGGCTTCGATGACGGGAAAGGGACCTGCTACATCCATTGCGATCCGCTGGAATGGTGCGCCTGAGTTGTATTGTTGCATCTGTCCCCGGCTTCTTCTTACTGGGCCCTTAGCTGCTATGCTAATGAAATTTTTTTATCAAAATCTCCAAATCTCTAGATAAAGATTATATATTACAGAAAACCTACAACATTTACATAATAGAATTTATATATATTAACACAATTAATATATATAAATTCTATTATGTTAATATTAACATTTTATATGCATAAAAAAAATTTATTACAATAATTTTCTTTTAATTCCTTAAAAACTTATTTGTAATACCAAATTAATTCTTATATTTTAACAAAGCAAATACATTCAAAATATTTAATTCATCATGAATTAATTTATATTTCAATTCAATTTTTATTTAAGACAGAATGAGTTCATTTAATATACAACTCAATTCCTGAACAATTCAGAGATCTATTAAAAAAAAACCTTCTATAACACCTCCGCCGTCTATATATATATATATATATATATATATACTAGCGAACCCCCTGTACACTTCGTAGTGCAAAAAAGAAAATAAAAAAATTAATTCGAATTCATTTAAATCAGTGATAAACTGCTTTTATTGTAATGCTCTGTGGTGAACAACATTTGTTGGTTTTCCACTTTCGGTGTAAATATACAAAACCGATAGTTTGCCAACGCGCGAACAGGCTACATATAACTGTCCATGTGAGAAAACTGGATACACTAAATTCAGTCCACAAATATCTAAAAACTTAAGTAGCTTAAATCCAAATGGTATACCAGACGGAATCATTGGGATACGTGGAATGAATACATCTTCGCCTTTTAGTTTTCCAGTTAAAATAGTAGCTTCAATTACATAAGCCATCAGCCTTTTAATAGCAAGTCTTGTACCATTACACAAACGGGGTTGATTGATATTACGAAGCATAATAATAGTGGCTCCAACTTTCTGTTGGAGATTATGCGGAGGCAATCCTGGTAAGTCCAACGGATTCAAAAATTCTGTTTGATAATTCAAAACATCTTCTTCATTGGTAACAGTATCGACAGACTTGTACAGCACCACTTTGCTAGGAATCTTTGATTGTATAGCCATGTTTAATTCAGTAACATCTTTGTTCTTTGCCGCTAAAATCGCTATGGCACTCAACCATGCATGGCATGTATATTGTTGTGTTATGTAAGTGAAAACACATTCAATAAATTCCTCTTTCGACTGCACGAAACGGCAAAAATCATTTGGCAATATTATCAATCCAGTGTCATCAATAGGCATTGCACCGTTCCCAATTTTCGGCAATTGCTTAGAGAACTTATCAGCAGATGGATCATTCTGCAACTGAACACGAACGTTGATAGTAAGTTTCAATATTTTAACAAATCTCCACAAATATGATGACTTTAAGCAAGCGTTAGTTTCATCGGCAGCTGCCGATCTAGGAATGACGGGCAATGTTTGCCTAAAATCGTCTCGAAGATCTTTCATTGTTCTTTCCAAAGCTTCAACAGATTTCTTATTCGCGTACTCAAGAATATGACGTGGGCTATGAATGGACCGTGTATCATATTTTGCACAACAACGTCATAAAATTCAGGATCACTTATTTGATCTGGAATTACAGAACATATAACATTGTCAACTTTATGCGATGTGATTTTATTTACCAACCATATTGAGATGTGAGCGTGTGGCAAACCATGCTTTTGCCACTCCACAGAATACATCCAGAACTTCACTTCACCAAATACTTTAGATTTCACGCTAAAACCAATAAGTGCTTCCAATTTCTGCTTAAAAACACGGGAAGTGATATCATGGCGGTCGGTAGGACTTTGGCCAGCGAATAAATTATCTTTAATGTCACTCCATTACGGATTACACGTAAATATTATAAATAAATCTGGTCGATCGAAATGACGCACATAAGTCGTTGCATCCTTCGCGTACTCATACATATGACGTGGGCTGTGTATAATGTATTTAAATATTTATGCTTTTATTGTTGTATTTATATGTAATTTATTTCATAGATTCCCGAAATTGTGATATAGAAAAGTTAAGTATGTAAATTAAATGAAGTGTTCGACCAAAATTTAATTGTAATGTATTTAAAAACGAATTGTATTTCAGTTTTTCAAAATATTAACTCAAATATTTCGAAATGATTACAGTTTTCACTAAAATGGCTATAAATTATAAACCAATACACATACAGAAACTGCATTTACATAAAAACCTTGGTATTGACGTCACAAATCGGTTCACGCATTCCGGAGAACATCAACTACTAACACAATGCAACTTATTTTTATATATATAGATATATATTTATACATACACATATATATATATATATATATATATATATATATATGTATATATATATATATATATATATATATATATATATATATTGTTACGTTTTTAGACCTTTTCGTAAAAACGGTTTTATTACTTATCCTTCAAAGATTCGTTTTCTTACATAAAATTAAAACACGGACAAATTAATTTTAGAAATATAAAGTGGTAACGCTTTATTTATTTTTTTATTAACACGAGTATTTGTACTACTCAACTCTTAGCGATGTTAACACGTCTATATTTGAAATCACACTAACTCACTGAACTCTGGCAGCGCCTTTATATAGCACAAATGACATCGTCTGGTAACTTTGCGAAACTTCTGGGCTTGGTTGTTGTTGGTTATACCTTACTTAGCATGTAGCTATATACGTGTGTTTGTATACATGACAATGCTGACTTTTTGCTTTTGCTTATGGTGACTATGTGTTGTATGAGTGGTCTGTGTGGTTTGTCTATGGTAACTATGAGTGGTTGTATGGATGAGTGTTCTGTTTGTTGTGTGGTTTTGTTTCTTCTTCTATGTGTATATGGCTGTGTATACTTGTGAATCTGTTTAGGATTTTTAGCAGCAAATACTTGCATACAAGACCATTAAAAATAACATCTCTTAGCATTTATGTTGCTAGGTTTTTCGTTGTTGTTTTTTACACATATTATTGGCACAGCCTCGAATGATCTTGTATATTCTTGAGTATTCCATTTCTGTTAATTTGAATATTATCTATATTGTGTTGACCAGGGTTGTAACATTTTGACAACTTGAGTTTATTTGGCAGTGCTGCCAAGTACATATAGTCACATTGTCGTTTTATTTAAATCTATTTCTAATCTTTGTAACACTGCCGCCCACTTAAGCCTGTTTGACCCGAATAGGCATACAATCACCTCTTCCATAGTGCGCCAGTCGCTCGAGATGTACTATCTTCATTTTCGACCTTGGGCTATTATGCTTCTGTGTCCGGTATACAACGTCATTCACTCTCTTAATCACTTTATACGGGCCATCCCAATGAGTCTGTAATTTTGGGGACAAGCCTTTCTTCCATTGTGGGTTATAAAGTAGAACTAATTGTCCTTCCATAAACCCCTCCGAATATGCTGCACGGTCATACCTAGCCTTCATCTTGTCACTGACCATCTTGATTTTATTGCGCACAAGCTCATGCAGTTCGTTTAAGTCCTCCTTCTCTTGGGACGTAATAGCTCCTTCTTCTACAGTTGGCTTAACACCAAATTCCAAACCGAAGATAATTTTGGCTGGCGTTCTCGATGTTGAGTCGTGTACAGCTGACCTATATGCCATCAAAATTTTGGGAATGTGCTCGTCCCAATCCCTCTGATGGTTGCTTACTACTTTTCGTAGGTACTCTTCTAAGGTGCGATTAAATATTTCTACCATGCCATCAGACTGTGGATGCAACGGAGTCGTTCTCGTTTTCTTTATCCCATATAACTCGCACATTGCCCTGAATATGGCAGACTCGAAATTCCTTCCTTGGTCGGAATGTAATTCTATTGGGGCATCAAAGCGACATACTCAGTTGTTGAAGAATGCATTTACAACTGTCTTTGCTTCCTGGTTAGGTATAGCATATACCTCTGGACATTTACTGAATTAGTCCATTACCACAAGTACATAACGATTTCCGGCTTCGATGACGGGAAAGGGACCTGCTACATCCAATGCGATCCGCTGGAATGGTGCGCCTGAGTTGTATTGATGCATCTGTCCCCGGCTTCTTCTTACTGGGCCCTTAGCTGCTATGCACTGTGGGCAGTTTGCTATCCAGTCGGCTACGGCTTGTTGACATCCAACCCAATAAGAACGCTGCTTCAGTTTCTCAAGTGTTTTTGTTACTCCAAGATGACCACCACTAGGTTCATTATGAAACTCCTGTAAAACTTTACTTATCTTGGAGTATGGCACAACTATTAAATTTGAAATTTTTTTGCCATCTACACTTTCCCATAAGTGGTATAAACACCCTTTTATTACCTTGAGGCTGTTCCACTGAGCCCAATAAGGTTTAACGAGTGGGCTTTCAGCCGAAATTTCATTCCGGGACGGTCATCTGTCCTCTTCTTTGGCCGCTATAATTTTCCTTAGTGTACTGTCGTCCCTCTGTGCCGCTGACCAGTCTTCATCAGGGCCGATGTGCATTAGCCGAACATCAACAACGCCTTTCTTTTGTTCGGTTCTAACACAATGTTTGCACTCTAAACAGCAGGGTCTTCTTGAAAGAGCATCCGCATTGTTATGCTTTGTGCCCCTTCTATGCTCAATGCTGAAGTCGTAGCTCTGCAGGCCCTCAATTCACCTTGCTAGTTGCCCTTCAGGATTTTTAAACTGCAATAGCCATCTCAGTGCAGAATGATCGGTCCTGAATGTAAAGTGTTGACCGTACAGGTACTTATGGTAATGTTTAATGCATTCCAATATCGCCAGAAGCTCACGTCCTGTCATACAGTAGTTCATCTCAGGTTTTCAGAGTACACGGCTATAGTACCCTATGACCTTCTCAGAGCCATTAACTACTTAAGATAGCACACCCCCTATGCAATAACCGCTCGCATCAGTATCCAGCACAAATTTTTCTCCAGCTATGGGATACTCTAGAACTGGTGACCTAATAATAATCCTTTGAGTTTCTGGAATGCATTTTCCTGTGGCTCGCCCCAATGGTATGGTCTCGACTTCTTTGTCAGCTCATGCAGGCTTGCAGCTACACTGGCAAAATTCGGCACAAAACGTCTGCAGTATGTACAAAGGCCCAAAGACTGCGCATTTCATGAAGATTTTTAGGTTAATGCCAGTCCCTTACTGCTTTTATTTTATCTTCATCTGTTGAGATTCCGTCTGCTGTAACACGATGCCCCAAATACTTTACTTCTTTCTGGAACAATGCACATTTCTTCAAGCTGAGTTTCAATCCAGCTGATGATATCCGTTGAAGAACTTCTGCCATGTTTTTAAGGTGTTCATCAAAAGTTTTCCCCATCACGATTATGTCATCTAGATATACCAAGCATGTCTTCCAGTGAAGTCCTATCAGTACCTTCTCCATTAGGCGTTCAAATGTGGCCGGAGCATTGCAGAGACCAAATGGAATGACTTTGAACTGCCATAATCCGTTGCCGACACTCAAGGCAGTTTTCTCCTTGTCTTTCTCTGCAATCTCCACTTCCAATACCCGCTTTGCAAGTCCAGCGTAGAGGACCATTTGGTACCACCAGCTAGCGTGTCCAAAGTGTCATCGACTCTGGGGAGCGGATAACTGTCCTTCTTGGTTATGTCATTGAGCTTCCTGTAGTCTACGCAGAATCTAGTACTGCCATCTTTCTTTTTAACTAAGACTACAGGCGAACTCCAAGGACCAGAAGATGGCTCAATTACGCCATCACGCTTCATTTCACTTACAAGCTCTTTTACTTTATCTCGCTTTGCTAGGGGTACGCTTCTGGGTGGCTGTTTAATCAGCCTAGCTTCGCCTGTGTTATTTTCATGTTTAACAAATACAGTTCTACCCTGGCTTTGGCTTCCTATGGCGAAGATACTGGCATGCCTTTTTAATAACTGTTTGGCTTTATTTTTATCTGTCGCTGACAGACCTGCTACCCATTTCTCTACGTATTCCTCAAATTGTTCACGTTCTTTTGCGGAGAAATCAGTAGGCTTTATCTTCTTCTCGAAGTTTTTTATTGCCTCCGCTGGAGTACACTGGCCAACATCGGAATTTACTTTGATGACTTTTTCATGGTCTGACAAGTTAAGCACTTTTATAGGGACTATTCCTCCTGTACTAGTTTTCACTAGAGCTTTCGCTGTTATAAGCTCTCTCTTTAGATCTGCTGGTTCTACAACCGACATCCGATTGTCCTTACAATCTCCCTTCATCCGCGCCCATATGACTGTTTCAGACTGCGGCGGTAACGTCTGACTCTCAATAGCAAATACTTTTGTTACTTGTGGTTTGCTGTCATATCCAACATCAAGGGGTACTTCCACATTACGCCAAATCATCAGCTGTTGTCCCATATATAGATTAATGTCATGGTTAATCATAAAATCGGCTCCAATAATAACCTTATCGACTATATCGGCAACAATAAACACATGTCTCACGTAGATGTTGGCTATAGTCACCTTCACTTCAATCTTACCAGAGATGTTGGCTCTCTTGGATCGAGCCTTATTATTGACTGCGATGCCCCTGTGTCTATGGGAAGTACGTGCTTTTCCCGGTTGATGTGTCCGGATGCAGTGAGGTTGCTATTTTTCTGCTGCATCACTGATATGGAGATTGTGGGGCCCTCGTTTGTGAGAGCTAGCTCTTGCCCCTTAGTGCCAGCTCCTTTTAGTTTAACTGGGACTCTTGTGATGTTTGATTCACCCGTTTGCTGTTTCTTGGTGGCGAAACAGATCTACCTCTCTTCCTTGGTGCTTTGCAGCTGCGCTGAAAATGACCGATCTTTCCGCAGTTAAAGCTTTCCGCAGTTTAGGCTTTTCTTTGATAGCATTTTCTGCCAGCAGTTGTCGCATTGCCTCCTTAACGCTAGCAACTAGGTTGTTATCCTCCTCAGACAAAACCTCCACATTCCGCACTTTACATGTCTGTGGCTTGAAAACCATCCTTGCAGTCTCTTGAGCCAGCGCAAATGAAACAGTTTCAGCAAAAGTGGATTTCTGCGTAGCGCACACCGCCAGTTTAACATCAGAGTAGCGAATGCCGTTAACGAAAGCCTCAGTTTTAAAGTGGTCCACGAACGGGTGACTCTCGCCTGGATATGTGAGCTGCACTAAAAGCTCGATACGTTGGGCTTCTGAACTCTACATCCCAATTCTATTCTGTATAAATCGCGCTTGTGCTCACCACCATACTTGCGCTGCAATGCTGCTTACTGGCACAGTCTCAAGTACCTCTGCGGCTGTACCCTTTAAGGATAAAATCAACTCTATGGCCTTTTCTTCAGCATCCCATCCATTTCTGCTAGCAACCCCGTCTCGAACTGGAATTTGAAGATGCCTAATGGTACGCTGCCGTCGAAGCATGGCGCTTTTATCCGCGCAGAAACCTCCTGCTCGTACTGGCACTTTGTCCTCTAGAGTGTGCAATTTCTCTTCGAACTCCTTTGCATGCTGTTCCAGCTCTGAGAATTTATTCTCAATAGAATCCACCCTCCTGTTAATGGCTTCAGAAACCTCTACTAGGGTCTCGTTCATGGCTTTATTTGACTACTGTATTTTGGCTACAAGTTTTTCCTGCATCTGCTGAGTTTCAGCTACAAGTTTTTCCTGCATCTACTGAGAGTTCTGTTTTATTTCAGTTATTTCGGCTACAAGCTTGTGACTGCTGGTCCTTGATGCCTCCTGTATCTGCTGAGAGTTTTGTTTTATTTCACTTGTTTCGGCTACAACCTTGTCACTGCTGATTTTTGATGCAGTTTGTGCATCACTGATTCCTTTTATCTGGATCATCATAGCAGCGAACATTGAATTCGTGTCCATGCTGCTGGTCGTGGCAGGAGGGCATACCTGAACATCGTCTTTGTCCACAAACTCGTATGTCCCGATGTCCATACCGCTATTCTTAAACTCATCTATCAGCCTCTTCTGCAGTTCAGCCTTGTTACCTGCAGTTAGCAATTCCAGCTTACTGAGCTCCTTTTTAAGCTGTTCAACTTTTAGCTCACCAAATTTCATGATTGTTTATTTTAATTTCTTAATGTTTTTTTTTTAATTGCAATGTCCTTTTAATTATTTTTGCAATTCCACTTCTGACGCCAATTGTTACGTTTTAGACCTTTTCGTAAAAACGGTTTTATTACTTATCCTTCAAGGATTCGTTTTATTGCATCAAATTAAAGCACGGACAAATTAATTTTAGAAATATAATGCGGCAACACTTTATTTATTACTTCATTAACACGAGTATTTGTACTACTCAACACTTAGCGATGTTAACACGTCTATATTTGAAATCACACTCTTTCGCTGACCTCTGGTAGCGCCTTTATATAGCGAAAATGACGTCGTCTGGTAACTTCGCGAAGCTTCTTGGGCTAGATTGTTGTTGGTTGTAGTTTACTTAACATGTAGCTATATACGTGTGTTTGTATACATGACAATGCTGATTTGTGTGTTTTGCTTATGCTAACTATGTGTGGTTGTATCTATGAGTGCTCTGTGTGTTGTGTGGTTTTGTTTCTTCTTCTGCTATGTCTATATGGCTGTGTATACTTGTGAACCTGTTTAGCTTTAGTAGCAGCGAATACTTGCATACAAGGTCATTAAGAATAAAGGCCCAATGAGAGAAACGCGACGCTGCGCAACGCTACGCAAACGCGTCAGCTGATCCAATCTGTTACATGGAAAATTTAAAAAATGCTTAATTGAGCGCTGAAAAACGCAACGCAATATTACTACATATGTAATTTATGTATGTACATGCAGGCAAATGTGTGGATAATGTTAAGCGACCAGTACGATGCTATTGAGACAACCCGATAATAATAAACACAATCTTGCACTAATGCATGTCAGAAAAATTCTAAACCATATTCATGACTGAGGGCGAAGTCAATCTCGGGATCTAAGGCATCGTTGTCTTGTGTTCATTATTTCAGCCGGCAGCACCCTTATAAAATATATGTATTAGTAAAATTATAATATAGACATACATATAATGAAGATGTTACATCGATCACAAGTTTAAAATAAAGTACTGTACTATTTATACAATTTCGTACGTTTTCTGTACAAGGGCAAAAAGAAAAGTGCCATCACTGTTGCAAGCAGATCTTTTGATTTTTTGTTTTTAAATGATAAACACCAAAAGCTAAACAGTATTCTGTGACATTTTGCACAAACGTAAAAATTTTATACAAATAAACATATATTTTCGATATCCATTTTACAATATACATGTCTTCTTTTTTTATATTATCACTCAAATAAATTTAAACACTACAATTTGTTGTATGTCCATATACATATATGTACATACAAAATTTTTTTCTGTAAAAACATATGGTGCATTTTTAAGCATTCTATGAGCGGAGTTGCGTTAGCGAGTTGCGCTGCGCTTGCGTTTTAGCGTCTCGTTAATGGAGCCTTAACATCTCTTAGCATTTATGTTGCTAGGTTTTCCGTTGTTATTATTTACACTTATTATTGGCACAGCCTCGAATGATCTTGTATATTCCGGAGTATTCTATTTCCGTTAATTTGAATATTACCTATATTGAATTGACTAGGGTTGTCACATTTTGACAACTAGAGATTAGTTGGCAGTGCTGCCAAGTACATATAGCCACATTGTCGTTTTATTTAAATCTATTTCTAATCTTTGTAACAATATATTATTTCTACAAATGAGAACAAAACAAACATTGAAATAAAAAACGAGTAAGTAAAATCATAACAGAATATTTAGACTAATTTTAATGTAATTTAGATTATTTAGGAAAGTGATCCCTTATTTTTATTTTTCCACTCTTCTTCTGAGGAGCAAGAAGAACATGGTGTTATGCGCGCAAGGAGACAAATGCGAATCAAGAGCGACCCTTTGTCGTTATCAGACACAGCGTAAGCGTAATAAACTTGAATATGATTATACATACATACATATATATATATATATATATATATATATATATATTTTAGATTCCAGAAACGCTTTAGATTATCCAAGGAAGCTTTTAATTTTGTGCTTTCCCAAACTAACTTTTCCTATAGCACGTCAACATCAGTGCCAGCGGAATTGCAATTAGCTGCAACATCCTCTCTTTTAGCCAGATAATCAATTTACTTTTATTTTAAATATAAAAATTCATTTGATGCCTACATTTTTGTCAATTTTATTGAATGAATAATAAAATTTTTCTTTTATAATATTCAAGTACACAAGGATCATACAATTTCGATTGCTCATGTACTGTCGAATGAGATTTCGAAAGATGGCATTTGATCGAGTAATCGTTATCGAATGCCATAATCTCAAATTTCATTGATTCAAAGAAGAATACATTTGAAATTATTCGAAATTGCAATGCGAAAAATGCTGTAATGAAATTAGAAAGATGGATGAAGTTTTAACTGTCCCAAGCGAGCTTTTTATATTCTTTAATAATTATCAGTCCCTGACAGATATTTAGCTCCTCCATCAGACATAATATCCTTAAAACTGAACCGGAACGAAATGGTAGAAAATAATTTATTATTGACTTGTGCAAGCGTAAAACCCTAGTTCAGTGATGAATGTTCCAATTATTGGAGCTTTTATTGTTGGTGCTCCTTCGAAACCACCGCCCTTGGGCTATAGAAAAAGTTAATTCTAAGCAAAGAAAAGTGAAGATTTTATGAAATAAATATGTATACAATGGCAAATCTTTAAAATATATAATAAAAAAGAAATATTAAAAAAAAATTCTAATATAAACAAAATATTACTTATAAATAATAAATTTTTTTTTCTACATAAACATTTTTAAAAAGATTGAAATTTTTTTATCAAAATCTCCAAATCTCTAGATAAAGATTATATATTACAGAAAACCTACAAAATTTACATAATAGAATTTATATATATTAACACAATTAATATATAAATATAAATTCTATTATGTTAATATTAACATTTTATATGCATAAAAAAAATGTATTACAATAATTTTCTTTTAATTCCTTAAAAACTTATTTGTAATACCAAATTAATTCTTATATTTTAACAAAGAAAATACATTCAAAATATTTAATTCATCATGAATTAATTTATATTTCAATTCAATTTATATTTAAGACAGAATAAGTTCATTTAATATACAACTCAATTCCTGACATACAGGAATTGAGTTGCCGTCTATATATATATATATATATATATATATATAAATATATATATATATATATATATATATATATATATATACTAACGAACCCCCTGTACACTTCGTAGTGCAAAAAAGAAAATAAAAAAATTAATTCGAATTCATTTAAATCAGTGATAAACTGCTTTTATTGTAATGCTCTGTGGTGAACAACATTTGTTGGTTTTCCACTTTCGGTGTAAATATACAAAACCGATAGTTTGCCAACGCGCGAACAGGCTACATATAACTGTCCATGTGAGAAAACTGGATACACTAAATTCAGTCCACAAATTTCTAAAAACTTAAGTAGCTTAAATCCAAATGGTATACCAGACGGAATCATTGGGATACGTGGAATGAATACATCTTCGCCTTTTAGTTTTCCAGTTAAAATAGTAGCTTCAATTACATAAGCCATCAGCCTTTTAATAGCAAGTCTTGTACCATTACACAAACGGGGTTGATTGATATTACGAAGCATAATAATAGTGGCTCCAACTTTCTGTTGGAGATTATGCGGAGGCAATCCTGGTAAGTCCAACGGATTCAAAAATTCTGTTTGATAATTCAAAACATCTTCTTCATTGGTAACAGTATCGACAGACTTGTACAGCACCACTTTGCTAGGAATCTTTGATTGTATAGCCATGTTTAATTCAGTAACATCTTTGTTCTTTGCCGCTAGAATCGCTATGGCACTCAACCATGCATGGCATGTATATTGTTGTGTTATGTAAGTGAAAACACATTCAATAAATTCCTCTTTCGACTGCACGAAACGGCAAAAATCATTTGGCAATATTATCAATCCAGTGTCATCAATAGGCATTGAACCGTTCCCAATTTTCGGCAATTGCTTAGAGAACTTATCAGCAGATGGATCATTCTGCAACTGAACACGAACGTTGATAGTGAGTTTCAATATTTTAACAAATCTCCACAAATATGATGACTTTAAGCAAGCGTTAGTTTCATCGGCAGCTGCCGATCTAGGAATGACGGGCAATGTTTGCCTAAAATCGTCTAAAATCCCAATGAGTCTGTAATTTTGGGGACAATCCTTTCTTCCATTGTGGGTTATAAAGTAGAACTAATTGTCCTTCCATAAGCCCCTCCGAATATGGTGCACGGTCATACCTAGCCTTCATCTTGTCACTGACCATCTTGATTTTATTGCGCACAAGCTCATGCAGTTCGCTTAAGTCCTCCTTCTCTTGGGACGTAATAGCTCCTTCTACAGTTGGCTTAACACCAAATTCCAAACCGAAGATAATTTTGGCTGGCGTTCTCGATGTTGAGTCGTGTACAGCTGACCTATATGCCATCAAAATTTTGGGAATGTGCTCGTCCCAATCCCTCTGATGGTTGCTTACTTTTCGTAGGTACTCTTCTAAGGTGCGATTAAATATTTCTACCATGCCATCAGACTGTGGATGCAATGGAGTCGTTCTCGTTTTCTTTATCCCATATAACTCGCACATTGCCCTGAATATGGCAGACTCGAAATTCCTTCCTTGGTCGGAATGTTATTATATTGGGACATCATAGCGACATACTCAGTTGTTGAAGAATGCATTTACAACTGTCTTTGCTTCCTCGTTAGGTATAGCATATACCTCTGGACATTTACTGAATTAGTCCATTACCACAAGTACATAACGATTTCCGGCTTCGATGACGGGAAAGGGACCTGCTACATCCAATGCGATCCGCTGGAATGGTGCGCCTGAGTTGTATTGATGCATCTGTCCCCGGCTTCTTCTTACTGGGCCCTTAGCTGCTATGCACTGTGGGCAGTTTGCTATCCAGTCGGCTACGGCTTGTTGACATCCAACCCAATAAGAACGCTGCTTCAGTTTCTCAAGTGTTTTTGTTACTCCAAGATGACCACCACTAGGTTCATTATGAAACTCCTGTAAAACTTTACTTATCTTGGAGTATGGCACAACTATTAAATTTGAAATTTTTTTGCCATCTACACTTTCCCATATGCGGTATAAACACCCTTTTATTACCTTGAGGCTGTTCCACTGAGCCCAATAAGGTTTAGGGAGTGGGCTTTCAGCCGAAATTTCATTCCGGGACGGTCGTCTGTCCTCTTCTTTGGCCGCTATAATTTTCCTTAGTGTACTGTCGTCCCTCTGTGCCGCTGACCAGTATTCATTAGGGCCGATGTGCATTAGCCGAACATCAACAACGCCTTCCTTTTGTACGGTTCTAACACAATGTTTGCACTCTAAACAGCAGGGTCTTCTTGAAAGAGCATCCGCATTGTTATGCTTTGTGCCCCTTCTATGCTCAATGCTGAAGTCGTAGCTCTGCAGGCCCTCAATTCACCTTGCTAGTTGCCCTTCAGGATTTTTAAACTGCAATAGCCATCTCAGTGCAGAATGATCGGTCCTGAATGTAAAGTGTTGACCATACAGGTACTTATGGTAATGTTTAATGCATTCCAATATCGCCAGAAGCTCACGTCCTGTCATACAGTAGTTCCTCTCAGGTTTTCAGAGTACACGGCTATAGTACCCTATGACCTTCTCAGAGCCATTAACTACTTAAGATAGCACACCCCCTATGCAATAACCGCTCGCATCAGTATCCAGCACAAATTTTTCTCCAGCTATGGGATACTCTAGAACTGGTGACCTAATAATAATCCTTTGAGTTTCTGGAATGCATTTTCCTGTGGCTCGCCCCAATGGTATGGTCTCGACTTCTTTGTCAGCTCATGCAGGCTTGCAGCTACACTGGCAAAATTCGGCACAAAACGTCTGCAGTATGTACAAAGGCCCAAAAACTGCGCAATTCATGAAGATTTTTAGGTTAATGCCAGTCCCTTACTGCTTTTATTTTATCTTCATCTGTTGAGATTCCGTCTGCTGTAACACGATGCCCCAAATACTTTACTTCTTTCTGGAACAATGCACATTTCTTCAAGCTGAGTTTCAATCCAGCTGACGATATCCGTTGAAGAACTTCTGCCATGTTTTTGAGCTGTTCATCAAAAGTTTTCCCCATCACGATTATGTCATCTAGATATACCAAGCATGTCTTCCAGTGAAGTCCTATCAGTACCTTCTCCATTAGGCGTTCAAATGTGGCCGGATCATTGCAGAGACCAAATGGAATGACTTTGAACTGCCATAATCCGTTGCCGACACTCAAGGCAGTTTTCTCCTTGTCTTTCTCTGCAATCTCCACTTCCAATACCCGCTTCGCAGGTTCAGCGTAGAGAACCATTTGGTACCAGCTAGCGTGTCCAAAGTGTCATCGATTCAGGGGAGCGGATAACTGTCCTTCTTGGTTATGCTTCCTGTAGTCTACGCAGAATCTAGTACTGCCATCTTTCTTTTTAGCTAAGACTACAGGCGAACTCCAAGGACCAGAGGATGGCTCCATTACGCCATCACGCTTCCTTTCACTTACAAGCTCTTTTACTTTATCTCGCTTTGCTAGGGGTACGCTTCTGGGTGGTACGCTTCTTCTCGGCCTAGCTTTGCCTGTATTAATTTCATGTTTAACCAATGCAGTTCTACCCTGGCTTTGGGTTCCCATGGCGAAGATACTAGCATGCCTTTTTAGTAACTGTTTGGCTTTATTTATATCTGTCGCTGATAGACCTGCTACCCATTTCCCTACGTATTCCTCAAATTGTTCACGTTCTTTTGCGGACAAATCAGTAGGCTCTATCTTCTTCTCGAAGTTTATTATTGCCTCAGCTGGAGTACACTGGCCAACATCGGAATTTTCTCTGATGACGTTTTCATGGTCTGACAAGTTAATCACTCTTATAGGGACTATACCTCCTTTACTGGTTTTCACTAGAGTTTTCGCTGTTATAAGCTCTCCCTTTAGATCTGCTGGTTCTACAACCCACAACTAATTGTCCTCACAGTCTCCCTTCATCCGCGTCCATATGACTGTTTAAGACTGCGGCGATAATGTCTGACTATTAATAGCAAATACTTTTGTTACTTGTGGTTTGCTGTCATATCCAACATCAAGGGGTACTTCCACATTACGCCAAATCATCAGCTGTTGTCCCATATATAGATAAATGCCATGGTTAATCATAAAATCGGCTCCAATAATAGCCTCATTGACTATATCGGCAACAATAAACACATGTCTCACGTTGATGTTGGCTATAGTCACCTTCACTTTAATCTTACCATAGACAGTGGCAGGCTACCCAGTAGCTGTAAGTAGCGGTATATTGCTTAACCGCTCGCATTTCCCCTTTACTATATCGGGCCTTATTATTGACTACGATGCCCCTGCGTCTAAGGTAAGTACGTGCTTTTCCCCGTTGATGTGTCCGGACGCAGTGAGGTTGCTATTTTTCTGCTGCATCACTGATATGGAGATTGTGGGGCCCTCGTTTGTGAGAGCTAGCTCTTGCCCCTTAGTGCCAGCTCGTTTTAATTTAACTGGGACTTTTAAGATGTTGTTTGTTTCACCCGTTTGCTGTTTCTTGGTGGCGAAACAGATCTACCTCTCTTCCTTGGTGCTTTGCAGCTGCGCTGAAAATGACCGATCTTTCCGCATGAACCGAAGCTTTTCCTACATCTGCTGAGAGTTCTGTTTTATTTCAGTTATTTCGGCTACAAGCTTGTGACTGCTGGTCCTTGATGCCTCCTGCATCTGCTGAGAGTTTTGTTTTATTTCACTTGCTTCGGCTACAACCTTGTCACTTCTGATTTTTGATGCAGTTTGTGCATCACTCATTCTGGATCATATCTGGATCATCATAGCAGCGAACATTGAATTTATGTCCATGCTGCTGGTCGTGGCAGGAGGGCATACCTGCACATCGTCTTTGTCCACAAACTCGTATGTCCCGATGTCCATGCCGCTATTCTTAAACTCATCTATCAGCCTCTTCTGCAGTTCAGCCGTGTTACCTGCAGTTGGCAATTCCAGCTTAATGAGCTCCTTTTTAAGCTGTTCAACTTTTAGCTCATCGAATTTCATGATTATTTATTTTAATTTTTTAATGTCCTTTTTTTTAATTGCAATGTCCTTTTAATTATTTTTGCAATCCCACTTCTGACACCAATTGTTACGTTTTTAGACCTTTTCGTAAAAACGGTTTTATTACTTATCCTGCAAGGATTCGTTTTATTGCATCAAATTAAAACACTGACAAATTAATTTTAGGAATATAATGCGGCAACACTTTATTTATTACTTCATTAACACGAGTATTTGTACTACTCAACACTTAGCGATGTTAGCACGTCTATATTTGAAATCACACTCTCTCGCTGAGCTCTGGCAGCGCCTTTATATAGCGAAAATGACGTCGTCTGGTAACTTCGCGAAGCTTTTTGGGTTTGATTGTTGTTGGTTGTACTTTACTTAACATGTAGCTATATACGTGTGTTTGTATACATGACAATGCTGATTTGTGTGTTTTGCTCATGGTAACTATGTGTGGTTGTATCTATGAGTGCTCTGTGTGTTGTATGGTTTTGTTTCTTCTTCTGCTATGTGTATATGGCTGTGTATACTTGTGAACCTGTTTAGCTTTAGTAGCAGCGAATACTTGCATACAAGGTCATTAAGAATAAAGGCCCAATTAGAGAGACGCGACGTTGCGTAACGCTACGCAATCGCGTCAGCTGATCCAATCTGTTACATGGAAAATTGAGAAAATGCTTAATTGAGCGCTGAAAAACGCAACAAAATATTACTACGTATGTAACTTATGTATGTACATGCAGGCAAATGTGTGGATAATGTTAAGCGACCAGTACGATGCTATTGAGACAACCCGATAATAATAAACACAATCTTGCACTAATGCATGTCAGAAAAATTCCAAACCATATTCATGACTGAGGGCGAAGTCAATCTCGGGATCTAAGGCATCGTTGTCTTGTGTTCATTATTTCAGCCGGCAGCACCCTTATAAAATATATGTATTAGTAAAATTATAATATAGACATACATATAATGAAGATGTTACATCGATCACAAGTTTAAAATAAAGTACTGTACTATTTATACAATTTCGTACGTTTTCTGTACAAGCGCAAAAAGAAAAGTACCATCACTGTTGCAAGCAGATGTTTTGATTTTTTGTTTTTAAATGATAAACACCACAAGCTAAACAGTATTCTGTGACATTTTGCACAAACGTAAAAATTTTATACAAATAAACATATCTTTTCGATATCCATTTTATAATATACATGTCTTCTTTTTTAATATTATCACTCAAATAAATTTAAACACTACAATTTGTTGTATGTCCATATACATATATATGTACATACAAAATTTTTTTCTGTAAAAACATATGGTGCATATTTAAGCATTCTATAAGTGGAGTTGCGTTGACCAGGGTTGTCACATTTTGACAACTAGAGATTAGTTGGCAGTGCTGCCAAGTACATATAGCCACATTGTCGTTTTATTTAAATCTATTTCTAATCTTTGTAACAATATATTATTTCTACAAATGAGAACAAAACAAACATTGAAATAAAAAACGAGTAAGTAAAATCATAACAGAATATTTAGACTAATTTTAATGTAATTTAGATTATTTAGGAAAGTGATCCCTTATTTTTATTTTTCCACTCTTCTTCTGAGGAGCAAGAAGAACATGGTGTTATGCGCACAAGGAGACAAATGCGAATCAAGAGCGACCCTTTGTCGTTATCAGACACAGCGTAAGCGAAATAGACTTGAATATGATTATACATACATACATATATATATATATATATATATATATATATAGATTTTAGATTCCAGAAACGCTTTAGATTATCCAAGGAAGCTTTTAATTTTGTGCTTTCCCAAAGCACGTCAACATCAGTGCCAGCGGAATTGCAATTAGCTGCAACATCCTCTCTTTTAGCCAGATAATCAATTTACTTTTATTTTAAATATAAAAATTCATTTGATGCCTACATTTTTGTCAATTTTATTGAATGAATAATAAAATTTTTCTTTTATAATATTCAAATACACAAGGAGCATACAATTTCGATTGCTCATGTACTGTCGAATGAGATTTCGAAAGATTGCATTTGATCGAGTAATCGTTATCGAATGCCATAATCTCAAATTTCATTGATTCAAAGAAGAATACATTTGAAAAGTGGTTTTTGTTTCTTAAGAGTTTTATTAACGCAGTGTTTTACAAAATTAATGCCAAAGGAAACTGGTTCTAAAAAAATTTATATTCATTGTACTTAAAATTATTTAATGTTTTCGTAATTCCTTCCTTAAAAAATAATAATAAAGTAATATTAGAATTATTTATTTAAAATGTTAAATTCATTTTAAATTGTCTTTTTATCGAAAAAAAATCTATACAAATTTATGTGACAAAATTATTGCAAGATAATGAAAAGTGGTTTTTGTTTCTTAAGAGTTTTATTAACGCAGTGTTTTACAAAATTAATGCCAAAGGAAACTGGTACTAAAAAAATTTATATTATATTCATTGTACTTAAAATTATTTAATGTTTTCGTAATTCCTTCCTTAAAAAATAATAATAAAGTAATATTAGAATTATTTATTTAAAATGTTAAATTTATTTTAAATGGTCTCTTTATCGAAAAAAAATCTATACAAATTTATGTGACAAAATTATTGCAAGATAAGAATAAGATACATGCAATATAAGCAAAGATTTGAGCAATCAATTCAACAAATTTTCTTATATATATATATATATATATATATATATATATAATATTTGTAAGAATAAAAATAATCTCTTTTTTTTAATTTGTGGTCCTGAAAAGGACCGGTATTGCTTAAAAATGGTTATAACATCTTGTAGGATGGTAGTAGTGGTAATTATTGTCATCATTCATTTAATTCAAGTTTATTCGCCACAAATCCGTCTGGCTAAAAGCATATGATATGACGTAATAGTATCACGTTTAGCACAGATGGTGCAGAAATTTGTATTTAGGAAGAGACCACAATATAAGCTTCACTGCCTTCCTGAAGAGCCATCTCAGCAGTGCTGTGAAAACGAATTTATGTTTTAAAATCTTGAGCAATTTCACAAACCAAATGTTGGTAGAGCAATTTGCGAATCAACAATTCACTACTTTTCTCATAGCAACGAATTTCATGTGAAACTACTGTGCCAGAATGAAAACGATGCGGTCTTGTACCACCGCCGATAGCTGGTGCGCTCTTACGAACTGCCTTGTTTGCTGACAAAGTAAAGAGAATAAAAAGAAATTGTTTTAATAATGGCGAACAATTAAAAACAAAATAAAAACATTACCTGAAATCATTAAATATATTACACTACTACTTTTTTTCCAAACTATATTCATTTGACTTCCATCTACTCTTTGGGAGAACACTGCTTTAACGAACTTCTTCCAATGCTATGTATTTTGCAGCCACTATTGGAGGATTTGACTGCGTTTTGGAACATTGATGCAAAGCCCCATTGATTTACATACTTGAGGCTGTCCATATTCATGCATCTGCCGATCATACCATTGTTATTGTGCACTGGGAAATACTGTTGGGTTGATTTTCATAATTTCTATACAGACATACATATGTACATATAAACACTTATGAAGAGAAACTTATGAGTGCAAATATTGTTTGTCTTAATAAATTCCAAGCAGTCTACCACTCACAATTTTCCGAAAGATGTTTATATCTATCATACAGTTTTCTTTTCGGATTCTTCGGGAACCTATGGAGCTTCTGAACATCTTGGAAACCTATAATACATTTGCGGCTCCTGAAATACAGGTTTTGTTTTATTTTTCTTCATAAATTTTACCATAATTATTACTTACATTATTTCTAAAAATTTTTCAGCACAGGTTATATTTAAAGAAAAATTCCACTTAAAAAGCTAGGATCATACTCAATAAAACACACTTACCTTTATCACTTTGTTATTTTGAAACACAATAAATTCAAGTAAAGTTTAGAAAAAGGCGCAAATTTCTTAATTTTAGCAAAAGTAAACGACTTTTACTTGCAAAAATATTTTTTAACCTATAAATTTTTGACGTTTAACCGGCTAATTAAAGAGAGATAAAAAATGAAAAGCAATATCTTATAGTCCACTAAATGAGCGGTTAAAAAGGTATTGCCATTAGGGATGCCATTCATGAAAATACGATCTGGCCGGATTTCTGTGTCCTATCTGTATAACCTGTGGTCTGTACTCTTTGACGTTGCTAATCTGTAACTATGACTAATTACAATATGATGGTTTGAAAACACATAAATATGTTTCTAATCCTATAACAAATCATATACGATTGATGGATTTTAAGATAAAGTTGTTCTATTTTGAGAATCTTTTCTTGTGTTCGGATATACAAAAAA
Source organism: Linnaemya vulpina (assembly GCA_963675445.1). NCBI lineage: Eukaryota > Metazoa > Arthropoda > Insecta > Diptera > Tachinidae > Linnaemya > Linnaemya vulpina. The sequence goes on from OY776276.1 coordinate 51,884,570, forward strand.
TTAAAAAAAAATAAATCTTGGCATATGGCTGCACTGCTTAAACCTCTCTCTTCAAATATTAATTCATGCAGCCATACATATATACCCTACAACAACAATGCCGATTATATAACTGGCACTGCTGACCAAGTTTCGGTCAGCACGTAGAACAAAGTTTCTATAATTTTATTAAGGCCAAAATGAAAAAAACTGATCTTGCATCCCCTCTAACTTGTGTATATAATCGCCTGTAGAACATATATCCACACTACTTGCTCTAATGTTACACAAAATACACAAAACTTACTTACTGATATCAGTCCATCGACCAAAATAGTTAAAAAAGCCCTGGTAGACAACAAACCCAAAGAACAATCCACCAAAAACACTAGGCTCGTCGTGATTACTATGTATGGAGTATACCCGTATGGAGATATTCAGTTTGAAATCCTCTTAACTAACCGTTTCATTTATGGCTTGAAAATTCAACGATCACCAAGAATATATATTGTCAATAGTTCCATACATCTAAAGATGGAAATAAATTTAGTTTTATACCTTATTTTTCTTTAAAACTAAACTTACTTGTGCAATGCATTTTGGCTTGGCACATCAATGTGAAATAAATCACCGCCCAACAAAATGAAATCAACATCTCCCGTACAGCTAATTCCAACATTTCCTAGAAAGCGAGGAAACTGTCATCAGCTGCAATATAAGAATAAAGTATCACCGCTAAGAATTTTTCAAAAGAACATGGACATAATACAAAAGAGAGATTTACCTGTTACAGTATCCTTTTCTCCGTATCCCAAATGATCATCAGTGGTCATCATAATACGCAAGGATGTCATTAGTATTCCAAATTCACTTTATTTAATTTTATATTATACTGTATATTTAATTTAATTTTTTTTTAATTTAGAAGCTTTTCTATAAAAAAGGTTGACAAATTTATTGTCTTACACACAGTATTCTAGCCTGTAAAAACCAGCGTTGTCGCTCATACTTCATTTCTTAATTCCTGTATATATTTTTGATGCTCCCGAAAATCCCTAAATTTCGTGAAACATTTAATCAACAACTAGAGCAAAATTTAACTAAGTTTTTTTAATTGGTTTAATATATAAATATTTTTGCAACTTCATAGAACTTGTACATACACAAACATATTGAAAAAGTACATATTTGATCAACTAAAATCAAATCGTAAAAATTTAGTATGAAAAGTCCAAAAATGGTAACGATGTTAGGCTAAAATATTTTTGATTGTGTTAGTGAAAATCTTTTTGTGTATTAGTTTCAGTCATTAAAGCTGGATTCACCCATGGTTTCAGTACAATATTGACGTTCTACAACATTTCCAGTTTTTTGAGAGTATGCTCTGAAGCGGTTCACCCACTTCGCGCATTTGTTCTGCAACATCAAGGCTACCATAAGAAATAATTTTGTAAACTATGTGTATGAGTTTTACAATTGGGCAATACCACTATTTATTTAATTTTATTTATATATTCACTAGATATATATTTTTTAATACCAAATAATACAAAACAAGTGCTCCGTATTTTATTATATACACAAACAATATGAAACAAGTGTGTTGTTACACAGACAAAAGTATAAAACAAGTTCTGTATTTTACTATACATATGTACATATAATATGCTGTGGCATCTCAGTTCTACTTCACTTAAGAAATTAAACTTTCTGGCAGCACAGTGGCAATGTTTCGGAACGTGACTAAAATTACACCAATTCAGGTTCCGAAACACGTTACTGTCTTTCGCTCTCTCTCTTACTCTCTAAAACAGAAATGGCAAACTACATAAAAAAAAATGTTTCAGAACCTGAAATTCGTCCTGAAACCATGGGTGAATCCAGCTTAATTTCTTGTAGGGTATCTACTCTGAGCAGTGTGGCCATTTCAGCACTTTTAGAGCTCGATATAGCAGTAATTTTCGTTTTGCATATAGCATATTTTGAACTAAGAGAATTCGGTTTATATTATTTTTTAACTAGTTCTTAAAAGAGTTAAAAATACACTTTGAAGTTGCTGCTAGTGTTGAATCGCAAAAGCAAAAGTTTTATACAATAAATATATTTTATATATAAACATTTTAAATAAATTATTTGAAAGTAATGATGCAGATCCTACCATGCTCTTATCAGAACTATGTACATCATCTTTTAAAAAATCTGTCATATCAAATGGTTAAACATGATGATAATTTCGATCTACTTCATTCTCCTTAAGAAGACTTTGATTTTGAAGAATTTTTAATATATATTCTAACACAGAAAATGAAATAAGAATAAATAATAGAAATTTTATCGTACCAAATAAGACAACGGCTAGCAAAAATTTTTTCTAATTTAAAAAAGGTTGAAAGTTTTTCTCTCAAAAATAGTTTAAGAGAAGAGATATCAAGCTTTAAAATTGTTTACAAACAATAATAGAACTTCAGTGGCAACAGTTTAATTTTTATAAATGGGCTAACGAGAAATCAACTGCCGAATTCAGGATTGATGTATTCGTTTATAAGAATGCTTTGAATGAAAATCCATTTAAGGATTTAGACTTTTTTCAATGACTTTTCTTCATCTGCCATTTAGTAATGCTGACATTGAAAGAGTTTTTAGTAGAATGAACCTATTAAAAACCAAAATTAGGAATCGTATGGGTTTCAGGTTAAACAAATGTTGCAGTATATATGATATTAGCTCAGCGGTGCTAAGAATATATAATGGAAATATATATAATATTTTAAATGAGTCAGAAACTGAATATTATACTGTATACGATTTTTATTCTTATACCCTTAATTATTGTTATTCTTTTATTTCAACGTGAAAAATTATTTCATAATAATTTGTCATGAGATGTTTTTAATGGTGGCATTTTAAAAATTAATTAAAATGCATTGACAAACTTACTAATTTGTATCTTTGGGGGATGTAGTTGCTAGAATTAGATTTCCAAAATACAAAAGATATCTTTTAGGTATTACAGATTTATGATTTTTGTAAAAAAATGTAATAAGAAGTTTTAGCTTTATGAAATATCATGTAAGTAGAATAAACTATTTTATGTACGCAAAGACTAAAGATATATTATATATATTGTTGCTATATAAAATTTTTCTTGTACGTTAATTCTTGTTATTAAGTAAATTGTTTGTAGTAAGACTCTGAAATACATACGTTTTATCAATTTTTTTAATCAAGAATATATTGTCATAAATACGCATAAGAAATTTAGCTCTGTTAAAGATTTTTTACCACTTTTTAGCCTAATTTTTTAATGGTTTTAGCTCAAAAATTGTTTCAACTATGGCCACGCTGATTATGAGCAAAGACCAAAAATTAGTCAGGAATGCCAACTTAGTGCGTTTAAACCAGAGTTCAGAAAAGTACACATACCGTAAAAAAATCTCGTACATAAATGTAAACGAACACACCTCAAAGCAAGGAGCACATATTTTTATTTTCATAACTTTTATGTATGTTTCAAAATTTTTTTGGTGTTAAACACAGTCATACATGTTCTTTGTTATATTTTGAACACGAAAGTTCAAACATTTTAAGTACGTCTAAGTTAACATACCGTATCACTTGAAGTAACATTAAATACTTTTAATTAACAAAGAAAGTAATAAAGATAAAACAAATCCATAAAGCAACTAGAACTACGCTAAGCTAGAGATAAACATAACATATGTAATAAAGTAATACCAAGGTCACACTGTAATGACCATTGCTATCACATTAGCGATAAGAAACATATTTAATAGACAATACACATTTAACAATTCTAAGTATTTTCATCCCTAACATATACTAAACGAAAGTATAAACCAACATGTAAATACTTTAGTTATCTCTAGACAATAGACATTTAACTAATTTAAGATATACAGAACGAAAGTATAAATAGAAATGTAAATACTTCCGTTCTTCAGTTCATATGTAAACTCAGAAGAACCTAGCCATTAAGCAAGCTAGTTCATAGTTCATAAGAAAACTCACAAAAAACAGTTCTTAATCATACTCAATTAAGTAAGTGTTAATTTAAGAAAAGATATATAAATAAAGAACACTTCAAAGTACTGATAGTATTTTGAAGTTATTTTAATTTTTTTTAGGCGTGTGCCTAAAAATTATGTTCATGTTGTGTTCAACAAGAAAAGTACATGTGCAATATGAACATACTCGTGTTCATAAATTTTAAGTACATGTTCAAGTTTGAAAAAAGTACGGCAACTACATAATATGTTTGAGTATCCAGAGAAAATAGCAATGGCAACTGGAAAAATCTGATAAATATAAATAAAAACAACAATAATTATTTCAATAACTCTAATATTTTTAAATGAAAATATGTATGTAATTTATTGGCAGCAACAATGATAAAATATATATTAAATATGTATATTAAATTAAACTGTTATTCAGTTTTTTCTATTTTAAGAGCTGAGCAGTCAAGCAAGTCAAAATTTCATTTTGTAATTAATATGTTTGAAATTGACTTCTTTGAGAGCTTAGATCTCAACGTGGTCAAGCCTATAGCAAGTGTACTAAACGCACGTTCAACAGAAACTTGTTTTGCAGGTACAGCAAGTACCACTTCGGTAAGCTTACTTAGTTTTAAAATATACTTTGACCAAAAGCATTTTGGTAGATTTTTTAATAATTATGATAGGAAACCAATTATTTATGCGGCAACGTTTGGGCTGATGAGTAGAACTGAATATAATATAATGACCTAACTTACCCCTATTATATTTCACAAGTTGAGTCGTTGGACTAAACAAAGAGTAACAACTACTTCTCTAGTTGTCTTGTAAACCTTAAAAAAAAGTATAAAATAATATTGTAACACTCCAATGCTTTTTTATCAGGAAAAAACTACATGCAATAAAATGCAATGTAGGACGTTTTCGTTATTTTAATCTTGTGTGGAAACTACCAGCGCTTCATGTTTCAAACACTATTTTTGAATGCAGCAACGGTTTTGAGTTTTCTTTATTCCTGGAAAAATAAATTTAAGCAATTTTTTTTTTGGAATGCTTTTCCAAAGGGTTTTTCCCTTTTGAAAAACTACCTGTAATAAAATGGAATGTAGAAAAAAATAAAAATAAATATATATATATATATATATATATATATATATATATATATATATATATATATACTTAACTTTTTAGGAAAACTTAACTAAGCCATATGAAATGCTTAATCACATATCGCATTTGTCATCTCCACAAGAGGAATATGCCAATACTTCATTTTTAGAGAACCCAATAGATATTACTCCAAGTACATCAAATACCGCACACTCTAAACTAGCACAACATATAAATATCCTCGCAAATAAAGCAAATATAAGTCCAATAAATCAAAATTATCACATAAAAGCAGAACTACTTGCTATATATGAAAAACAAATGGAGCCGTTAGAAGTTAACGTAGTTAAGTAAGCTTGACGAAGTGGTACTTGCTGTACCTACAACACAAGTTTCTGTTGAACGTGCGTTTGGTACACTTGCTATAGGCTTGACCCAGTTGAGATCTAAAGGCCCAACTATAATATGCGTACGCTAGCGCAGGTAAATTTGCGAATACATACAATCAAATGTGTGCAACCATAATTTGCTTTGCTAACTTTTCGGCAAGTTTCGTTAAATTTTATTTTTCTACGCAAAGAGCGAAACTGGTCGCATTTTCTTTAAGGAAAAAGGGTTGCATTGAAAATAGTTATTAGATACACACAAACCGTAGACTGTGATACATGCACAAAAGAAGCCGCAATGGACGCAGAAAATAATTTTATAGAAAAATTAATAAATAATGTGAAAAATTATAGGTGCCTTTATGATAAAAGGGATATCTTTTATTATTAATCGAAAAATAAAGGAAAAATGCAGAAAAGTGCATAAAAAGTACTATATTTTATCTTTCTTTGTTCTGGTATATACATATGTATATATGGCAAATATTTGTTTATTTTCCTTCAATTAATGACCCACTTACACACACCGTTGGATTGTTTAGTACTTTTCCAATTTAATCTATAATTGCTTTCTTAATTGAAATTAAGTAACTTGCTTATGATAATATATACATTTATAAGTTGAACTCATATATATATGCATTTATATTTTATGTATATATAATAAATTAATGTTTCATAAATTACATTTTTTTGCAACTAAGTGTAGTAAGTACTTAAACTCAATAAGTATAATATAGTCACACAAATTCTTGTTAAATTTGCCTTACGCATTTGACAGTCTTTTCGTCGAGTTTTGACAGTAGCCAAAGCTAGCCTACGCATATTATAGTTGGGCCTTAAGCTCTCAAAGAAGTCAATTTCAAACATATTAATTACAAAATGAAATTTTGACTTGTTTGACTGCTCAGCTCTTAAAACAGAAAAAACTGAACAACAGTTTATTTGATTAAAATTAGAACCATGAAAATTAAACTTTACATGCGTTATTAGGCTATATCCTAACAACATTACTTATAAATACATATTTACATTTCTATATACATACAATACTTTAAAATTTATAAAGAAATTATACGTTATTTTCTATAGGGTAGATCAAGTACGTGGAATCTTTTTAATTGTTTTACTTCCTCTGATTCATCTAGTAAAGAAATAGCGAGCAAATTAGAATGGTTACTCAGCCTGTTCAAATATCTTGTACTAAATTTATTTATTTCGTCCTTAATAAATGGGATTTTAAGATCATTATGAATATTTTTATTAGTGACAAACCACGGAGCATTAGCTATGAGTCTTAAGGTTTTCGACTGGTAACGTTGAAGTATTTCTATATTTGAGTTACTTGTGGTGCCCCATAGCTGAATACCATATGACCACACGGGCTTCAATATGGCCGTATAAATTCTAATTTTATTCTCAAGATTAAATGTTGACTTGAAACCCAATAACCAAAACATTTTCTTTGTTCTTATATTTAAATGTTCTATTTTTGCCTTTATATGATTTTACCAGGTAAGTCTTTTGTCAAGATGCATTCCTAGATATTTCACACTTTCTGATTTTGGTATTTGTTCATTATTAATATAGACGGGAGGACAATCTCCTTTTCTTAGCGTGAATGAAATATGAACGGATTTATCGGTATTAATAGTAATTTTCCTTTTTTTGAGCCACTGCTGTAGAGCGTTAAGCTCATTTTGAACTAGCTGCGAAGCTGCAACTGCAGAATGATCTGAAGCTATTATAGCAGTGTCATCAGCATAGGTAGCAATTGTTACATCTTTGTGGACTGGCATGTCGGATGTGTATATTGTGTACAGTGTAGGACCAAGTACGCTACCCTGAGGCACTCCAGCGTTTATCTCACATATTTCGGATATTTCGTCATTCACCTTTACGTAGAAAGTTCGATTTTTTAGATAGGAACTTAGCAATAAATACATTGGGGCTGGTAAGATAGTTTTTACTTTGAACATCAGACCTTGATGCCAGACTCTGTCAAATACTTGTTTAACATCTAAAAACACTGCTGAGCTATATAGTTTCCTTTCTAAACCGTCAGAAACTATCTCGATAATACGGTGGCATTGCTCCGGAGTACCGTGCTTGTGTCGAAATCCAAATTGATGATCCGGTATAACGCTTTGTTTTTCCAAGATAGGCAATAGACGATGTGAAAGTAAAAAAGTTTTGTTTTGAAAATTTCGCTACTTTGAATGACGGCAGAAAAAAAATTATGTCTTGTTGAAACATGCAAATAAAACTAAGTGCAGCAAATACATCAAACCTAAAACGCCACTATAAACTGGTGCATAATATTACTGCTGATGAAGTGAACACAATTCCAGAGTATTGAAAAGAGGAAAAAAGCAATAACTAAGTTAAATACTACATTAAACAAAGAATATTTTTTGAAATGTTGCATTGGACTAGTGTCCAAAAAAAATTTGCCATTCCGAATTTTTGACGACAAAGACTTTTAAAAAAAAATTATATGAAACGAATTGTGATATAACTTTAAATTCGAAAAATATCTCAACTATTCTTGGTGACACTAGAGAGCCATAGCGACGATAGCCGAAAACAAAATGATTTGTTTAAAAATTGATGTCACCAGTCGGCAAGACAAGCACGTTTTAGGAGTTAATATTCAATATATACGAGATTTTAAATAACGTTGATTTAAAATAACGTTGCCGCGTAAATAATTGGTTTCCTATCATAATTATTAAAAAATCTACCGAAATGCTTTTGTACCTGTACCTGCAACACAAGTTTCTGTTGAACGTGCGTTTAGTGCACTTGCTATAGTCTTGACCATGGTACAATTATCAGGTATATGCAAAGCGAATTCATTACAACAAAGCATCTTTTTTATGAAACACAATGTCAAAAACAAGGCGCATTAATTAATTCGCCCTTCTCAAATTTAATAAAATTTTTTGTTAACAAAATTAATTTTATTCATTGTTGTGTTTTAAAATATCAAAGTGGTGACGTAAGTAATAATTGTAGTAAAATTTATGAAATAAAATAAAACAAAATTTATATTTTAGGAGACACAGACGTGTTGTAGGTGTCCAAGAAGCTCAGAAACTCTACAGGTTCCCAAGAATCCGAAAAGATAAGTGTGTGATAGATATAAACATCTTCCGGAAAATTTTAAGTGGCAGACAGTGCTTAGAATTGATTCAGGATAAGCATTGTTTGCACTCATAATTTTTCCTACAGAAGTACATACCTTTGTGGTATTTTCAGTAGTAAATTATCATATTATTAGTTTACATTTGATTATGGATCAATAAGGGTTTGCATCAGTGAAATACTGTAAGACGATGGAAGTCAAATGAATATACATATATAGTTTGGGAAGAGAGCAGAAGTGGAATATGTTTAATGATTTCAGGTAATATCTTTGTTCAGTTTATAACCCTTCACCTTTATTAAAACAATTTATTTCTTAGTTTCTTTTCTTTGTCAGCAAACAAGGCAGTTCGTAAGAGTGCACCACTACCGGCGGTGGTTTGAAAACACATCAGTTTCGTCCTGGTAGAGTAGTTTTGAATGAAATTCGTCGCTATAAAAATAGTACCGATTTGCAAATTACTCGTGAAACTTTTGAAGACCTTAAAACTGATTTGCGTTTCCAGAGTTCTGCTGTGATGGCTCTTTAGGAAATTAGTGAAGCTTATTTGGTTGGTCTCTTCCTAACTACCAATTTCTACACCATCTATATACTCTTGCCTAGACGAATTTGTGGCGAACGAACTTCAATATTGGCTGAAGACAATAATTACCTCTGCTACCATCGTACAAAATGTTATAACCATATTTAAAAACAATCGGACTACAAAACTTTTTATAAAAAAAAATTATATTTGTTTATTCTTACAAATATTAAATAAATCAAAATATTATTGACGTGATCGCTTAAATCTTTGTATATATTGTATGTAACTTATTTTGCAATGATATAGCATCGCCAATCGTCCGTTTGTATAGAATTTTAGGAATGGTATTTGATTTCAAATACCGATAAAATAAATAATTAAAATTTCAACTTTATATTTAAAAATTTCAAACAACCAAAACATAGTAAACAGAAAACAAAAATGCGGCGAATTTAAGAAATTTTGACAATCAGTTCACTATCACCTGTGCTGATGCATACACCTGTTTATTGTACCATGGTCTTGACCAAGTTAATATCTAAGCTCTCAAAGTCAATTTCAAACATTTTAATTACATAATTAAATTTTGACTTGCTTGACTGCTCAGCTTTTAAAATAGAAGAAACTGAATAACAGTTTAATTTAATCTATTTAATATATATTTTATCGTTGTTGCTGACAATAAATTATATACATATTTTCATTTAAAAAAATTAGAGTTATTGAAATAATTATTGTTGTTTTTATTTACATTTATCAGATTTTTCCAGTTGCTATTGCTATTTTCTCTGGATACTCAAACATACCATGTAGTTACCGTAAGTCATTTGAGACACAAAAAGTACATGTACTTTTTTCAAACATGAACATGTATTTAATCATGAACACGAGAATCTTCATATCGCACATGTACTTTTCTTGTCGTGAATTCTTATAGTTAATTTATTAACATAATTCTCAGATGGTTTATAAAAGTCTTTTAATAAGTTGAGAAGTTTGAAACTTTTCAAAACTGTGGTTGAAGTCAACTGACGATTTGGTAAAAAACGCCAATGAAATGCATATGGACATTGCTTAACCACCCAACAAATAAATTTCATATTATAATAGTACAATGACAGTATGTCAAATAGTTAATTTATTAAAATAAATAATTTTTACATATGTATATACAGTGTCTCTTAATCGAGCTCTCTAATATATTTAATATGGTTCTATTTGATTTCTACAACATTTGATTCAGGCTTTATTTATTTACATGAAAATATATATATATATATATATATATATATATATATATATATAATAAAACTAGAAATTGCCCTAAGATTATTGCCAATACCTCATCACTTATTCCAGTCATATATTCGGTGGTTTGTTTCAAAACGCATGTGTGAAGCGAACGAAAAATAACCCCAAATTAACAAAGAAATACTAACACACAAATCTGTGTATACGTATACAATTTTATCCAAGATGAATTCATCCAGTGTAAATTGAAGAGAACAAAAGTTGTGCGGTCTAAAAATTAATCTAGTGTGTAGTGGCTAAATGAAGCGTAAAGGACGAGTCAGATAGAACTTTTTCGCTTTGCGTGACGTTTCTAACTTTTACAGAAAAGCGCAAAGCAAAAGGTGTATGACACAATGAAAACTTTGACAACACTCACGTATTGTTTATTTACATATAAAAAAGGCTGGTAATCTTTTAATTTTATTGTAATAAAAACGAATAAAAGTTTAAAATGCTTTTGGACGATATATTGGAATTGGTTGTAATTGTGCTTTTGATGGATGAAGCATTGGAACTATTAAAAAAATGTTCAACGCGTAGGTTCTGGGTGCGAAGTCTTTATCAAGATCGCGACCACACAGGACTATTCGCCTCCAGCTTTGAAGAAATGCACCAAAGAGATCCAGAGCAATTTCAAAAGAGTGTACGGATGACTCCTGCTGTTTTTGATATGTTGTTGGAACTTTTAAAGGCACGGCTCACAAAAATGTCAAACAGACCATCCATATCTGCTTCCTGCAGACTATTTTTAACACTTACGTAAGTGATAATAACTGCCATACAATTTAGTTAATAAAATACTTAATTTAAATGTATATATGTATGTATATATACATATGTATTATACATTTATGTATGTATGTATATTTATGTAGTTATCTGGCGCATGGAGATAGTAAGCAAACACTTGCTACTGCCTTCAAAATGGGACGATCAACAGAAAATGCTGAAAAATTGGTAAAAGCTACAGTAGTCCTCCACAATTTTGTTAAATTCCACGATGGCAGCTATTGTCCGCCTGATTATGTGGACCGTTTTGAAGGCGATGAAATTGTAAATGGGCTGTGGCGGAGTGAAGTTTGGGCACCGCTGCGAAACCATGGCCGAATGACTTGCAATAACGCAACAAGAAGTGCGTTCGCCTTAAGAGACCAACTAAGGGATTATATTATATCCCATTCAATATAAATTATCAGACAAGTTCTGTAAATCACTTTTTGTGAAAGTGATTTAAAATCACAAAAAATCTGTTCTGCACACAAAACTTTTTAAATTTTTGTGGTTGTAAACAAGTCAGCTAAATGGTTAAAAAAAGTTAAAACGTTTGTGGTTTTCAGAACACCATCAAATCACAAATGTGATTTGAAATCTTGTGATTTTCAGAACATGCCCGTATTTTATGAAACTAATGGTGTTTTGTCAAAATACGGTTTTAATATCTTTCTGGTTATATTCATGTGTACATATGTAATGAGAAAAATAGTAAAGTAATAAAAACAATTTCTGATTTTGCACCATAACTTTTTATTGGCATAAATTCGTTTTTTTTTGGGTTTTAAAAATGCATGTATACATACATATGTAGTTAACATTTTATTATAAATAATACTTGGCAAGTATATGTGCATACATAAGTACTTTTGTACAAATGAGATAAAAAAAAGGTTATCGGCCATGTCACAGAGTTCAATTCCGTTCGGAAACGGAACTCCATTAATGAAATTAACCTTTTTATCTAAAGCTAATTTTATTTCAATAAAATTTTTCGTTTTCCGAAAAAAAGTATTCATTGTATTCCGTGACAAGACTATATATACTCGTATGTATATATATTCTTCAAGAATAACATATCTTAAACAAATTTTTAGGACACAAATCAAAATATAATATCACAAAAAAAAATAATAATTTCATATGGATTAAATATTAATATTGTTTTGTTTAAAGTTCCTTAGCGTGGAACAAATACAAAACTAAGCCTTTTTCGTATCACATCGTGAGTAAATATTTATACATATTTAGTTATTAAAGCATAAGACATATTGTACATAAATTCAATTCAAAAAATTGCACAAAATTAAAAGCATTAGATACAAGATTTTTTTTAAATTTCAAAGAGCTGCAAAACTTCATACTTGAAACTCTTATTAAAACAGCTTTTGCTTCAGTATAAATTAAGATAAGATAAAAAATGTGTGAAAAACATTTTGAATATTTAAGAAAAAACTGGAAAATCTAATCGGCATTATACATATATGAAAGCAGCTCAATTTTAAGTCGATCCTGCACTTCTTCTGACTTTTTTTGAAGGCATTCGTCTAACATTTGCAAAAAGGCACTGTTTCTTGAAGGAACTTGTTCTGTTTTTGCTGCTATAACAGCTTCAATGGTTCCACAAAGTCGATCGAATCGCTCGCGCGATTCATTGCCCAACCGCTGACGTTTTGTGCTTTTTGTGCTGCTATTTGCCTCTTCACTGCATTGGCTATTATTTAAGTCCTCGCTGAATACTAAATATTCCTCATCCATTGCATCTTTGTTTTGAAGAGCAGATGGTGCCTGGCTGCAGGACAGTCCGTCATCACCACTCCATTGGAAGTTCGAAACGGTTCTACAATGATACATATATACATATATGAAGATTAAAACTACAGCATATATCCATACACATACTAATTTCAATTTAATAAATTTAGCTTACTTTCTGGGAGCAACGTGTTTTGTCAAATCCCGCATTGCCTCCATATAGCACCATTTGGTTTTTTCTTCAGCAGCGGCGCCCGACTTCACCTTACTGGCTGACATTTCACGAACAAATCGGTCGCGCAGCGATTTCCATCTAGTTTTACAGTGCTCCTCTGCTTTCAAAAGGAAAATATAACAAACAAGGCAAAAGTTAGACTGAAAAAGGAAATACCTGACACCCCTGTTGACGCGGCCACTGTCTGCCAAGCTCGGTGTTCTAAATATGTGTTCCTAAATAGTGAAGAACTTTTGTCGAACAAACATGGGTGCATTTTCATTGCCTCGATAAGTTTTTCTTCCATTATTTAGTAACTAAAACTGTAAGAAATATATGTATTTTTAACTATTTATTACAGAAGCTGCACATACATATGTATTTATTTACCTGGTTTTTGAATGTTTTTATTTATGCATGTTTTCTTGATTTATTCACTTGAAATAAAACTTTCATACGCACATTAAATTATTTGCAGTGTGCATAAAACAAAATATATATAACCTGGTTTCACTGCGTTGTTTTTTATAAAAAATTTCTATAATTTTGATCAAATCTATTTTTTTTTTGTTCGAACTTGACAAGAAAATAAAATAAAATTATACCAGCTGATTGTCAAAGCGCGCAAAAAGATGAGAGTTGCTCAACTTTACGCTTCGCGCTACGTTAAAAGTACTTTATGTGACATGTTTCATATAGGTATGTATATTTCATCTTAAATGTCAAAGCGAAACTATAACGCAACGCGAATCAAAAGTTCTATCTGACACGGCCTTAAGGCTAGGGTGGTGTGGTCGATCAATGAAATTACAAGAGGATGAAAACGAAGATAAAATATAATTTATTATAGCCAATAATATTTAATTGCTTATTGTGGTATAAATCTGATTTTTTTCCACAATTGCGGCAGGATTTTATATGGTTCAATAAATTCTTCACAAAAACTAACGTCACTGAAAGACATTTATGTTGCAACTTTCCAACTAACCCAGCCTTTACACATGCAAGTGCAAGTTCGAAAAACTCAACACACTCACACTTTTTTACTAACACAACCATATTTTTCGTACTTGTAGCGTACTTGCAAGAGATTTTTGCAGCAAGTGATTTTTTAACACTTGCAGCAAGTTAATGTCAATTATATAGACAGTGTTACCAAATTTACTTTAATGAGGAAGCAATATATATAATTTTAACTTCTTTTAAAATATTTCTTGGTTTTTTTTAACATATACATAAAGTAGACAATTGGTTTCATATGGAAACATCAATTTAATTAGGGAATGTTATAATAATTACTAATGTCAATTGTTTCCATAAAGACGTATCCCACTTATCTCATTGGTAACTCTGATTAATAAACAAAATATTAATGGAGATCGTGCCTTTTTATAAGAAGAGGTTTTACCCAATACCTTCTCTTTATATGTCTTGTTTTTTCTTTTTCAATTTTCTCACATAATATTTTCAAATAATAGATTTTTAGTTGATTTGCCTTCAACGACATCTTGAAAATGAACTTTCACTTGACTGTGTAAACTTTCATGCGACTTGCATAACATTCAGCTATTTTATCACCATTTTCGATGATAATATGTATATTCAACTTGCAAGTAATTACTTGCATGTGTAAAGGCAGGGTAACGCACAGCGACGCCAATGGCAACGGTAACAAGTGAACTGAATTTTTACGTGAAGTACGGCGGACATTTTATTAGACAAGTATATTGGTACGCCACAGACATCAAAATATTAAAAATTTTTGAAAACCGGCGGACATGTCGCACGTACTCGACATACATGCTATTAGACAGGGAGATATGGTACGCCAACGTACCTATAACAAAGTTAAGTTTTTAAGCGTATATATTAACAATATACCTGTTTGTTTTTGGAAAATTCTTGATAGAAATATTAATAAAACCATATGTATATCAGACTCTTACAATAAAAAATTTATTTAAGAACAGGAATTAACGTACAAATAACAAAATAATTTTATGTAGCTTGTGCAATAAGTGTAACAGAACTTCAAACTTTGCGTACATAAAATAGTTTATTCAATCACTTAAAATCATATAACATACCTTGCATGGTACAATTATCAGGTATATGCAAAGCGAGTTCATTACAACAAAGCATATTTTTTGTGAAACACAACGTCAAAAACAAGGCGAATTATTTAATTCGCCTTTCTCAAATAAAGTAAAATTTTTTCTAAACAAAATTAATTTTATTCATTTTTGTGTTTTAAAATATCAAAGTGGTGACGTAAGTATTAAATGTAGTATAATTTTTGAAATAAAATAAAACAAAATTTATATTTTAGGGACACAGACGTGTTGTGGGTGTCCCAGAAGCTCAGAAACTCTACAGGTTCCAAGAATCCGAAAAGGTAAGTGTGTGATAGATATAAACATCTTCCAGAAAATTTTAAGTGGCAGACAGTGCTTGGAGTTGATTCCGGACAAGCATTATTTGCACTCATAATTTTTCCTGCAGAAGTACACACCTTTGTGGCATTTTTAATAGTAAATTATCACTTTATTCATTCACTAAGTGATTAGGGATCAATGGGTTTGCATCAGTGAAATACTGTCCGACGATGGAAGTCAAATGGATATAGTTTGGGAAGAGAGCAGAAGTGAAATATGTTTAATGACTTCAGGTGATATTTTTGTTCTGTTTATAACTCTTCACCTTTATGAAAACAATATATTTTTTATTTTCTTTACTCTGTCAGCAAACAAGGCAGTTCGTAAAAGTGCACCAGCAGCCGGCGGTGGTACGAAACCAAATCGTTTTCATCCTGGTAGACTAGTTTTGAATGAAATTCGTCGCTATCAAAATAATACTAATTTGTTGATTTGCGAATTGCTCGTGAAATTGTTGAAGACCTTAAAACTGATTTGCGTTTCCAGAGTTCTGCTGTGATGGCTCTTTAGGAAGTTAGTGAAGCTTATTTGGTTGGTCTCTTCCTAACTACCAATTTCTGCACCATCTATATACTCTTGGCCAGACGAATTTATGGCGAACGAGCTTGAATATTGGCTGATGCAAATAATTACCCCTACTACCATCATACAAGATGTTATAGCCATTTTTAAAACAATCGGACCGCAAAACTTTTTATAAAAACTGTATTTGTTTATTCTTACAAATATTAAATAAATAAAAATATTGTTGAAGTGATTGCTCAAATCTTTGTATAAATTGTATGTAACTTATTTTGCAATGATATCGCATCTCCAATCGTCCGTTTGTATAGAATTTTGGGAATCGTATTTGATTTCAGATACTGATAAAATAAATAATACTCATATAACTTTATTTTGAAATCAATGAATAAAAATTTCAACTTTATGTATATATATTTAGTTTAATTGTTGACCTGTTGTATTATAATAATATTCTTGTTTTATCGTTCGGCTATAGGTCAGGTTTTTTAAAAAATCAATAAACACTAAATATTTTTTGATTATTTAATCTTTATTTAATGTTATTTTTCCCAATATTTCGAATAGCTTCGCTGTTCATCTTCAGGGGAACATTGTTGGGTACAAAACAATATATGATAAACATTAAAATTACTTTTTGATTATTTCTAATAAATTTACAATTACATACATGTAAATTAAAAATTAAATAAAATTATATTGGATTAACATATTTTCAATATGTCGATCGTCTGTAGTCCTTAGCTGCGAAAACTGATTTGTTTATGTTGTTTTTTGTGTTTATTTATCACACTTCTGTAAATTTGAGCGCATTTCTCTGTGTCTTGTTTATAGTTAAGTCTTTTCTCTGCAGGAACGTCAATTATGTGTAACATCTCTAAAGTAAATCTCCTGGAATAATGGTTTTCTTGTTGTAATATTTTTACATTCTCAAAATTTGGCACATGATTTTCCTTTGCACAGTGGGCCGCAAGTGCAGTTTTTTGTTCCATGGGTTTGTTTTTCATTCTTATATCTGATTTATGAGATGTTAGTCTGGTCTTCAGTTTATTTTTAGTTGTTCCTACGTATTTCTTATTGCATGTGCCTGAGCCGTCACCGTTGCAGTTAATACTATATATAACGTTGAGTCTTTGTGTTACTATATAGGCTCTGCATAGTATTATTCGTCTTAAATGCCAGTTGATATTATATATTGTATATTACAACAAGAAAACCATTATTCCAGGAGATTTACTTTAGAGATGTTACACATAATTGACGTTCCTGCAGAGAAAAGACTTAACTATAAACAAGACACAGAGAAATGCGCTCAAATTTACAGAAGTGTGATAAATAAACACAAAAAACAACATAAACAAATCAGTTTTCGCAGCTAAGGACTACAGACGATCGACATATTGAAAATATGTTAATCCAATATAATTTTATTTAATTTTTAATTTACATGTATGTAATTGTAAATTTATTAGAAATAATCAAAAAGTAATTTTAATGTTTATCATATATTGTTTTGTACCCAACAGTGTTCCCCTGAAGATGAATAGCGAAGCTATTCGAAATATCGGGAAAAATAACATTAAATAAAGATTAAATAATCAAAAAATATTTAGTGTTTAATGATTTTTTAAAAAACCTGACCTATAGCCGAACGATAAAACAAGAATATTATTAATTTCAACTTTATATTTAAAAACTTCAAACAAGCAAAACATAGTAAACAGAAAACAAAAATGCGGCGAATTTAAAAAATTTTGACAATCAGTTCACTATCACCTGTGCTGATGCATATACCTGTTTATTGTACCATGATACCTTGCAAGGAAAGATTAACCGAAACTAAACACACAACATTTTTTCACTAACCATATGAAGCAAAATTATATGGAATTATTTGTAACGATGTTGCTATTGTTTCGTTTTCGCGGTGAAATTTGAAGGATGGTTCTTATAATGCATATTGTTAATTCTGTAATAGTCGTACATGTACCTATTCATTTAATTATCGTTTGAATACAAGTTTTATGAAAAGTTGTTGATTATTCTTTCGTTACTTATTTATTTATTGTCGCAATAATATAGTATGTATACAAATAAATTTACGGTATTTCGGAGATTCTTAGGAAATAAAATGGTGTATAGAAAAAGACTTTGCTAGTGGTAACGTAGGCGAATATCGCATTTGTTGTCCATTTCTAACATATATGTTAAAGTGGAACATATTCAGTTGCGATTGAAGATAGTGTTTTTCAATTACACAAAATAGTAATTTAATTAAAATTGTTTGATAAAATCAATAAAATAATCTAAAAAATTACTAAAAACACCGAAGACTGTGATGTGGGGTTCAGTGGTCCAAGCCAGGAACGAGTTCCTAAAAAACTTACACCGCTACTCAAAATCAAGGTATATATATATATATATATATATATATATATATATATATATTTATTATTATAAACATCAGAATATCTATTAACAACTTTTGTTTATTTTTTTCTGATATCAATACTATTTTAAAGCAGATGCAAGCTAAAATGCAAGCCATTGAATATAAAATAGACAATATTGCTTACAACCAGCATATCCTGAGCAACGGGCAGTCGACTATAGTTTCCAATCAGGAGGCTATAGAAAATAGGATAGAGCAGATGGAGAGAAATGTAAGAATTTTACTATTGCCATGTCGTTAATGAAATATTTTTTAGCATTCACTGAGACCTGAATTAATGGCCCAAGCGAATGCGCTAATGGAATGTAAGGTGGTGCTAAAAGAAGGGGAGTCCTCCGTATGCCATGCTTCCAATCAAATCATTGGAAGAAATGGAATTAATAGAAGAAAAGTTAAAGGCTGAGGATTTCGCCCAAGCAATGGTAATAAAGGTTTACTTAATATGAAGGCTATAAATACATTTGAATATTAAAACTTTTACAGCTTACGTACACCTACAATCACAGACGACCTACCGCAAATGTACAATTGGAAAGGGAGGTGGGAAAAAAGCCATTTCAGATCTTGTAATTTCAAACAAAATTATATGAGGTAAGTATATATATATATATATATATATATATACATATATATATATATATATATATATATATATATATATGTATATATATATATATATATATATATATATATATAAGTATATATATAAGTATATATATATATATATATATATATATATATACATATATATATATATATATATATATATATATATATATGTGTATATATATATATATATATATATATATATATGTATATATATATATATATATATATATATATATATGTATATATATATATATATATATATATATATATATATGTATATATATATATATATATATATATATATATATACATATATTTATGTATTAAAATTTGTGCTAACGTTTATAAATTAATATATTTTCTTTACATTTCAGAGGTTTTCCAAAGCCTATCTGCGACCGACTTCGAAAAAGAAGTCTACAATAGGTCAAAACAAAAAGAATATATAAAAAAATATGTAACTTAAACAATTTTTTAATAAAACTTAATGTAAATAGTATATTTTAACTGTTATCTTTAATGGATTTGTTCATTAGGGTTGACTAGTTAGTATTAACCAATATTTTGGTTATCATTAACTAGTTAGTATTAACCAATATTTTGGTTATATTTAACCAAAACTATGAATGGTAAAATGCACTAGAGTGAGCAGTACAGATATATGTTTCATCTTACGGGAGAAGGAATGAGTTAGAGAAAGATGCAAGATCATATGTATACAAGAGTTTCGGATAATTTTTTCATTTTGCTCCTAAAAAAATTAACTGAAACTTTACCCGATATATCAGTTAACACTAACGGTTAACTAACCAGTTAATCAATTAACCGGTAGTCTTCTTTTAGGGATAGCAGGTACTGTACTTGTTTCTTAAAATATAAAATCGTTTGTTATAAGATCAAAATATAAATTTTGTATCGAACAGTCACACAGTTCCTATAATAACGAAACTTCAATTAATTAGCTTAAGAACATTTATAAAATCATTACAAGAAATGAACTAAGAAACATATCGATCAGATTCTAATTGCTACTTGAATGGCATTTTACAAAGCAAACAAATTTTTTTGGAATAAATCTGTAATACCTAAATCTTTAATACCTAAAAGATTTGTTTGTATTTTGGAAATCTGATTCTAGCAATTATGTACATCCCTTTAAAACAAAAATTAGTAGATTTGTCAATGCATTTTATTCTTTACGAATTACATTTTTATAATATGAAATGTATTTGCTTTGTGGTTAAGCAATGTCTATATGCATTTCATTGGCGCTTTTTACCAAATCATTTAAAAATTAAATTTTTCAAAGTATATTTTCCAGTTTCTGTCTCAACTGATGTATTATAAATATTTCCATTGTATTCTCTTAATACCTCTGAGCTAATTTCAAATGTTCTGAAACATTTGTTTAATCTTTTTAACCCGCAATTTATATCGAGAAGAATCTTTTTATTGTAACGATTTTAGAAATTTACACTATTTTATAGGTTTATTTCTATTTTGCTACAAAAGAAACTTAAGTAAACAATAAAAATAACAGAATTTCGTTAGTTGAAAAATGCCGAATATGCCAAATTTATTTTGAAAATATGCTAAAATTATGCTAAATGTAAATCAAAAATTTTGGAGTAGTATTCTTGTTTTATCGTTCGGCTATAGGTCAGGTTTTTAAAAATCAATAAACACTAAATATTTTTTGATTATTTAATCTTTATTTAATGTTATTTTTCCCAATATTTCGAATAGCTTCGCTATTCATCTTCAGGGGAACACTGTTGGGTACAAAACAATATATGATAAACATTAAAATTAATTTTTGATTATTTCTAATAAATTTACAATTACATACATGTAAATTAAAAATTAAATTAAATTATATTGAATTAACATATTTTCAATATGTCGATCGTCTGTAGTCCTTAGCTGCGAAAACTGATTTGTTTATGTTGTTTTTTGTGTTTGTTTATCACACTTCTGTAAATTTGAGCGCATTTCTCTGTGTCTTGTTTATAGTTAAGTCTTTTCTCTGCAGGAACGTCAATTATGTGTAACATCTCTAAAGTAAATCTCCTGGAATAATGGTTTTCTTGTTGTAATATTTTTACATTATCAAAATTTGGCACATGATTTTCCTTTGCACAGTGGGCCGCAAGTGCAGTATTGTTCGTTTTCATTGCTAGTATGTATTTGTCTCTGTCATATATATCAGAATTTTTTATGCTTTCTGATAACCCAGGTATGTACTGTACTGATCTATAAATTTTTGTTGGTTTTTCAGTTATTACATTGTAATTGTTTTTTCTCTTCTGGACTTCAATTCTTATTAGTTGGTTAACTACTCTAGTTGGAAAATTATTTTTCCCCAAAATATTCTTAATTTTTATTATATTATTTTTATGAAACTCAGCATTGCTGGTATCTAGTACTCTAGAGTACAATACAACAAGGAAGTTATTCACAAACATGAAATCAAAAATCAATACAATGGACGAATCAAATTTAGTTTATGAAATAACTTGCAATGGAGACGACACCGAAGCATGTAAGAAAATATATGTTGGCACGACAAGAACAAAACTAAGGACTAGAATATCTGGACATAAATCTGATCTAAACAATAATAATAAATCGTTGACCCAAAAAACTGCACTTGCTGCCCACTGTGCAATAACTGGACACCAACCAGACTTAAATAAAGTAAAAATATTGGAAAGAGAGAAGAATAACACAAAGAGATACATGCAAGAGATGCTACACGTAATAAATACCCCCACTGACAAGAGAATTAACTATAAATCAGACACTGAAAATTGCGCACACATCTATAGATATACAATAAACAAACACAGAACAAGAAAAAAAACCAGTGAACAGTAGGTGACAAAGTTTAAAAGAATAAACAAGTGACTACACTAGGACTATAAAAATGTAATTATGATTATTGTTGTTGTAAATAATTTAATATTAAGTAGTTTATTGCTTTTATTTTTTTGTTTAGAAAATTGTAATTCCCTGAAGATGACCAACAGAGTTGGTCGAAATATCGGAGAAATAAATATATATTAAAAGAAAAATTTTAAAATTATTTTATTATAAAAAAGACCTCAAGCCGAAAAGGACATCACAAACAAAACTAATTTATTCAAAAAGGTCTACAACAAAATAAAAAATAGTGCATAAAAAATTTTTTCTAGAGGTTACTTTGACTAATTTCGCACTTGTAGTCTTTTTCTAGCATATGTGTTAGAGTGGAACAAGTTAGCATTGGTTTTTGTTCTTCTTTCTTGCAATTCAACTAAATATCGTTGGAACAAGTTTAAGCTTCAATTCAATAAGTTCAAAAATCAATAAAATACATTTTAAAAATTTAATGTCGAAATAATAGCATATGAATCAAGTGTAAACATATTTAAAGAATTGCTAAACTCGAATAAGGATATGAAATTAAAAAGTCTTGAGAGTGTTCAACGTGTTAAAAGTGTTCAAAGTGATCATAATAACAGCTTGGAAAGAGATTTTTCTCATCCAGCAGCATCTACTGCTTGTGGAGCGCTTCAGAGTACAGGTGAGTGCAGTGATCATGAATGTCCTGTTGATACTGAAGGTAAAACAAAATGCGAGGAGACAAGATCGTGGGCTCTTAGGAATCAAATTTTTCATTCAGCTTTTAATGATTTGCTCCTTACTTTAAAAAGGGTAGAATTTAGTGAACTGCCACCATCTGCAAAAACTCTATTTAATAATAAAAAACAAGTTGTTCCCTTATAAACCATTCCTGAAGGGAAGTATATGTATTTAGGAACACAAAAATACTTCCTTTCAGACAAATTTGATTATTTAAATGCAATTGAAGAAGTTTCAAACGATGTGGGTATTGACGGTCTGAAACTTTTTAAGAGTTCGAATAGAATTTTTTGGCCCATTCTTAGAGCAATTACTGGTTTTAATAATATCAGTCCATTTATGATAGGATGTTTCTTATGTTTTAAGAAACAGAAAAATATAGATAGTTTTATGACTGATTAAAATATGCCTTAAACAACGATTATTGCGGTTTAATGTTCGCTTATTTGCTTGCAATTTTCCTGCTTGAGCTCTTGTAACAGGTGTAGTCTCCCACACTAGGAAGAATGGATGCCTTAAATGTTGCCAGAAAAGGTTTTATTATGACAGAAGGGTATGTTTTTGAAATAATCCGGTGCTCCCAGAAATGACATGATATTTCTATATTAATATTTATATAGGCTAATTGTTCTAACTTAGTTAAAATCTCAGAAAGACATGATGATAAATATTCCTAGGCACAAAGGAAGTCAACATCAGTTTTATTCAACTTACACAGCAGAGCAGAACAGCTGTTTTCGAAAGTCGCTACACAATTGGGGGTCACTTAAAGAATTGCTTAAACTTTTAGTATGTAAGACTAATGAAGAAAAAATTGATGAGAAAACTAATTTCGTTGCTAGATACTCGTATGTTCCATCGGAATTTCGCCGTATACTCAGATGTTTAGACGATATTAGCAATTTTTATTGTATACAGGAATTGTTGTTCTAAAAGATTGCGTCACTAGCGGTCAATATCAGTTGTATGTTTGTACGGGTTCTGGACCACTTCCATACAAAAAGCTGCTCATGTCGCCAGTGTTGCCGTTTTGTTTACTTTTAACCAGAATTGGTTTATTTTTTTTTGCATGTGTACTTGTGTACTTTTTTTCCTCCAGTTTGCTTGCTTTTTTCACGATAATTATGGAAATTTTTTATATTGTTGAATTTTGGGACGAAGTTTCAAAGCATATAAATGGATTGAATGAAAAACGTTTTGATGATTTCATCAATTTTGTTTTTAAGTTAATGTCATTGCCACAGAGTGCGGCTGCTGCTGAAAGAACTTATCAGGAATAAGCCTGACTTTAAGACCGTTAACTCTATAATGCAATCTAAGGAATTATGTATAAATCGAAATGATTTACATTATATTTGGTCCGCCAAAGATATATTTTGATATTAAAATAATTTCATATTGTAACATCTTTTCTAATCAGTCATATTTTAATAACGAATGTAATTAAATTACATGTTATTTTTACTATTAAGAAGTTTTTTGATTTAGTTGCCAATAATGTACATATACATAACCATAAATATCTGACTGACTATTAATTATAATAATACACATAATTATCAAACTGAGACGTGTAATGGTTCTTTTATATTAATGATATAATAATTATATATTTTGTCAATAAAACAGTATTTCAAACACATACATATGTATACAAAATTTTTTTTAATATTTTTTGCATCTAGTTACTTTTTCTTGATATTTTATTTACAAATTTTTTTTGGTTGTGGCAACGCTACATGCAGACACCCTACTTTATGCATGCTCACGGAAAAAATTAAACAAGCAATATGACCATATTAGTGCGCAGTGTTTGATATCGAAATGCTGCATACATGAGTGTAATTGAAATATGACAATGAAATAAACACATTTAACTTTTAGTAAATATATATATATATATATATATATATATATATATATACATATATATATATACATATATATATATATATATATATATATATATATTTATTTATATATATATATATATATATATATATATATATATATATAATTTCTATAATTAATAAATTAACTCTTTGACATACTGTCATTGTACTAATATAATATGAAATTTATTTGTTGGGTGGTTAAGCAATGTCTATATGCATTTCATTGGCGTTTTTTACCAAATCGTCAGTAGACTTCAACCACAGTTTTGAAAAGTTGCAAACTTCTCAACTTATTAAAAGACTTTTATAAACCATCTGAGAATTATGTTAATAAATTGACTATAAAAATTCGCAAATGATTTCAAAAAATGACATTATAATAAGTGTAGTAGGCTATGAAACTTATACAAACCAAAACCCAACAAACAACTTTTATTCGATATGACTCTATTTTATTTTTCTAATATATATTGTTTCTTTCGGATATTGTTCCTTCAATACACTTAATAACATCTCATATTTTTTTAATATTTTTTTCTATTCCTATATGCTTCTAATTTTACATTCCATACATATATTTATTTTACATATTTATTTATTTTTATGTCCCACACACAAGACATTGTGGTTTTATATTGCAGTACAGGACTTAGTTAACAATAAGAAACAAAATATATAAATGTGTATATAAAATAAATAAAATTAAAGTTATATAAAATTAAAATTTAGTAACGAAACTTATAAAAAGACATGACGTTTATGATGTACACATATATGAATAAGTTTATAATCACCCTTATTCTTCGTTTCGATTCGGATCATAAATTTCTCCGTTTGGCAACTTTGGTATTCTGCGTTCCGTTTCCTGCATGTTATTCGGTTGTTTGTATTCTGCGTTACGATCACACCTACGTTTTTCGTTGTTGTGTTTGTACTAGCGGAGATTTTTTCGATTCTTGCTTTAGTGGTTAAAAAGTGTATAATTAAGTAAAATGTGAGTATATACTGCTATAAATTTGTTTTCTAATAAATTTTATTTGCTTATTTCCATTTGTTTTGTTACTTTAAAGCTATATTTAATATGTTGCTGGTAAACAAACACAACACATGGGCTGTATGAAAAGCTGACGAGTATAATGGCAACGAAGTATGGTATTGCGTCTGGATATCATAAGCATCCTTAGGAAGAAATGCAGGCGTTCTGGGATGAAGTTGCAAACGAATTTAACGTAATAGGGCCACCAATAAAAACTCCGGCGCTTCAGGATTCCTCACACTGCAATAGTTTGGTCACAAATACTGTTTGCTTATAATCTGGCTATTTTTTCCTTTCTGCACTTAACTGATGGGTTCATTTGAATATAGTGGCCACTATTTAGTTTTTATATATGCATTTTTCACTGTTTACTCATAAAATTTTATGTTTTATAGTTTAGCATCTACAAATGCTTACAAAATTTTATATTTTTAATGTTTCTATTTCATACGTTTCATAACAAACCAGCTGGTTTAAACATACCCTTCTGTTCTTCTTTTTCTTTCGATTAGGTTTTTTTCCAGAATACCAATTTTCGATTCGAGCGTAACTGAGAACGGGAACGTAATCGAAACGCAGAAAAGGGGTGAATGTATAATAAAAACCATATTAATCAAAAATGTATCGAAAAAATATATGTATGGACATGTGTACTTTGTGTTCAACGTGAAAAATGACAAGAAACATATTTCCTGAATAAAATGTAAAATAATTTTTTTCATCCGCTCACTTCTCCATGTCTTCACGTAACAAATTCAACAAGCAAATTACATTTTTTTCTTCAATCAGATACGGTGACGTACAAAAAATCAGGCGATAAATAAAAATATCAAAATGTTTTGATTTTCCTCAATTAGAGCCGACAACATGTACGTGTGGCCGAAAAAACACTACTGCACGCACACAACTATGTGATTCTTGTTTTATTTTGTACGACTCCAGTGCCCGTTAAAAAACACTGTAAACAAAATGTATGCGTACAACTTGTATACATAATTTGTTTCAATGAAATTTTTTATATTAAGTGTTTTATATGTTTGTCCAAACATATAAAACATTTAATATTTTTATCATATAATTTTTAAAGAGGTTGTTTTCCACTTTTTTTGGTTTTTTAATAGATAATTTTTTAATACTATTTATTTTTTGAGTGTCTTCAGTCACATTTCTAATTCTGACGCAATATTTACGGACCGAACATAATAAATTATAAAAATTGTTTTTACTAAAATTGATGAGCGTTGTGGTAAAAAATATAAGTTAAAACTTCTAATTCGCACGCCCAATTCATATCATCAGTTGTTCTTAATTTTTTAGTTTAAGACTATTTACGTACTCATAAACCTTTGCGTTAATAAACATGCTGTGATTACCTAAAATAGTATTCCCAATATAAACCACATTTCTTCGAATTCTTGAGAAATGAATATAAACATATTTCTAAAAAAAACGAGCATTGTTTTTTATTTTAAATTATATTTATTAATTTATTATGAACATATTATGAAATTAGTTGTACTCAATTTTTATTTTTGTTTACAATTGTATTGAATGGGTGGCTTTAAGTAATTGATAATTTCAAGTGGCAGCTGCAAGTTTCCAAAACTATTAAAATATTCCTTGTCATTATGGCTTTTATAATATGCTACCCAATGAGTTCGAGGACAATTTAAACTATCTAAATTAACAATACCACATTTCTCTGCTAATTTCTTTTTAGGTAAGCCATTAATATTATGTTCTTTGCAAGCGTATCCAATAAATTTATCCCTCTATCTCCTCTTTTCAATCATTTCTCAAGCTTTCTACCAGGACCACAAAACTGATATCTAGGTAAATGTAGTTCTACTGGTAATTTATTTATTAAGCTCTTGACGAATCCTCTTCCAGTCTTATACTGATCTCGTTTATAGCTTTTAGGTTAGGTTACTAGGGCCATCGCCGAAGCAATGCCCTTGGGTCCGTTCATTCGGTCCCGTTGTGATACCCTGAAGCAGGGTCAAATAATGAGTTGTCCTCTGCCGCATCAAGCCATCCCGTAGACGTTAGGAAGGCCGATATTCTAACCAGCTCCACACTCGCCAGGCTGTCTAAGTCCGGCAGAAAGTTGGAGCGCAATGCCACTGCCCTTAAGTCGTTCACTGTACTGTTTCTTCCTCCTCTTCATCATTACAGCTTCTGCAGAAGTCGTTGTATTCCAGACTCATCCTTCTTGCATGGGTCCCAAAGTTACAATCTCCAGTTAAGACATTCACAAGTTGACGAAGTCGTACCTTGTTGAAGTTAAGAAGGTCACGTGTTCTGCGTGGGTCATAGCGGGACCATGTGGCCCTCGCCACGCGGCAGTTGGTCACGTTACCCCATCTTAATTGAGCGAGCTTATATGATTCACACTGAACCAAAAACTTGCAATGCGATAGGAGAACATCTGTGAATTGACAGATATAGAGTTATCCATCTCTGTCCCTTCCCTGGCAATTCCATCAGCAATGAGGTTGCCAGGACAGTCGGAATATCCCGGTAGCCAAACAAGTGTCACCCTCGAATGTCTCGCTATCTCATTTAAAGATAGTCGGCATTCGACCACAGCTATGCGTGTGCTGTACAGACCATTGATAGCAGAGATGGCCGCTTTACTATCGGTAAAGATATAGATATCGTTCGATATCCTATAATACCTCAGTCCTCTAGCTGCACGAGTAATAGCAAAAATTTCGGCTTGCAGATGCTGCAACCATCCTGAAGCCTAAATGAAGTTCTTACGTTAAAGTTCTCCACGTAAAAACCCCCGCCTACATTAGTTCCCCTCTCCATCAGTGAAGACTCTGCCGGAATCTACTGGAAATAAAAGTCTGGAAACCTGTTCCCTGTCCTCTACAAGAGAATGGAAAAATCTGCCAAAGAAAGGTTTTGGTATACAATAATCAACGTTGTCATAGATCCTGCTGTCTTGGTATTTCAACTGTATGGCCAAAATGTTCACTGGGGGCCAATTCAACAAAGTGAAGAGTGCCCCAGTTGGAGTCGATCTGAGCGAGGCTGTCATTAGCCTCGTCGCTAGACGAACGATTTTTTTCAAAGGTCCTGCGATGCGTATCCTTCTCAATCGCATTTCACCACACCAGTACTCCGTAAAAGAGTATCGGTTTGACAACAGCTTCAAAGATCCAGTTGATCCCTCTGGGGCTTACACCCCAGTTGAGATCAACTGCCCTTTTGCATGTATAAATGGCCACTAGAGCCTTATCCGCCCTCGCTTCGATGTTTTGGTTCCATGATAGTTTGCTATCTAGGATTACACCCAAGTACTTGGCGCTATCGGATATTCTCAAGGGAGTACCCTTCAGCTTCGGACGCGTGAAGCTGTCGATCTTATACCTCCTTGTGAAGAGCACCAGCTCAGTTTTGGCTGGATTCACACTGAGCCCACTACTGGTACTCCATCTGCTTAGAATTATCAGTGCGGACTCCATACACTGAGATATGGTATCTAAGTATTTACCAGAGATTGCTACCGCAACATAATCGGCGTATGTGACCGTCTTGATTAGTCTACGCTCCAGAGTTATCAGAATGGAATTAATGGCCAGATTTCACAGAAGGGGTGATAAAACACCTCCCTGTGGAGTGCCCCGATTGACTGCCCTGTATTCAGTTGCATCTCTAATCGAGCCCCTGACGACCCTGAATCTAAGCAGATTCCTAACAAACCTACAGATATCAATATCAATCCCTACGGCCAGCATTCCTTCAATGATCGCACTCAGGATTGACGTAGTTGAAAGCATCCTCAATGTCCAGAAAGGCTACCATAGTGAATTCCTTGTATTCAAGAGATTTCTTTATGCAGCCCACTAGAGAATGTAGTGCGGTTTCCACAGACTTGCCCTTCGTGTATGCTTGCTGTGACTCTGAAAGAACATTCCTAGGTAAGGTCATTCTCAAATAAATACCAATTGCTCTTTCCAACGTCTTAAGCAAAAAAAGAAGTGAGACTTATAGGTCTAAAGTCCCTTGGTGTAGTGTGGCATGTCCCCTTTCGGGATAAGGATGACTCTACAAATTTGCATGCATGTTGGTAAATAGTCCCAAGGTAGGAAAATAACCGCATTTCTCTATAGGTCGGCTGGAATTATTCCATCTGGCCCTGGATCAAAGCTGTTAACGGCCCAGCGCAGTCTGTCGATCCTCAACGGAATTGTAGCAGAGCCGTCAGTTGAGTGGTCAATAGCAGCTCCTATTACAGGCGCCGCCTGACTGCCAGGAAAATGAGTGTCAAGTAATAGCTTTAGCGTTTCTTGACTGCTCATTGTCCAGCTACCACAGGGTTTCTGTATATAACTTGGTACAACCGTTGTGGTTGATAGTATCTTACGCAGTCTGTTGGTATCAAAGGAATCCTCAACTCCACTGCAGAAGGTCCTCTAAGACTTCCTTTTTGCTTTTCTTATTAGGTTCTTGAACCTATTCACTGCGGATTTATACGTTGACCAGTCTCCTGATCTTTTAGCCGCATTAAATAACCTGCCACATTCCTCACGTAAATTCGCAATTTCCAGCCTCCACCAACGTGGTTTTGCGTTGCCCTACAAATTACTAGCCTGCAGGCCATGTTAGTGGCGTAGCGGAATTATTCATTTAGAATCTCCACAGCAGCTTTTACTACATATACTTATTACATGTGCGTCTGATTTAAGCAATTACTTTAAAATTATGCAATTTTCTTATATAAGGGTTAATTTATTTATTATGTGTGCCTTGGAATATTTATCATCATTTCTTTCTGAGATTTAATTAATTTCGAACAATTAGCCAATGAATCTTAATTCTATTTAACATAGCAATATAAACTGTTCGTTAAAATAATTACCATTATTTTATATCATTAACATTTTAGTTATCAAACAATCAATATACGATTAATTAAACAAGCAAAACAAATGAAATGCAGATAAAACGCAAGAAATTAAACAAAAGATTGTACATAGTACATTTTTACCAAATTCAATACGACCTTTACACTGTGGAAAAACTAATGTGATCATTATTTTAATAGAAATTTGTAATGGTCTTACCTTTAAAAATATTTACATTATTCTAAATCATTATATCAATTAAAGTATATTTATCTAAAGACATTCATTAATCCAAAAAAAGGAATACATCTGAGGCAAAACCACATTCTATAATTATATTCGATGATGCCATTTATGAAAAACAAACTATGTACTATAAGAGATTACTTTTGTATAGGCAAACACAAACATATTGATTGTTTTTACCTATGTCAAACCAAAGATTATATATAAGATGCATGACAACAACGAAAAAATATATATATGCGGCTATTAATATTAAAACCCATATCGAACATCACACTTTAATATTTTTGTCAAACATGTTTCGTCTTGCCTTGTGTAGTTATTTGTTCGAATAAAACAAAAAATTGGTTAAGCTATGTACACACGATTGGCAGGTCTTACAATATTGTAATATTTGGCAATGTCCTAAAAATATTCTGACAACGAAAAATTGTTAGCAAAAGGTAAATTATCTGTTCAGCCGATTGTAAGAAAACCTTACAAGTTCGTTGGCAGACAATTGTAAGACCATAAATTTTTCTGCCAACAAAAATTTTGTGTTCAAACGATTGCCAGAGTGTTGTATGGAAAGCACTGTTAGATGCGTTGTTAAACATTACACACCTTTTATTTCTTTATATATATGAATAGCATTGCCAGTATAAATATTTTCTGACAACGTTGCAAGACGAAAATTATAAGTTCAGACAGTTGTTAGACATTTTCTGCAAATTTTCCTTAGAATATTGTAAGATCTGCCAATCGTGTGTACATATCTTCAGTTTGCCTTGAGCATTCAACAAACAAACTTATAAGGCGGTATCTGTTATTATTTTCTGCTGAAAATTGTTATTGTTCATGTGCTTTTGTGTTGCAAAGAATGGATCATTTGTCCGCTGCGAAATATGTTGCTACGTAATTTAATGTAGGGTAAATAATACTTGTGTGTTTGTTGGATAAACTAAAATGTAGCTATCAGCACCAATGCGATGATGCCATATACATTTTTTGTATACAGTATATATATATTTTGTATATATATATACAATATACATATATATATACATATATATATATATATATATATATATATATATATATATGTATATATATATATATGTATATATATTTATATATAAATATATTTATGTATATATATATATATATATATATATATATATATATATATATATATATATGGAAAGAAAAATAGGTGGGAATAAAATATTAGAGTATATTTACATTTTTCAATATTTTAGTTTTTAATTCATAATTTATTTATGTTAACGAATTTCGACACATACAAAATAGTTCAAAGCTAAAATAACAATAAGAAAATTTTAATTTTAAATTTTATTTGATGTGGACAGTAAAATAAGTGTATACGAAAAAAATTAAAATTTAGGTAACTTTGTGTAAATGTAGGCTTATATTTTTAAATAAATATTGAATCAGGCCATTAACATACAGTATAACCGTCGTTATTTTTAAGAACGTCATCTATTCTTCTATGGATGGATGATATTAACTTACGGAAAGTCTCTACTAGAATGCTGTACCACGCCTTTTGGATATTTTCCTATAATTGCATATATGAAAAACAAACTATGTACTATAAGAGATTACTTTTGTATAGGCAAACACAAACATATTGATTGTTTTTATCTATGTCAAACCAAAGATTATGTATATAAGATGCATTACAACAACGAAAAAAAAAAAAATAAATATATATATATATATATATATATATATATATATATATATGCGGCTATTAATATTAAAACCCATATCGAACATCACACTTTAATATTTTTGTCAAACATGTTTCATTTTTCCTTGTGTAGTTATTTGTTCGAATAAAACAAAAAATTGGTTAAGCTATGTACACACGATTGGCAGGTCTTACAATATTGTAATATTTGGCAATGTCCTAAAAAATTACTGCACTGAAGTTTGGAAATTTGTCGCTTTAGTTCACCCCAAAGATTCTCGATGCGGTTCAAGTCGGGAGACTGCATTGGCCATTCAATAATACTCAAATTTTGTAGTCTAAACCATGCACTCAACAGCTTTGATGAGTGCTTTGGGCCATAATATTCTGGAAATTTCCATACCAGAGGCATATTTTCCTCAGCAAATGGTAGCATAACTGTCTGCAATAAATTCCTGTACACAAACCTATCCATTATGTTTCCAATATGTATAGGACCAACTCCGCACCAGGAAAAACAGGCCCATACCATGACATTTCCTCATACATGCTTAACAGTTTTTTTAGTGAATCTATTATTGAATTTTTTTCCTGTTGGTCGGCGTACATTTCTTCCCGGATCGTTACCAAACAAATTGATTTTGTAACAAAAATGATTTATTTGTTCTTTTATGATTTTTCACAATGTTCCTGTTATTAAAATATGTTAATTTGAATTGAGTGTAATTTTATGTAATACTTTGTTTGAGTAGTTCTTAAAATAATTTGATATATTATTAATAAACTAATTTTTTGACATACTGTCATTGTACTATTATAATATGAAATTTATTTGTTGGGTGGTTAAGCAATGTCTATATGCATTTCATTGGCGCTCTTCACCAAATCGTCAGTAGACTTCAACCACAGTTTTGCAAAGTTTCAAACTTCTCAACTTATTAAAAGACTTCCAAAAACCATCTGAGAATTATGTTAAATAAATTAACTATAAAATTCACAAACAATTTAAAAAAAATCACATTATTATAAGTGAAACTTATACAAACCAAACCCAACAAACAACTTTTATTCGATACGACTCTATTTTATTTTTCTATACCTTTATATAATTAGAAATCCCTCGGATAACAATGAAAGTATTTATAAGGCAAAATGAAAAATAAATATTAATGTAAAAGTTCATTTGAAAGTAGGCACTTGTATACCTCGGGAACCAAAAAATTGAAACTATATTTTAACTATATCACCGTGAACAGGATGATTCAAAATGGGTATTTTCATAATATTGCTGAAATGAGAAATTTCTTAACAAGTTTTTAACATCTATAACTTTTTTGTTTTAGGAGACTTCTAAACAAAATAAATTTTGTATATTTGCCTTAATTGTTAGCTAAGCTTGTAGCAATAAAAAATGTTTAAACCCTTTTGAAATTAATTTAAAAAAAAAATTTTTTCTTAAGGTCCAAATTTTCCTAAATCCTCCCACTTAATAGATCCTAATTTCTAAAGTTCGTACCGTGAGCACCAGAGCAATTTTTCTGACGCAAGGTCAAATATTTTTAGAGTAAAAGATGGTTTTTACAAAAAACGGAGTTCAGATGGAAAAGTATTTTGGCTTTTAATTTAATTTACCCATATTATAAAGGTATAAGAAAGTTTTTTTTTCGGAATCGCTTGGGCATAATGAATATGTTGATATTCAGTACTGCCTCTAATAAAGAACATATTTCAACAAATTATGGCAAAAACCATAACAAGCCCTGTTGCAGTTAGTTATGCAGTTTAATGGCAACAGCCATTAAACCATAAAATCCATTAAAATTCAAAAGGAAAATTCTTGGAAAAACGATACTTCAAGGATGCATGGGTACACGTCTATTGTTTGTGCTGTGGTATGCGCTTCCTTCATATGAGCGCGTGTGTACGTGTTCGTTTCTTGATTGTGAAGTTATCTACAAATCAGAATAAGGAGTTGAGGAAACAGGCCAACGAAAAGAATTCTGGGATTTTCCCAGAGTATAGGGATTTAGTCTCAGTCAAAAAAGAATGTTTTCCTCCACAAACTGACATAACTGTCACTTCCACTTCAGCAGAAATGAAATTGCAAAATCTTCTTGAACACACTGCCGAACGGATGTTAAATACTCTTGTTGCTGATCGCTTGAAAAAGCCTGGAAATTTCAGCATTACTTTAATGTCTAAATGGGGATGTTATGGGCCATCTGGTCAAAGACAATACAAGCAATGTAACGCCGAATCAGATGCTGACTTATTTATGGTACCTTTCGTTCCATTGCCTTAACAAAAAGTTATACCGGGTTAGAGCCATCAACCAGCAGAGCAAAAGATATTGATGTATGGAAAAATGAAATACCCTCATCAATAAAGTATTGCAAACCAATAAAATTTACATTCAAAAAAGAAACAAAAGAGGTCATAATTGAAGAAGTCCAAGAAAAAAATTATCAAATTGATGCCCTTCAACCTGTTGTTTTTACAGTTGATGACCAGGAAATCGAAGTAAATTTTAAAATGTGTCTCACAATGATTGATGGAAAAGTTGCACAAGCTTTGACTGATACAAAAGCATCGTCAAGCTGCGTTATATGCCAAAAGACATCAAGTCAACCCCATTCCAGAAGATGATAGTTTTAAGGCAGCATGCGAATTTGGATTGTCCCCTCCTCATGCGAGAATAAGTTTTATGGAACATAGAAGGAAACACAAATGATGGAAATACTGCAAGGAGATTTATTTCAGATCCTGCAGCATGGATCACAGGTGTAGATTTGGAACTAATAAGGTACAAGTTCTAGCATGCAGCAGAAAGATAAATGAAAACAAATTTGGAGAATACGCAAAAAAATAGCTATACTTTATAGTGAAAAATACTCATGGAGGTCTATGTCATCAACTGTCCATAAAATTTTGTTCCATGGGGAGCAAAGAATTAAACACAATATGCTGCCAATAGGAGGTCTATCTGAAGAGGCGCAAGAAAAAAAAAATAAAGACTACAGATTTTTTCGCAAGCACTACACAAGAAAAATTTCCAGAAGTTGTACTAATGAAGATCTGATTACTATTTTATTATGCACGATTACTATTTTATTATGTCGGATATTCGACAAAAATGGAAGACCATCTCTATTGAATTAGATATAGAAGCTAAGCTACTTCTAGAAGATGAAAATCAAGGCTAATTAGCAGAAATATTTACTAACATTTCTTAAGAAATAGTTATATTGCAAATAAATCGTTATATATATATATATATATATATATATATATATATATATATATATATATATATTTATTTATTTATTTATATATCGTTTTAAGATTTCAAACATACGTTTCACAATTTTAAATGTACAAATTTCAAACAAAAGTTTATATATAATGTCCATTTTGAACTTATAGAATATAGAAACTTACGTCTTCTTCATTAAAACCTTTTTATCTAAAGTAAATTTAATTAATGTTTTTTATTGTTTATGCTACTTAATGAACTAAATTTTAATTTAAAATTGTTCAAAAATGAGCCTTCGAACTTTAGTATAAACAATTTCACAGGAGTCAAAGCTTGGCACTTTCTGACAAAATTTTTATTTTTTTATTATATGTATATAAGTTGTAAACGTGACTTAAAATATCACGTTGTGTGCAAAACAAACTTTCAAGTTTCAATACTTCACTTTTGTACGAAAAATAGCAAAAAACTAAAATGCGTTTTAAATCCGTCATAACTATTTTTCTAACTACTCGATTTCAAAGGTTTTTACTTTAACTTAAAGCCTAGAGTCTCACCTAGTAAACAAAAAACCACGTATCGAAATTCCAATCCCTTCAAAAGTTATATATTTTTGACTGCCCTCTCGCGAAATGGTCCACTGTGCGTCGCACAGTGACACATTTTGTGAGTTGGCGGTAAAAATTCTATAACTTTTGACTGTGTTGAAATTTTTTAATGTATAGAAGGATAGAAGACATCTTAAGCTTAAATATAATGTATTAACTTTAAAATTGGGCCTTATTAAGGTACACTTATATATGATTGAAAAATTACTTTAAAAAATATAGGTATTATCGGCCTTAAAAAAAATAAATTTGTGAATGTAGTGATTTAACATTGCATTTTATAAATAGTAACGTTAACTGAAATAAAAAATTACAAATTTAACTAAGCCGTCCATTCGGGTCCATTTTATTTTGATATTTAGTCCTCTTATCCAATGGACCACTTAGAATACGGGTTTGAAACTCAAAATTGTTTTCAATGTTTTAATATTGATATAATATTTAGCAAAACTAATTTTATTTTATTCGTTGATATCCCTGTGAAATTTAAGGGTAATCGATCCACATTTACTCATAGGGCCCTTGTAAGTCAAATTTCGAAAAATAACCTTGGTGATCATAATTCACTAACAAATGTAAGTTCGATGGCTTTAGATGTTATTATTATATAAACAATTTAAATATATTTTAAACGTGAATCCATAACAGATATGTAGGAGATCCATATCTGAAAAAAGGTTTTACTTTTTATTCCAAATAAAATAAAATTTCTTTTTTAAATTTTCAATATTTATTGTGCTTTTTTGCTCTAATTTTTATGTTACTTTGCATAGAATACATTTTTCATTTAACCATTTTAGTGAAAATTTCATCTAAGTATGTCTCCTGTTCATCTTCAAGGAGCTGTTTGGCGTCTTTGTCCAATTCCATGGGGGTGGAATTTCATTTTTGTCGAATGCTGGAGATATATGGATCAGAAGTGCACAGTAAAATATTAAAGAGGTCTTCATTGGTATATATCTAGATATCTTTCTTGTGTTGTGCTCGCGAAAATATCAATAATCTTTGTTCCTTTTTTCTTGCGCTTCGTCGGAAAAATCTCCAATCGGCAGCATATTGTGTTGAATAATGTTTTCCCCATCATATAGTATTTTATGGACTGTCGATGGCATATTCCTCCAATCATATTTTTCGTTGTATAGTTTCACTGTTTAAAATTTTGCTGCATTTACCTTTTTATTGCATAATATTACTGACAGTATGATTTGGCAGCGTTTTATTAATTCAAAATCTACTCCTGTAATAGATGCAGCAGTTTCAGGATCAGAAAAAAATTTTCTTGCTGTGTTGCCATCATTTGTGTTTCCTTCTCCTTGCTTTGGCTGATCGATCAGTAAACCCAATTCCAAATATTTTTCTTGTACGTGTTTCTTTTTTGCCTTTCTTTTGGCTTTATTTTCGTCACTATTTCGTACTGTTCCTTTAAAATCTAAATCATAGCTTAGCTTTAATATGTGTTCCATAAATCGAATTTTAGCATGAAGTGGGGACAAGCCAAATTCATAGGCTTCTTGGAAAGTAGTGTCTTCTGTTGGAAGTTGAATTAATTGGCTTGCAGTTTTTTTGCAAATAACACAGCTTGAAGATGATTTTGTTTCAGTTATGGCCTGTGCAACTTTTCCATCAATCATTGTAAGTAACATTTGGTAATTTATTTCAATCTCTTGATCGTTAAGTAGCAACGTTATAGGTTGAAGTTTATCTATTTGTTGCTTAAGTTTAGATACTTCTTCCTTGTTAAAAGCAAATTTAATTGGTCTGAAATATTTTTTTGAGGAACGTATTTCGTTTTTCCATATGTCAATATCGGTTTCTTTGCTAGTAGATGGCTCAAAATTAATGTTATTTGTTTTTAGTCTTAACGGAACAAAAGATATCATAAATAAGTCAGAATCTGATATATTTTCTGCATTATACTGCTTATATCGCTTTTGTCCAGAAGATCCATCGCATCCCCATTTAGAAATTAGTGCGTCCAATGTATTCAACAATCTTTCTGCAGTATGATTTAGTATGTCTTGCAATACCACCTCTGCTGAACTTTCTGTAATTTTTACATAATTTTGTGGTGGTAAACAACCTTTTTTAATTAAAACCAAATCTCTATATTCTGGATATATGGAAAAATGTTTCCCAATTGCCCGCTTTCGCAATTCCACATACTGATATTTTGTTAGCTTTAAGTCCAGAAATATTGAAAATGCTTCTTCAGATGTAAATTTTTTATCATCGGTTGGTGTTGGAATATTCTTTAAAATCCTTTTTACACGCTTGGGGCTCGCTTTCATTACATTTTCTATCATATCAATTTATTTTAGTTTTATTTTTTGTTGGTCCCAGATGATGGAAGAACGTATCTTTAGTTGTTTCTTCAGAAAATTATTCATTAATGCTTTGCAGCTTTCGTCTTCGGGACCTTTCACTACACTCCTCAACTGGTCTGGCAGGTCGGCCCACATTTGCTGGTTCTGGTTGGCTTTCAAATACAAGTTCGCTTGTAAGCCATTGTTTGTTGCAGTTAAAAATTTTTCCCTTATTTCTATAACATCCATTACAACGTTTATTTAATCGCGTTAAGAAATTATTATTTTTTTTAAATGGGCGCACAATTCAAAATAAGGGTCTTTTAAAATGTGTAATATAACATCGTTTTTGTTTTTTTGTTCAAAATAAATTTGAGCAAGATCGTTATAACTGAACTTAGCCATCGTTTTGACAATACTGATCATCTTTTCTAATTTTGTCTGTTTTTATACACATCAAGTTTTCTTGAAGCATGTATGTGTTTAAACGAGAGAGAGGAAAGAAGAAAGAAGAGGAGTACAGAGATGCTTGTACCGACAATTTACTTCAATTCTCTTTTGTTATTTCATTCTCATATTTACGAAAACCTGATGTGTCTATCGTATTTTAACCTTTATATGAGCAGCAGCTACCTGGGTACATAATAAAGTTATAACAAAAGGTCGAATATATCAGTCCAAATACAACAACTCATGTACCTACCCCCGATTATATGTAACTATACATTTTTTATGGCCTAAATTACAAATACAACAACAGTCTTTTATTATACCCTTTTCATTAATAAAACTTCTTCGAAAAAAAAAACATACACACAATACACACACAAACACATGTGGATATACCCACATGCAAGCAGTAAAGTCATTGTAGTTCCGAGAAACGCAAATATAAATTTAAAAAATGAGTATATAACAACAGCTCAAAGTACGTACTATAACACATAATAAGTCATTTTACGAAGTTTTTCGCAGAAAAAAAGTTGAGTTCCACTGAACTTCGAGATTTGGGTATATTTTGGACCTTTATTGCAATGCCCAAATCTGGGACTCGAGCGAAGTAGGGCACGATCTTTTAAACAATTTTATAATTTAAGAAATAATATTGTGTGAAGAAAAAAAATTTCCAAAAATATATAAAACCAAAAAATTTATGCCCACTTGAATTTCAAAAATTTTCTAAAATATTTTGAATTACAGCTTCTCTTAAAAAAGCGCGTTTTTGATCACCGTATTCGAAGAGAAATATGGGTTTACTTTTATATAAAAAAATATATATTAAATCGTATGTGATTTTATTTTTATTGAACATTTTTTTTTGCTATATTAATATTTTTATAGGCTAATTGTAATCACTGTAAAAACTGTATCAACCTGATGTTAACACTTGTGTGTTATGATACCTGTGTTACCATTTGATTATTTTCTTCATGTCTCTTATTAAATCGGTGACACAAAAAAAAATTTTTTTTGAAGAGTTTTGGCCGCCATCTCTTCAAATGTGCCACTGTGCGTCGGTACATAGGATATTTCGCCACTTTTTTTCTCCTTCTGGCCCGCACAATGTTTTATGGTCCAAAACAAAACTTTTCCTTTTCTCGAAATTTGCCTTTATAAGCAAAGGAATTTTTCTACCAATTCTGCCTGGTTTTTGGCATCCAGCAATCTTCTTCGGACCGTTCAGGATGATACTACATTTCCAGTTTCGCTTTAAATCGCCTCAAAGGAATTGAAAAGGTTTCGTTGAGCTAAAGTTACTATGTGGTTATCCGTAGCTGGAGATGTTTTTTATTTGCACCACGTCTCTAAATATTCTCTTTTATTTTTAAAGCAATGGTTACAAACTTTTCAGAACGTCCTAGCGAGTTGGCAATAAATTTGTAAGTTTTCCCTTGTTGCCGAAGTTGATTAACAAGCCGTCTTACTTCTTCACTGCAATGAGGGTCACGACCCATCTTAAATGCTTTTTAATAAAATTTTATATTTCTGTTTTATTTCAATTAATATTATATCACGTACTATCTCAATTTTTGACAAAAAATTAAAATTTTCACAACTTTACACAATTCATACCTGTAGTAGTTTATGATGTTGTCGGTTACTTTACTTGTAGTTGTAGGTACCTGTTACAATATTTTTTAAATAGGCTAGAATAAAAACTTCTTTTTATAATTAAGTTTGTAATATTTTAGAAAAAAGATTATTAATAAAAACAGAAAAAACGTATTTTATTTGCCTATAATTTTTCAGAAGTGGGATTTCCAAAATTAAAAGCATTAAAAATTATAGCTAAAGAAAGTAAAATTATTTTACGACGCTGTAAAAAATTGCATTGTAGAATAGAAAGGTTCCAAATGTGAATTGTTAATAAGAATTAATCAAAGTAATCAAAATTCCAAGGTAAACAATTTATGTGAAAACGATCGTGAGAGTGTTCCTGAAAGCGATGGAGAAGAAGGGGCAAGTGATTCTGAAGAAACGGCTAGAAATGGTGGCGGTTTACAACAAATGAGTGGTGATTTACAGCAAATGAGTGGTGATTTACAACAAATGAGTGGTGGTTTACAACAAATGAGCGGTGGTTTACAACAAATGAGTGATGGTTTACAACAAATGAGTGGTGGCTTACAACAACAAAGGAGTGGTGATTCACAACGAAATATTTCGGAAAATGATAGCGTAAATACAAACGAGCGTCAGACAGAGAAAAATGATTGTAGTAACAACAAAATCAAAAATGATAGCAACTTTTTAAACCTTCTATGGGAAAAAGAACTGAGATTGATTCAACATGAAAAAGAACTTCTTCGTCGAGAAAATGATTTGATTAAAATAATCGTTGAAAATGAAAGGAAACAGAAAAATGAAAAATCCAAAATAAACAATAAACATAGTAATGATCAAAGAGTCAATGAGAAGCAAAAGAAGTTACAGAACTACAACGAGCAGAATTTTAACAGGAAAAGGAAGTGTCCGACAGAGTATAGAGAAGAGGATTATGTCATGGTGAAAAATTTTGATTCTTCGACTGGTGGTCCGTATAGAATATCGAGGATCTTACGAAATGATCGCTATGTTTTGGAGGATGTTGAGGGGTTTCAACAATCCCCAAAACCATATGTGTCCATGGTTTAAGGGACGTAAAGGGACATCTGAGTAATGTGAGATCAGGGGATCTCATGGTCAGGATGGCCGAATTGTAGTAGTTTATGATGTTGTCGGTTACTTTACTTGTAGTTGTAGGTACCTGTTACAAAATTTTTAAAGTAGGCTAGAACAAAAACTTATTTTTATAATTCAGTTTGTAATATTTTAGAAAAAAAATTATTAATAAAATAGACACCAAACAGAAAAAACGTATTTTATTTGCCTACACACCTATTTCACTTTCCTAGCCGAATAGCACGTAAAACAAAAAGTTCGCAGTATATTTTACCGTGTAGGTGTCTACTAGTGGGATTTCCCTTTTCTTCTTTTTTTAATAGTGATATCAAATTAAAATTTTCAAATCATTATTATAGGAGTAGCTTATTACAACTTCTGCTTAAATTAAAAAATTAAAACTTTTACACCTATTTTACGTGTATATATATATATATATATATATATATATATATATATAAATTTATATATATATATATATATATATATATATATATACGTGTATATATATGGTCAACACAATATAGATAATATTCAAATTAACGGAAATGGAATACTCCAGAATATACAAGATCATTCGAGGCTGTGCCAATAATATGTGTAAAAAACAACAACGAAAAACCTAGCAACATAAATGCTAAGAGATGTTATTCTTAATGATCTTGTATGCAAGTATTCGCTGCTAATAAAGCTAAACAGATTCACAAGTATACGCAGCCATATACACATAGAAGAAGAAACAAAACCACACAACACACAGAACACTCATCCATACAACCACTCATAGTTAGCATAGAAAAAACACACAGAACACTCATACATACAACCACACATAGTCACCATAAGCAAAACACACAAGTCGGCATTGTCATGTATACAAACATTCGTATATAGCCACATGTTAAGTAAAGTACAACCAACAACAACCAAGCCCAGAAGTTTCGCAAAGTTACCAGACGATGTCATTTGTGCTATATAAAGGCGCTGCCAGAGTTCAGTGAGTTAGTGTGATTTCAAATATAGACGTGTTAACATCGCTAAGTGTTGAGTAGTACAAATACTCGTGTTAATAAAGTAATAAATTAAGCGTTACCGCTTTATATTTCTAAAATAAATTTGTCCGTGTTTTAATTTGATGTAAGAAAACGAATCCTTGAATAAGGATTAAGTAAGTAATAAAACCGCTTTTACGAAAAGGTCTAAAAACGTAACAATATATATATATATATATATATATATATATACATATATATATATATATATATATATATATATATATATGTAGGTATAAATATATATCTATATATATAAAAATAAGTTGCATTGTGTTAGTAGTTGATGTTCTCCGGAATGCGTGAACCGATTTGTGACGTCAATATCAAGGTTTTTATGTGTATTGGTTTATGATTTATAGCCATTTTAGTGAAAACTGTAATCATTTCGAAATATTTGAGTTAATATTTTGAAAAACTGAAATACA
Source organism: Linnaemya vulpina (assembly GCA_963675445.1). Taxonomy (NCBI): domain Eukaryota; kingdom Metazoa; phylum Arthropoda; class Insecta; order Diptera; family Tachinidae; genus Linnaemya; species Linnaemya vulpina. The sequence goes on from OY776276.1 coordinate 51,927,942, forward strand.
ATTAGTTTTTAAATACATTACAATTAAATTTTGGTGGAACACTTCATTTAATTTACATACTTAACTTTTCTATATCACAATTTCGGGAATCTATGAAATAAATTACATATAAATACAACACTAAAAGCATAAATATTTAAATACATTATACACAGCCCACGTCATATGTATGAGTACGCGAAGGATGCAACGACTTATGTGCGTCATTACGATCGACCAGATTTATTTATAATATTTACGTGTAATCCGTAATGGAGTGACATTAAAGATAATTTATTCGCTGGCCAAAGTCCTACCGACCGCCATGATATCACTTCCCGTGTTTTTAAGCAGAAATTGGAAGCACTTATTGGTTTTAGCGTGAAATCTAAAGTATTTGGTGAAGTGAAGTTCTGGATGTATTTTGTGGAGTGGCAAAAGCGTGGTTTGCCACACGCTCACATCTCAATATGGTTGGTAAATAAAATCACATCGCATGAAGTTGACAATGTTATATATTCTGTAATTCCAGATCAAATAAGTGATCCTGAATTTTATGACGTTGTTGTGCAAAATATGATACACGGTCCATTCATAGCCCACGTCATATTCTTGAGTACGCGAATAAGAAATCTGTTGAAGCTTTGGAAAGAACAATGAAAGATTTTCGAGGCGATTTTAGCCAAACATTGCTCGTCATTCCTAGATCGGCAGCTGCCGATGAAACTAACGCTTGCTTAAAGTCATCATATTTGTGGAGATTTGTTAAAATATTGAAACTCAATATCAACGTTCGTGTTCAGTTGCAGAATGATCCATCTGCTGATAAGTTCTCTAAGCAATTGCCGAAAATTGGGAACGGTGCAATGCCTATTGATGACACTGGATTGATAATATTGCCAAATGATTTTTGCCGTTTCGTGCAGTCGAAAGAGTAATTTATTGAATGTGTTTTCACTTACATAACACAACAATATACATGCCATGCATGGTTGAGTGCCATAGCGATTTTAGCGGCAAAGAACAAAGATGTTACTGAATTAAACATGGCTATACAATCAAAGATTAATAGCAAAGTGGTGCTGTACAAGTCTGTCGATACTGTTACCAATGAAGAAGATGTTTTGAATTATCAAACAGAATTTTTGAATTCGTTGGACTTACCAGGATTGCCTCCGCATAATCTCCAACAGGAAGTTGGAGCCACTATTATTATGCTTCGTAATATCAATCAACCCCGTTTGTGTAATGGTACAAGACTTGCTATTAAAAGGTTGATGGCTTATGTAATTGAAGCTACTATTTTAACTGGAAAACTAAAAGGCGAAGATGTATTCATTCCATGTATCCCAATGATTCCGTCTGGTATACCATTTGGATTTAAGCTAATTAAGTTTTTAGAAATTTGTGGACTGAATTTGGTGTATCCAGTTTTCTCACATGGACAGTTATATGTAGCCTGTTCGCGCGTTGGCAAACTATCGGTTTTGTATATTTACACCGAAAATGGAAAACCAACAAATGTTGTTCACCACAGAGCATTACAATAAAAGCAGTTTATCACTGATTTAAATGAATTCGAATTAATTTTTTTATTTTCTTTTTTGCACTACGAAGTGTACAGGGGGTTCGCTAGCATATATGTATATATATATATATATATATATATATATATATAGACGGCGGAGGTGTTATAGAATGTTTTTTTTTTTTTAATAGGTCTGTGAATTGTTCAGGAATTGAGTTGTATATTAAATGAACTCATTCTGTCTTAAATATAAATTGAATTGAAATATAAATTAATTCATGATGAATTAAATATTTTGACTGTATTTGCTTTGTTAAAATATAAGAATTAATTTGGTATTACAAATAAGTTTTTAAGGAATTAAAAGAAAATTATTGTAATAAATTTTTTTTATGCATATAAAATGTTAATATTAACATAATAGAATTTATATAAATTAATTGTGTTAATATATATAAATTCTATTATGTAAGGCTACAACATTTAGGTTTTCTGTAAAATATAATCTTTATCTAGAGATTTGGAGATTTTGATAAAAAAATTTCAATCTTTTTAAAAATGTTTATGTAGAAAAAAAAAAATTATTATTTATAAGTAATATTTTGTTTATATTATAATTTTTTTTCAATATTTCTTTTTTATTATATATTTTAAAGATTTGCCATTGTATACATATTTATTTCATAAAATCTTCACTTTTCTTTGCTTAGAATTAACTTTTTCTATAGCCCAAGGGCAGTGGTTTCGCAGGAGCACCAACAATAAAAGCTCCAATAATTGGAACAATCATCACTGAACTAGGGTTTCACGCTTGCACAAGTCAATAATAAATTATTTTCTACCATTTCGTTCCGGTTCAGTTTTAAAGATATTATATCTGATGGAAGAGCTAAATATCTGTCAGGGACTGATAATTATTAAAGAATATAAAAAGCTCGCTTGGGACAGTTAAAACTTCATCCAGCTATCTAATTTCATTACAACATTTTTCGCATTGCAATTTCGGTTAATTTCAAGTGCAACATATACAGCGAAGTAGCTCATGGAAACCAGTTCAAAATTTATTTTCTCAGAATTATCAAAAATATCATCTAAAAAATAATCTGCATATACATCGTCGTCAAATTCATTAGAGCCTGTTTCAGTATGTTTATTTGTAGAATATATGTATATCCTAATCATTACTTTTTGGTAAATATATATCATAAGTACCAATTTAGTCAATACCGTGTTGTACAAATTCACAGTTACTGGAAAAACTTCATTGAACAATTTTAGCAATCATAACTTTTGCATTTCTTCAAATGTGTTTGGATTATTGTGTTGTCGTGTCAATTTTGGGCACATTTTGGTTTTTGCAGTTGTTTTCATTTCGTATAGCTCTTTAATTACTAGCTCTTTAATTACAGTTCCATCAGGTGTGTTAAGGTTACATTTCAACCACCCATTTCTTAACGATTTTATTAAGTGTGGGAAATCATATACCCAAAAAATTGTTTACCATTAAGTTCAAATAATGGGGTTTCCACTGATTCTTTAAGATTGGAAAAACACTTTCTGTTAGTTGAGCTTTGACACATACAAGAGCACAAATGTTTATACCAATGCTTTTCAAAATGGTAATATTCTCTTTTACAATGTTAGTTAAAGAATTCGAAAATAAACCGTTTTGGGAAATAAAATAGTTTCAAGTTATACACCAATTAGAATTTGAAAACAATCGTTTTACCCACAGAAAAAACAGAAAACTCAAAAGTGACAGTTCATTTTGGCCCGTATCAGCTTTTGCCTAACGATACTGCAAATGAGTACAAAATATATCTACACAATGCTGAATAAGTATGTTAGAAGAAATGGCTATATATGGTCATCTCTAAGCACATGTTTTACAATTTAAAATAAAGCAAAACTTTCGTTTAGGAGAAAAATTGTGAAATAAATAATAAAAATTTGTGTTCAGTGATTTTAAGACAATATTGAACTGTTTATAAACATTAAAAGAATATACCAAAACTCCTAAATTGTGGCTGGCGGTCAATACCATAAAGAAATCAACATAAGAATGAGCCAAGATTCCCAAAGAATTGAAATAGTATAAAATTAGTTTTGCTTTTAATTTTTATTAATGTTAGTGCTCAAAAAACTAATTGTTAATGATTTACAAATAGTTAAATGTTTTGAAAATATAAATCGTCGCACTGATCATCAATCTGGATACATATATTAAATGGGACTATGGGAGGCAAAACAAGTGCTTAGTGCCTGCTAATAGATGGCTAATGCGATAAAAAGACATGCTCACGGGTGTAATGAGAACCTTAAACTATAAATTGAGCCGGAAGTGAGAGTTTCAATCAAGTCACAGAAGATCGAGTCAAAAAATACAATTTCGAGTCAGAGGTACAACTTAAGTTGAACTGCTGCAACAAAATTGTAAATTCCACGGACTTAAAAGAAGGCGGTACGTATAATTTGTTTTTAACAATAAATCTTTTATAAAATTTACTCATGTACAATTTGTTATTACATATATTTCCGTACTAGTCATTGTGTTGAATTCAAGGAACATTTGGAAGTGGACAAAACTACTGACAATAGATCTGTGTGCCTACTCTACGCCCCGATGTTAGTGATAGTTTCGAATCCTTCATGTTTTCCCAGTCCTTCTAGTTATATTATTTTTCAACTGATAATATGCTTATGATATAGTGTTTTTCCAACATGATGGTCTTTGTCAATTTAGTGGCAAACAAAACAATTGGGACGCTAATATTACGAAAATCAATTTTCAGTCATAACACAAGTCATGTAAAATAACTTGTATAAAGGTTTAAAATCAATTTTGTTATACAAAATGTGAAACTAATAAGTGTAATCTTCAACTTTATTTAAAAATAAATTTGTATATCTCTTTTAGGGTCACAGTGTCTACAAAGAATTGCCTGATGGAAAACATATAGAGTCGAAAATTGTTAAAGTGGATGTAATGGTTATGATACCTTCAATTCAAACCTCTTTTCTTATTTGGAATAAAAATATATACGTATAAAAAACAATTTATTACAAAACATGCTGTAATGTTTTTAAATTGCTCAGTCACAAACTCTGTTGTATCGTAATATTTGAAAAACAGTTTGAAACTAAATATTTCTACATAAAAATATGTTACCATTTACACTATGCAACAGTGAAAAAAGTGCAAGGTCATGACTATATGGGTTCGATTCTACTATCAAAAGGTAGTAAAACCCTATACTCATTTTGGTCAAGTTGGTGACCGTTTTCGTTTTATGGGCCTCCAAAGTTTCCCAATGTTGGCATGATGCCCAAAAAAAGGTGTCATCAGTTTTTGCCAAATAGCTAATCAGCACTTAAAAATATCGCTTAACTATGTTTGGCAGAAATGTAGCGAAGGGTAGGTTGAATGTTTCTTGCTAAAATTTTATTTATTTCTCAAACTGTGCTTTTGTTTATAGTCGCACAGTATTGGTAATCAAAGGATAAATCTACAGATGATATTGCATCCATTAATTACCAACTTGGAGCAATAACTTGGCGCGAAATCATCTCTTTTCCATTTTGCGCCAATAATCCTGCCAAGAAATTTATATTTTTTGTAAACAAAAATATGTAATTTTATATCGACAAGAAAAAGAAAAGTGATAGCAAATAAAGAAATTTGCTGTCCCTCTCGCAACAGCGGTCGAAAACATTACCACTACATATACAGTTGTTATGTCTAATTAGTAGGCTATGGTTTTACCATAAAAATTCACGCATGAGTACCAATACTATTAGTTCTTACAAAAAGTGTTGTTTCGAGTCCATCTATTAAATCCAAACTCTGATTGCACCTTAACTGTTTTCTTATGCTCATTTCGTCTATAATCACAACCATATGCAAAAATGAACCCATTTTCGCTTTACGAACTCAAACGTATTTATTTTAAGCCAGGTTGAAGAAATATTATTGGCGCCCACCGATTTAGGGTGGAAATATGCGTCTTAGAACATTTTATGTAGATTGAGGCTTGTAATATATATTTTGAGCTAAATTCTTTACATCTTCAGAATATTCGCTAGGTCGAGAAGTAACCAAAAGCTTACAAAATGTTTTGCTTTTCATGCTAATATTTTAAAGAGCATCAATCGATTCTTTAACAGAGTTTCCTAACCTTTTTATGACAGTTCTAGTTTTCTTTCTAGAGTTCAAAACTTTCTTGTATTTTCGTAAAAGATAGTTATATTTTTTCTTATATAGATTTAATATTTTTGTTTGTTTTTCGCAATTTTTCACAGTGAGTGTTTGTTGATAAATTCTAGAATTCAATATCTTCCTCCTCCTCAATTTCATCTAAATTCATAGTTAGAAAGGTTTCCGCCCTTAGTTTTTTTATCCCAGTGAATGAGCTTTCGAAATTACGGTCGCATATATCTTCTTCAAGAATTTGAAATTTTTCCCGCCAAATTCGCCCTAAGACGTTGATGAAATCGTAAACCTTTAAAATGTCTTTTAGATCTTTAAAATTTTCTGTAAAGAATTTAAGCAAGTTTACATGTGTTTTTGCTAAAGTTTTCATTCATAAATATCTCAAAATTTTATTTCATTCTTGGTTCGACATGCGTCTTCTTATAGTGTATATTCTTTTGTCAAACATATATAAAAATTCCTAAATATTTAAAACGTGACAATGCAAATATGATTATAATATTTAAACAAGATGAAATGAACTTGAGGCATATATATAATGCCAATGTTATTGGTGATATATCGTTAAAAGATTTGTGGGGAGTGTTGGAAAGATAAATATGGATTTGTAGTTGAATATAATATCATTTTTTTGATTATCAATAAAAAAATTTGTTGAGAGATGAGATGAAATCTAAAAAAACTTCCAAACGTAAGTTAAAAAACGAAAAAAATTATTATGATGATGATCGATTAGATAATTATCAATCAGATTGCAATCAACCTAATGAAGATAAAACAGATACAACACTTACACCACTAGCGAATGATAATAGTTTCGATGAAAGTTCTGATAATTATGATGATGCTGAATACTATAATCAAGTTATTGAAAATGATAATAATAATAAACCTAAATCTACACTTGAAGAAAATATTAAATTGCTTCAAAATAATAATCAACTAGATGAAGCTTATGGCTTCAACATAGACGAAATAGGAAATTGGCGATATGCAAATAACGAACTAAGATTTAATGATGACAAAGAAGTACGAATATGGCACCAGAATTATTTCAATTATTATTTCATTCAAAACCTTTACATTACACTTAAAAATATTTAGAGAACTATAGAGAAATCTTAAAGACTACAAATGTCAGCTTCAAGCAGAAGCTCAAATAAAAGGTTCAAATTCTTGTAAATATCAACATGTAATTAAACCGTTAATTAATAAGATGTTAACAAAGGGCAGTGGAGTCTTGTTAAAATCCGTTGACAATAGTAAACCCAACTATATATATTGGAATTACTTTACAGATTGCCTTTACTTCTTTCCTAAGAGGGCGTTGGTCATATTAATCATAAAAACAAAATAATTTCTATTATTGAAGAACTTAGAGAATCGTCATCCAGAAAACTTCATCTATAGTAATAAATTTCAACGATAAATGAAATCATATTCAATTAAACATTATTCAACATATAGTGTTATGAAAGTATCAATAGTAGGACGATTTAATAGAACATTAAAAACCCTGATGTGGAAAGAGTTTAGCTATCAAGGATCGTATAAATGGATAAAAATATATAAAGAACCTTTCTTGGATTAAGGCTAACGATATATTACTATATAAGAAACCGTATTAATTGAAAACTGATTAATTCATCCATCGAACGTTAAAATGTCATTAACATTAACGTTAAACGGACATTCTTCATTACTTGTGGCAAACTATTTCTCTTCCATTGTGTTTGATAAGAATTATGTCTGTGGATTAATAAGGTTTGATACCTATAATACAAAACCAAATGTGAAGTTTTCTGATATAGTTGATTTAATTAAAGATATATATTATGATATGACTAATGAAGGTAATCTTTATATTGATGAAAATTTTAATACGTTTGTAACATCTATAAAAAGTGCAATAGACCCCATCTATTTCAATAAAGAGCGATCAATTGGATCTTTGCTTGGTTTTAGTAAGAGAGTATTACGACAACAAGTGGAACACTTTTCAGATAAAACAATTGATATAAATAATATTAATACAGTAATCATTGAATGTAGTATTGTGAATGGATTATATATAAATAAAGTGTCAGCACATACTATTCATCAGTTTTCACTTGACGGTAGTCCAGGATATAAAATAGCAAAAAGACCAGCTAATCCAATATATTTACCTGTAAATTAAACCGAAATATCTACACTGGTCTTAAGAGTTGTCAATCAGGACGGAAACTTATTCTTTGTTGATAAAATGTGTGTGTTTTTAAAATTTCTTAAAATAAATTCCTTGAACCACAACACCACAACACACATCAAGGAGAGTTTCTTCTGGTAAACGAAAGTTGCGTAATAAAAAGCTGATATATCAAACAAGCAAACATCAACGAAACACTTTAAATAAAACTAATCGAATTTCGCGCGGGACATTCCTACCAAAAGTTATGATATAATCTAATGTGGGGAAAGGAGGGAGATAAAAAAGAATTATGGATGCAAGAAAAATGGAGGGACTGGATCGACTGGAAGTTATGTTGGCTTCCCGGTGGTATGTGAAAGTGAAAAAAGAGCCATAGCAGATTATTCTTGGGATAAGGACCAACGAGTTCAGACGCTTTTGTGGTGGATTAAAAACAATTTGTTCATTTTGAATTAGTAAAATCTCTTTTATTTATTTTTTAAGTTACATATTACATAAAACATATCAAACACATCTTCAATAACATTATATACAAATGAAAAGAAATACATACCAAATACAATTTTAATAAAATCACCTACTAAAGGAAGGGAAAACAGCAAATGCAATTTTAATAAAATTACATACTAAAGGAAAGAAAAACTGCAAACACAATTTTTATAAAATCACCTACAAAAGAGAAGAAAAACAGCAAACACAATTTAATAAAACCTCATAGGAAAGCAAACAGCAAATACAATTTAACAAGCACCACACGCCAAAGAAAAGTGACTAAAGTGAAAAAACCTGCAAAATAAAATTTCATGGTGAAAAGCAAAAGAGGCAGAAACCACATAACTCGAAGGGAGAGTCCAGGTGGGAGCAATATATTAGCCAACATGCTAGTTTCATCGAAGAGGCCAGCCCAATAAGTCATCACAGGGAAGATAGAGTGTCCAGCCGGAAACGACCTCAGGGAAAGCCAACATTCAGCCAGTCGGTTAAAGTATTCCTAGTCCAGGTATCGTACCATTTTTTTTCTTTTTGTTTGACCCGAACAGTCACGCTAGACAGTTTATATATATATATATATATATATATATATATATATCTGGCATTTATATATTTTTTTGTAATAAAATATTGTGGAGGGAAAGTAACCGTTTCTGATCAGTCCTTTTGCATTTTGTTGTGGGGATTTTTGAATAAGCAAAAGTGTGCGAATATAGGTGAGCTGATCAAAGATTTCGTATCCGGGTAGGGATTGCATAGCCCATATATTTGCTTCCTGAGACAACAACTTTTTTTATCTTCTTTTGGTATCATAAAGCCCCTTATATGTATATATATATATATATATATATATATATATATATAATGTAATAATATAAATATATGATAAAATAATATATTTTTTTTAATATTAAAAATAAACAATTTCTTTGCTATTACAATTTTTCTTCCTTTCTTTTTATATGCTCTACTTTCAAAATGAAAATTTTTGAGTTCAAAATAAAAAAAAATTTACATGAGTGTGGAAATGATATTTAAATTTTTACAACCAAATTAATATAAAAAAAACTAAAAAAAGGAAAAGAAATATATATTCTTCCACTAGGTTACGGCCGTCACTGTGTAGCGTGTCCTTAGAAGCGGTCGCTTAGTCTAATGAAACAATCTATATGTAACTATATATATATATATATATATATATATATATATATATATTATATATATATATATATATATATATATATATATATATATTGTTACAAAGTTTGGAAATAGATTTAAATAAAACGACAATGTGGCTATATGTACTTGGCAGCACTGCCAATTAATCTCTAGTTGTCAAAATGTTACAACCCTGGTCAACAAAATATAGATAATATTCAAATCAACGGAAATGGAATATTCCGGAATATACAAGATCATTCGAGGCTGTGCCAATAATAAGTGCAAATAACAACAACGAAAAACCTAGCAACATAAATGCTAAGAAGTTGTTATTCTTAATGATCTTGTACGCAAGTATTCGCTGCTAATAAAGCTAAACATGTTCACAAGTATACACAGCCGTATACACATAGTAGAAGAAGAAACAAAACTACACAACACATGGAACAGTCATACATACAACCACACATAGTTACAATAAACGAAACACACAAGTCAGCATTGCCATGTATACAAACACACGTATATAAATGCATGTCAAGTAAAGTACAACCAACAAAAACCATGCCCAGAAGCTTCGCGAAATTACCAGACGACGTCACTTTGCTATATAAAGACGATACCAGAGCTCAGCCAGAGAGTGTGATTTCAAATATAGACGTGTTAACATCGCTAAGTGTTTAGTAGTACAAATACTCATGTTAATAAAGTAATAATAAAAGTGTTGCCGCATTATATTTCTGAAATTAATTTTTCTGTGTTTTAATTTGATGCAATTAAACGAAGGATAAGTAAAAAATCGTTTTTACGAAAAGGTATAAAAACGTAACAATTGGTGTCAGAAGTGGGATTAGAAAAATAATTAAAAGGACATTGCAATTTAAGAAAAAAAAAAAAATAAAATAAAAGGACATTAAAAATATAAAAAAAATTAAAATAAATAATTATGAAATTTGATGAGCTAAAAGTTGAACACCTGAAAAAGGAGCTCAGTTAGCTGGAATTGCCAACTGCAGGTAACAAGGCTGAACTGCAGAAGAGGCTGATAGATGAGTTTAAGAATCGCGGCATGGACGTCGAGACATACGAGTTTGAGGACAAAGACGATGTGCAGGTATGCCCTTCTGCCACGACCAGTAGCATGGACATAAATTCAATGTTCGCTGCTATGCTGATCCAGATAAAAGGAATCAGTGATACACAAAGTGAATTAAAACAAAACTCTCAGCATGTGCAGGAGGCATCAAGGATCAGCAGTGACAAGCTTGTAGCCGAAATAGGTGAAATAAAACAAAATTCTCAGCAGATGCAGGAAAAGCTTGTAGCCGAAACTCAGCAGATGCAGGAAAAGCTTGTAGCCGAAACTCAGCAGATGCAGGAAAAACTTGTAGCCGAAATAAAGTAGTCAAATAAAGCCATGACCGAGACCCTGGTAGAGGTTTCTGAAGCCATTAACAGGAGGGTGGATTCTATTGAGAATAAATTCTCAGAGCTGGCGGATAGAGTTCAACATCTAGAAAGCGGTGGCCTGGAACAGCATGAAAAGGAGTTCGAAGAGAAATTGCATGCTCTAGAGGACAAAGTGCATAGCCTGGAGTGTAGCGGCGAGCCAGTACGAGCAGTTGCGGAAGTTTCTTCGCGGATAAAAGCGCCATACTTCGACAGCAGCGTACCATTGGGCATCTTCAAGTTCGAGACGGTTGCTAGCAGAAATGGATGCGATGCTGAAGAAAAGGCCATAGAGTTGATTTTGTCCTTAAAGGGTACAGCCGCAGAGCTACTTGAGACTGTAACAGTAAGCCGCAGAAACAACTATAATGAAATAATGCCAGCATTGCAGCGCAAGTATGGTGGTGAGCACAATCGCGATTTATACAGAATGGAATTGCGATGTAGAGTTCAGAAGTCTAACGAGTCTCTAGAAGATTTCGCAATGGAAATCGAGCGTTTAGTGCAGCTCACATATCCAGGCGAGAGTCACCCGTTCCTGGACCACTTTAAAACTGATGCTTTCGTTAACGGCATTCGCGACTCTAATGTTAAACTGGCGGTGCGCTACGCAGAAATCCACTTTCGCTGAAACTGTTTCATTTGCGCTGGCTCAAGGGACTGCAAGGATGGTTTTCAAGCCACAGATATGTAAAGTGCAAAATGTGGAGGTTTTCTCTGAGGAGGATAACAACCTAGTTGCTAGCTTTAAGGAGGCAATGCGACAACTGCTGGCAGAAAAGGCTACGAAAGAAAAGCCTAAATGCTTTAACTGCGGAAAGATCGGTCATTTTCAGCGCAGCTGCAAAGCATCAAGGAAGAGAGGTAGATCTGTTTCGCCACCAAGAAACAGCATTGGCCATAGAAGGGGCACAAAGCATAACAATGCGGATGCTCTTTCAAGAAGACTCTGCTGTTTACAGTGTAAACATTGTGTTAGAACCGAGCAAAAGGAAGGCGTTGTTGATGTTCGGCTAATGCACATCGGCCCTGATGAAGACTGCTCAGCGGCACAGAGGAAAATTATAGCGGCCAAAGAAGATTTCGGCTGAAAGCCCACTCGCCAAATCTTATTGGGCTCAGTTGATCAGCCTGAAGGTAATAAAAGGGTGTTTATACCGCATATGGGAAAGTGTAGATGGCAAAACAATTTCAAATTTAATAGTTGTGCCATACTCCAAGATAAGTAAAGACTTTCATAGTGGATCTAGTGGCGGTCACCTGTGTATGTCGCTATGGTGTCCCAATAGAATAACATTCCGACCAAGGAAGGAATTTCGAGTCTGCCATATTCAGGGAAATGTGCGAGTTATATGGGATAAAGAAAACGTGAACAACGCCGTTGCATTGACAGTCTGATGGCATGGTAGAGAGGTTCAATCACACCTTAGAAGAGTACCTGCGAAAAGTAGTAAGCAACCATCAGGGGGATTGGGAAGAGCACATTCCCAAATTTTTGATGGCATATAGGTCAGCTGTACACGGCTCAACATGGAGAACGCCAGCCAAAATTATCTTAGGACGGAATTAAAACTACCTGGTGATTTGGAATTTGGTGTTAAGCCAACTATAGAAGAAGGAGCTATTACGTCCCAAGAGAACGAGGACTTAAGCGAACTGCATGAGTTCGTGCGTTATAGAATCAAGATGATCAGTTACAAGATGAAGGCTAGGTATGACCGCGCGGCAAATTCGGAAAGATTTATTGAAGCATAATTGGTTCTACTTTATAACCCACAACGGAAGAAAGGATTGTCCCCAAAATTACAGACTCACTGGGATGGTCCATATAAATTGATTAAGAGAGTGAATGACGTTGTATACCGGATACAGAAGTATAATAGCCCAAGGTCAAAAATGAAGATAGTACATCTCGAAAGATTGGCGCACTATGGAAGAGGTGATTGTATGCCTATTCGGGTCGAACAGGCTTAAATAGGCGGCAGTGTTACAAAGATTAGAAATAGAGTTAAATAAAACGACAATGTGGCTATATGTATTTGGCAGCACTGCCAATTAATCTCTGGTTGTCAAAATGTTACAACCCTGGTCAACACAATATGGATAATATTCAAATTAACGGAAATGGAATACTCCGGAATATAGAAGATCATTCGAGGCTGTGCCAATAATATGTGTAAATAACAGCAACGAAAAACCTAGCAACATAAATGCTAAGAGATGTTATTCTTAATGATCTTGTACGCATGTATTCCCTGCTAATAAAGTTAAATAGGTTCACAAGTATACACAGCCACATACACATAACAGAAGAAAAAACAAAGCTACACAACACACAGAACACTCATACAAACAACCACACATAGTTACCATAAGCAAAACACCCAAGTTAGTATTGTCATGTATACAAACACACGTATATAGCTAAATGTTAAGTACAGTACAACCAACAACAACAATGCCCAAAAGCTTTGGAAGTTACCAGACGACGTCACTTTGCTATATAAAGACGCTGCCAGAGCTCAGCCAGAGAGTCTGATTTCAAATATAGACGTGTTAACATCGCTAAGTGTTAAGTAGTAAAAATACTCGTGTTAATAAAGTACTAAATAAAGTGTTGCCGCATTATATTTCTAAAATTAATTTGTCTGTGTTTTAATTTCATGCAATTAAACGAATCCTTGAAGGATAAGTAAGAAACCGTTTTTACGAAGAAGTCTAAAAACGTAACAATATATAAATATATATATATATATATATATATATATATATAAAGGGAAAATTTTCTTTTGTTTGTCAGAGGATTACGCAAAAAATCCATAAATAATACATACCTTGCATTTCTTACTTATCTTGGTATACGAACGCAGAATATTAAACTAATAGATGAAATATATACATATATTTCAAAGAGAAATTTTCGAAAAGAAAAAAAAGACGCGCAATCGTTGGAATTCATTTTGTATGATATTTTAGTTGAGGTTTTTAAATTGATTTTTGGTTACGATTAGAAAATTTCATTAAAGTGGTTAAAACCAACGAGAAACTTCACCCTTTCATAGTACGATAAGAGGTATAGTGTAGTTCGTTGCGATTACTTTGTTTTTTTCTTACGATCAATTGTAGTTTTAGTAGGTGTAGTCAACTTGCATTATTTTCCTTTTTGGATAGTAGAGAAAAATAATTTTTCCATTTCTGTTATTTCTGATAAATGGTGGTTACCCGTCGTGCTATTAAGCAAACACAACTGGTAACATAGATACAGTCACCACCGGGACAGTGACGGGTTAGCCAATCCATTGTCCTGTCTTACAACAATAAGTGCAACTATCAGCAATCCTATTATGATCTTGGAGATGCCAGAGCTGTCTTTTAGTTCGGAAAGTGTAGAACAAGCACTGTCGTCTCCTACCTTTAATAGTACTGATAATGAGGGGGTAAGTTACAAGATCGAGTAGGAAGGAGTCTGAGTGCTCAAGTCACCTCTGAGTTAAGCGGAATTCGACAGATTGTCGAAGCCCCAGTCGGAATGTGTCAAGCAAGTTTCTTAAGACAGGTCGACCTCGAAATACAAAGGGCCATACAGGGAGTAAAAAGAGCTCTGATATCTGCGGCAACAGAGCAACCAACTATGTCACCCAATGCAGGGGTGACAGCGAACTTAAGCGGTTTGCCCACTATTAACGCAAAAATTCTGCCTGCTAAGTCTCAGTCAGTAGTCGTTTGGCATCCCAATGCTGTGACTGCTGTTAGTCAAACACCAGCAAACAATTTTAGACAACGTTAATACCAGCTTCGTAGCCTGCAGAAAATTTTCAAAGGCGACAGAGTGCACGGCTGAATTATGAACCACCACAGGTTGTAAGTCATCAACCGCATATCAGCATTCATACAGTTTACCACCACGAAATAGTTTCAGGTATGAGTCGCCTACTTATCATCCGCCAATTGTAGGGAACGCCCATGCAGGCTTTTTGACAGGATGCGCGGTACAGGAATATATATCAGCCAACATCGCAACCAAACTACAACCCAGCCATTTCCATGCCTAGTCAGCATAAAATAGATGGATTCAAACTTACTATGTGGGGAGTAAAATTTGACGGCACTAGTAAGACAATAAATATCCAAGTATTAATTTTCCGTCTAGGAGCTTTACGAAGAGATTATAACTGCTCAGACAACGAGATTATACGCGGCTTCCACCTTCTATTAGACTGGCACTGGGATTTTCGAAAAATAGTGTCCGTCAGCACCTGGGAGGAATTGGAAAAGGCCTTATTAGCACAATATCGCCGATTCCAGCAAGAGCATCAGGTATAGATGCAAATTTTAAACCGTTGGCAGTAGACGAATGAATCTTTTGATGATTTCTATAATGCGGCCATTAAATTGCGTAACTAGCAGGTAAATGAGTATAAGAATCCCAGTTAGTGGAAATAATGAGAGGAAACTTAAAACCTTCTGTAGCACAGATGATGTTTTGAGTGCATATTAGATCGCTGTCTGCCGTGAAGTACGACGAATAGAGAATCTTCCCAGCAATCAGCGGCAGCAATACAAACAAAGGACGTAATCACACCAAAATGTCCTAAAAGCCGGCAGCGGAACGCGTCTCGTACTGGGGATAAAAAGGATGCAATTAGTAATAAAATAGATACAATGCTGCAGTTAAGAGAACTCAAACCCTTACATGTGAGACTTAGGGAATGCAAGGAAGGAAAAAGTACGATTTTTGGTAGGCCTTCAGAGCGAATAAGAAAGGCAAGAGAGAGCTTTATAGTTTGCAAGCGAATAAGACATGAGATTTCATCGACAGCTCTGTATGAAGGGAGAGATACAAGATTGTATTCCAGAACATCGGCAGGTGAAACAGAATATAGTCCCCGATACCCTATCACGATATGAAATGGAGGAAGTCTGGTCGATCACGACTCAAGTCTTTTCAGGGCTCCCAGCTATTTAGAACTTGTTTTAACTATAGAAATAAATTCTGAAAAGCTGCCTGAACTGAAAGTGGTTGAACGTCTAGTATACAAACGAGTACGACCATATGAGAGCGTGGTTTTGGGTTTCTCATGAATTGACCAAGGCCATCATCGACAAATCACATAGCCCACCGCAAGCGTTTCACGGAGGAGTTGGTAAGACTCTCAGAAGAATAAAAGAGTATTTTTATTGATCAAACCAAAACGCAAAAATCTGCGATTTCGTCTTGCACTGTCATATACATATGTAAAGAAACTAAACCCAAGAGCTTGGTGTTAGGCCCGCCAATGGCAGCAGAGACAATAAGTGAGCGACCATTTTAGCGTATTTTTGGGTCCATACCCGCGGTCTAAAAATTAGAATTGCTTTATATTTATCGTTTTAGACCATTTCACCAAATTTGTGTTACTTAAAGCTAATACATATATCAATGGAAATTTAAATTGCAAATAGATTTAAGAATTTATTATTATTAGATCTGGCAATTCTAAAAGGAATAACGTGGGTTAATATAGCTGTTAAGGGTCTCCTTTTATATCATACATTTATAGCAAAACAAAACAAACAAAAAAACAACAGAAAATATTATACTGAGTCACTGGTCCTTTACATTTGCACTCAACCTTTGACGTTCACATCCCACAGATTCGTAGGTAGGTCCAATATCTATATTTTTCCCGTTGTGAATCTGAACCGAGTTAAAGATAGAATGGTATTAGTTGAGGGGAAATGAACGATATATCATTTGGATGAATACTTACGATTACATAATACCAAGGTTGTAGGTTGACTCCGGTGGTGAACAGTCCATGGAAGAATTATTTGGATACACAACATCTCATTCCATTTGAAATATAGACAATTGTCATGGATCTTTTCATATTACAAGAAAGGTAGTGGTAGGTTAGACCGGAAGGCAATGGATTTAACCCCAAAGTAATGAGGTTGTTATATTTCTTCATTAAATAGGGGTTGTGCACATGCATATGGGGGTCACCTACAATGGCGCACGTTTACAGACGAATGAAAGAATACGCAAACGACGATTGGTAGGTCTAATTACCTTTTTATTAATTTTTGTTGCAGCTATCCACGATGTTAGGAATAGCTTAAATAATCTGTGAGGGTGTAAAGGAAAGGACTTACCAATTTATTTCCGTGCATCGTGCACATATCAATTTGCAATATTCCTTTTTTTATATCATCAGTTCTTCGATAAGTTGAAGGGTGCTGCCAAGTTGTTATTAAAAGTTGAGCCAAGCAAATGGGCTGCCACATCGTTAGAATTACCAAAGGTTAAATTCATTTTGAGCGATTTTCATGGCTTCATAGAAGAGGGGAAGACATAGGTTCGTTTTTCTTCTCGACTCCATAGGTTCCCGAGCAATCCAAAAAGGTAAGTATATGATAGAATTTAAAATCTTCCGGAACACTATGAGTGGCAGACAGTGCTTGGAATTGATTCAGGACAAGCAGTATTTGGAATCATAATCTTCTCTTGATAAGTGTTTATATGTTTGTCTGTATCGAAATTATGAAAACCAACCCAACAGTATTTCCCAGTGCACAATAACAATAGTATGCTCGACAAATGCATGAATATGGACAGCCTCAAGTATATCAATGGGATATTGGCTACAAAATACATAGCATTGGAAAAAGTTCCTGAAAGCAGTGTTCTTCCAGAGAGTAGATGGAAGTCAAATGAATATAGTTTGGGAAAAAACTAGTAGTAGGTAATGCTCTTATTTTAGTTCTAATTCTTCTTTAATTTCTGTTTTATTCTCTTTACTTTGTCAGCAAACAATGCAGTTCGTAAAAGCGCACTAGCTATCGGCGGTTTTACAAGACCACATCGTTTTCGTCGTGGCACAGTAGTTTCACATGAAATTCGTAGCCATGGGAAAAGTAGTGAATTGTTGATTCGCAAATCGTCTTTCCAACATTTGGTTTGTGTAATTGCTTAAGATTTTAAAATTGCATTGCGTTTCCACAGCACTGCTGAGATGGCTCTTCAGGAAGATATGATGCTTGTATTGTTGGTCTCTTCCTAAATACCAATTTCTGCACCATCTGTGCTAAACGTGATACTATTCCGTCAAAAAATATGCTTTTAACCATACGGATTTGTGGCGAACAAACTTGAATTAAATGGATGATGACAATAATTACCACTACTACCATCCTGAAAGATATTATAACCATTTTTAAAAACCACCGGTCCTTTTCAGGGTCACAAATTAAAAAAAAGAGATTTATTTTATTTTTACAAATATTAAATATATACAAAAATTTGTTAAAGTGATTGCTAAAATTGGTGCTTATATTGCATGTATCTTATTTTGCAATAATTTTGTCACATAGATTTGTATTGAATATTTCGATAAAAAGACGATTTAAAATAAATTTTACATGATTATAAATTTTTTATAACCAGTTTTCTTCGGCATTAATTTTGTAAAACACTTTTCGTTAATAAAGAAACAAGAAACAAAAACCACATTTCAAACATATTTTCTGTTTTTGCCACAATTCCTTCACGATGGGTACAGAAATTCATGCTTTACTTTATGTTTCAAACACATAGGGCGCTATAAGGAAAAATAGTTGAAGATTATTCTTCTTTGAATCAACGTCCTCTTGAAGCATTGCTTGCAGCGTTTGATGGAGTGTTACTGGTCTTAAGCCGACTGTCTGTAAAGAACGAGATTAAAAATATTAAGGTATATGCAAATTTTAGCGATATATTTTTCATACTTCCTGCATATCCATCAACAAATGAATCTTTGAATGAATGGTTTGTTAGCCTGCATCTATTCCAAGTTTAGCTATGTGGCAAACTACTTCTAATTATTATTCGTCTTGCTGCCATGAATTTTTCAGCAAAGATTGAACAAATTAAAGAACTGCACCTTCACAGACTATTTCACTACTTAAAATCACTTCACTTTTGTCAGTCTGGAACAGTTTGCCGAAAACCATCACTAACCTTTAACTTGCTAGGTGAATTTTTTTGACACTTAGCACGAGGTGGTAGTAAAATTAACACCACAATTTTTTTCATATAATTTTTAATTTTTACATTTTATGATCATTTTTTGCCTAGATTATTCTATATTAAATACTTTAAACAAATTTCTTGAAAAAAAAAATTAAGAAACATTTTCTATTTAAAAAAAATTGTACTTTATTTTATAACCATCTATTACAGATATGAAAAATTATACATTTGTATTATACTCATTAGAATATTTAAAAAAAAGTAAAACAAAAAATAAATGGCATTTTTCCACAGCCTATCGTATGAACATAAAAAAATAAAATAGCATTTCAATAAATTTAATATTCATAAAAAATAACAATCAGTCTTTTAGTGAAAAATAATCATTCTTCAAATTCAGTCTCCGCACAGTTAATACATAGCCGCTTGCTACAACCCATACACATTGGCCTATTACACTCTAGACAGGTGTGTGTAGTTTTTCTTTTTAATTTATTAGGGCATATGTAGCATAATTTGCTTGTAGCTTGAGTAGGTTTTTGAGTTACGGGCGGGGGAAGAGAATTAGATCCTAATATTGTATGAATAATATCACGTAGAGAACGAGTTAATCTTTGATTGTGTTCTCTTCTTTGCAAGTGGGGCACAATTAAACTCCTAGCAGTTTTCTTTAAAAAGTTCGCCCTTGAAATTTCTTTGTAATTATGAGCTGACTGGTTTAAAATATATCCATTAACTCCACATATATCTAGTAATCTATAGAATATAGCTAAAGGCCAACGTCGTGTACGGCGACTACATGAATAAATGGAACATTTTTTGTCCAATTCATCTACTCCTCCCTTTGTATTATTGTAGTCAGCTATTATTTCTGGCTTATTAGTTTGGGAATCAATTGCTTCTTTATGATGCATTGTAGAAATTAAAACAACCGCACGGTTTTTTTTCGGCACATACGACAAAAGTGTGATGTCTTTTGTAAATCCATATAAAGAACTTCCAACTTCTCTTTTTTTATTGGGCAGAAATTCTAAAGGAATCTCTTTTTTATTTTTCCTCATAGTTCCCAAATAAGTCATTTGGCGAGTTTTCAACTTCTCAGCTAATGGAATAGATGAAAACCAATTATCTGCCGTTATATTTCTATTACTTCCTTCAATGTGACTACAAAGTCGCAAAACTGCTTGAGTTGGCACAGCAAGTTTTTTATCATCAGTGCTAAGATTAACACCATCAGAGTTTTTTCCATAGTATATGTAGGCATTTGAAAGATAATGGGTACGCGCATCCGTTAGCGCCATTATCTTGATGCCATACTTTGCGGGTTTCTGGGGCATATAGACCTTAAACTTGCACCTGCCACGAAATGGAACAAGCATTTCGTCAATACACGCATGAGTGCCTATAGAATAGTTCGTCTTACAATTTTCTATTATTCTGTTGAAAATATCAGAAATTGCAGCAATGGGGTCGCTTGCTAATCGTTCTGCTCGGTTTGAAGAATTATCAAACCGCAAACAACAAAGTATGGTTAAAAATCTATTTCTGGACATTGTAGCTCTAAAAATATTTCTTCCAGTTCCATCAGCTGAAAACATAACATCTATGCTTTCACGATTAGATTTAAAAACAGACGAGTAAACTAGTAAGCCTAAAAATGCTCTAAATTCGATCTTATCGAGAGGTTTTGCTTCTAATTTGTTTGTGGATTGAAACTTTACATCTAGTTTTTTGTTCGTATGCTTGATTATTATGTCTTCAATAGATTCATCAAAAAGCTTTGACCAGTATCGATACATCATACCTTCCGAATCATCTTCACTATTTTGGGAACCCACTGAACATGGTAATCTTACGATATTATGTAAGGGAGTTCTAGTGAAACGCGTTGGTTGTTGTGCTGACCATTTAAAGCGGTTTCTTCCATAATAGTAAGAATTTTGAGAAGTATTGTTGTTTGGTTCAATATTGTTTTCATGCACTTCGCAGTCTTCAAAATCTTGTACTTCATCGATATTATTATTTGTGTCCATTTCCTCTTCGCTTGCTGTTTCCAATATTTCTGAATCATTATCACTATAGATTTCAGCACAAAAGTCTGCATCTACGACCTCGTCATCAACGTCGCTTACCATATCATCGAGATCATCATCGTAAAAATTTTCATCCTCTTCTTCTAAGAGTCTAGTGATGTCTTCTATTTTCATGTTTTTTGAATGTGCCATTTTGTCTGCTGGGTTGTATCAAAATATAAAGATTTTTAAAACTTTTTATTTAAAATGGAAGATAATGAATTAAAACTTACTCTTACACAGACGTGTAGTAAAAATTTTTATATGGGTTATTAACGTTGACTTGTAGGTGGTAGAAAAATATTTTCTATAAGACAATTACACATACAACGACGTGGTAGTAAAATATTTTCTATAAAAAAAAACCATAAATGATGACGTGTAGTAAATTTTACACCAACACCCTAAAATCTCCGTAACTCTAGTCAGTGCGACGAGCAAAACAATACTAATAATTAGAGCATGGCAAAATATGAGGGTACTTAGAACATTAGCTTAGAGAGTGAAAAAGAAAAAAAGTTATATGAGAAAAGAAAGAGAGAGTGTAAAATTTACCACCACATATTAAGTTAAAGGCTAAGAATATAATTTCTCATTTTCCACAACATTTCGATGTTAATCCAATGACATAAATATATGAATTATGTTTGCAGATGCAAATTATCACAAAAAAAACATAACTTTTTTAATAACACCAAATATTTTATCGAAACAAAATTTTATTTCCAATTTGTTTATTTACTTTTTTTAATGTGTGTTTATCTCTTCACTCACATTCAGTTCTGAAAACCACCTATGGTTTTACTCTTCACAACAAGGGGTTAACGAAAAACTGATACGGCCAAAAATGAACTGTCCTTTTTGAGCCTTCTGCTTATTTTGTGGTACAGACTGCCATGTTATGCCAGCACAATTCATCCAGTGTGTACAGGGTGATTGAAATGCTTTCGCTTCAAAAATTTCTGTGTACTGCACAGCTGTGTGGCCATTATGGCATTTTTGTGGCTATATTTAGCATTTTTTTAATTTAGTTGTATATATTCCATTTTGCAGTTATCATTTTAAAAAAACACATATATATATATATATACATATATATATATATATATATATATATATATATATATATATATATATATAGCATTTTTTAGCATTCCTTATTTTAATTCAAAATAATTTCAAAAACTGTAGTAGAAATTACAGTTGTGGAACGTGAGTGCCAGACACTAAATTCATACGAATGGTTAAACCAGAATTTAGTAGCTGACTTTTGGGTAAATGTATATGAATATAAAAACGCACTATAAGAAAATTCCTTCAGTGAAAGAGCTACTTTTGCAATGAGGATTCGGGGTTTTTTTTTATCATTATACAAAGCGTTCTTATTGGCATGAATCTCATAATAACGAAAATTTTAAATAGAATGATGCGAACACTATGAATTCGCTATTTTATATTAGGCAAATCTTAAAATAATTAATGCTCTCAGCTCATAACAAGGCAGCAGCTGGTAGAGTTTATATATACAGGGTTGTTCACACTTGTCATATTTTTCGTGCTATTATTTTATGACTTATGATTCCAATACTACAGTGTCAATCCCCCAACTAATTAATAGCCATGTATGGTTGAAGTAACTTTAGTTTAATATTATAATAATTTAATGTTATATTGAATTTAATTAAATTTTTTTATGAATGTCCATAAATACGTATATATACTTCAATATATATTCTGTTACTCTTTAATCACTTTGTTTCATTGAAATAATATTTTTTTTGTTATTGTCTTATTGAGTAGTATTTGAATACTTCAAAAATTTTACGTATTAGTTTGGTTGACATATATACAATAAAAATCTGTAAGTGTTCTGAACTAAATTATTTCTTATGAAATTTACAACATTTCTTCGAAATACAATGCTATATTGTCCCATTTTAATATCATTTGACATCATGTTGTAAAGTCTCAGTCCTTTATGAAACACCGTTCGCTTCATCGTTGTAGTATGAGCCTTTTGAAGTCTGGGGGCTAATTCTGGCACTCTTGAACGGAATTGTTTCGCTTTATAACACTAAAAAAAAACTCTAAAAGGTAAACGAACAAAATTATTTTAAAAAGTTTTAAAATAAGTGTTTAAGAAATATTAGTGTAAAAATGAATCCCGAATTCTTTTTTTATTCATCATCCTCCGAGTCCGACGGAAATGAAAATGTAAATATCATTCGGAAAATGATACGAGAAACTACCAATTCCTTAAATTTAGCAAATAATGAGTAAGTATAAGCCTACAGACATATAAGTATATACTTACAAATGTAAATATATCGAATATAAATACGTATGCACGTACTTAAATTTATATGTTTATCTTTCCAAAGGTTTCAAAAGCGTTTTAGGCTAACTAAAGAAGCACTTAATTATGTCTTAGCACAGTTGAAGTTTGAGGGTCACCTTTCCACAAAGTTTCCTCCAAAAATTTAACTGGCTGCATTTCTAAGTCTTTCATAGGGATAAGCCCAAGTAGCACATGCACGATCGCACAAGAAGTTATCGATGTAATGGAGCGTACTCTATGTTCGCAAGGAGTATTTCATAGTTAAGTTCAATATTCTTGGAGGCATGTACACATATGCAGTATATATGTATGTAAATGCTTATATAGTAAAACGTTTAATAACTATTTAACAAATACTTGGTTTTTACAGTTATTGGATGTGTTGGTGGCACACATTTTGGGTTGCAAAAGCCGAATAACGAGCATGCTTTTTTCAACAGAAAAGGCTTCCACAGTTTAAATTCTATGATCGTAAGTGGAAATTCATATACACAGTATAATTACAATTTGCATATGGATTTATTTAGATGTAGGAAGGTATTGTTTGTTTAAATGAAATATTTTTAGATATGTAACCATACTCATACATTCGCCTTTGCGTTTCCTTAAGACCTTTGCTAAGTCTGTATGCACAGCCATAAAATTTCCAAGGATCTCCTTTTGGTTAAAATTTATTTTGGTTATGTTTGACCATAATATGCTAAATATATAAATTTGTTTTGTTTAATATTTGTAAATATTTAAGACGTACATTTCTCCTTTTTGGTATAATTTTGTTTGTTTTCAATTTAGTAAACTTTACTCTTTTGTTAAATTCTTGCTAAAAAATTTAAAATCGAATGACTTTTTACTAACGAGTAAAATCTCGAACAGTTGTATTCCAATGACAGCTCGATATGGAGTGCCATCATTAGGAATTTCGATACGTGTTACTGGATTACGAGTTATACGAATCCCAAAAGTTAAAAATATCGAACATTCGATAGAAAACTCGCTCGTATGCGTATGCCAGAATTAGCCCCCTGAAGTCATTAGAATTTCTTAGATTATACGGCTGACGTTCTCCTAAGGTTGAAATAGCCGAACGCTGAAATTTTAAATGTAGGCGAAATGTAAGTTATCTTTAAATGTAAATGTTGCTACACTTATAGAACCCTTAAAAATGTGTCATCTGTTTTTCACATAAACCAACAACAAATAATTATTTATACATAACGCAATTTTTATACATACAACATTGATGGCACTTTGATATGTTTATACATATATTTGACGTTTGTGTTGAAAAAACTGAAAGGTACTGATAAACAGCAGAAACACCAATATACACAACTGATAGGACAATGAGTCTTCCTTGCCACATATTTAATAACCCGGACACATTTATTTCCATATTGCAATATACATGAAATATTTTCTAATATGACGCAAATGTATAAATATATGTATGTATGTATAAACTGATGTTTAATACAAATAGAACTTTTGCAACGAACAGCCACATACATACATGCAATATTTCAATGAGAATATAACATTTATTTAGAAAGTCAACCATATAATATACGAATATCATGTCTTAATACATATTTATCAACTAAACATATCAAAAGAGAAAACTAAATATAATTCTAAACTGAAAGCGGAGGTACATGTTTATGATTATTAACTCAAGCCGCATGTAAATATTCTCTGATTTATTGCACACCAGTGTGGCCAACTCTGTTGAAATGTTTCGTTAGGTTAAGGGTGATGCCAGATGAATGTGTGGTTTATAGCAATTTTCATGAGTGATGCCCGGCTGCTAAGTCGGTGTAGCGTGAGTGATCTCAGGGGTGGGCGTGTGCTTACGTTGGGCAAGGAATTATGAAGTAGGAATACGCTCTTTTGCTTCTCGGCCGACGAGCATGGAAAATCAAAAGATTTTTTCTGACCTATATGTTTGTTGTAATGTTTGTTATAAATGTTAAATTTCATGATGGCAGGGTTCAATGACAATTGCATTAAGAAACGATTTAAAAGCAAGTGTGAATAAATTCAAGACCAGTACATTAGAGATTGTTAAATTTGTGATGTAGGTGTATGTGCAAAAAAGGAAATAAGGTGCATTTGCAACTGTAGAAGTTTTAGGTAGCTATTGTAGGATAGGTTATCTATATGAGTTAGAGAACGATATATATATATATATATATATATATATATAAATACGTGAAGGAAAAACGGGGGCTCAGAGGACTATGAAGAGAAGTGCAGAAAATATTTTTTTTGCATAAAAATGTTAAGAAAGCGCATTAATGTAATAAAAACAAAATTACACACACTACGATAAATTTAAAACACACATGCAGATAGTTTTTGATATGGCAATGCTTTAAATAAATGTAAATAGTTTTATATTGTTAAATACTTTTAACGGGTCGAAATGAGAGGCAAAGAAGGAGGACCTCACATTTGCAAACAAATAATGTATCAAATTCGAATCTGGACATTTCAAATAATCCACAAAATGAACAAGTTATTTTGATAGATTCATTTAAATGCGCACTCAATGCCATTCCACAGCTCTTTCTTAGCTATGATTGTGGGTTAATGAATTTACAATGCAGGCAAAACATTTTAAAACTGAAGTTACTTTAGGTGATAGGACTGCATATACTTCATGCTGCCATAAAGGTAAAGCAAGGTTACCACCTTTAAGTCAAAATGAATATTTTAAATCATTGTATGATGGTCTTATTTCAAATGAACCATCGGTAAGAAGAAAGTCAAAAAAATTATTTTGAAAATATTCGAAAATATAATTCATTGTTTGCTATGGTTAGCTCAGAAGCAAAAATTTCGGAAGTCACAAGTGGGGTATACCACTTTAAAATACATGATGTTTTTTATCATAGATCAGGTCTTGTTTGGTGGTCATGGTCGCCCACCATGTTATGCGCAATTATATTTTTATGATGTTGACACTGCTCCCAATTGTAGATTGCAAAACCACTTCAATCAAACATGTTATTACAACCTTATTTGTGAAATTTCTCTTTGCTTATTAAAGCAAATCATGCTTGTTTTGCAGTTTTAATGATGCAGTTCAAATTGATGTAGCCGTTATATTTAGTACAACTGATGGTGAGCCACCTTTTGAACGAAATATGATTTCTTTTTCAAAAGTTAATGGTTCAATAAAAAAACGTCTCAGTTTTAGACTCCTCATTAGACCCTTTAGCATATCCACTACTTTTCCCTAATGGTGATACTTGTTGGCATGTGAATATGTTTCATAATACACCACCTACATCTAATTCAAGAGCAATCAGAAATAAATTAACAATTCTTCAATATGCAGCCTATCGCCTTGCAATTAGAGAAGATTTTAGCTTATTACATCATTCACAAAAGTTATTTTTGCAGTGGATAGTTGATATGTATGTGATAATAGAGGGCTCGAGATTGTATTTTATTCGACAAAATCAAACAATTCTTAGATCAGAAGTATACGAAAATTTAACCGATTACTTAGAATCGAACATCAATACGAATAATGTTGGGCGTAGAGTAATTTTACCATCTGCACTTAATGGCTCTCCGAGAAATATGCATCAAAATTATCTAGACGCAATGTCAATTGTACAACATTTTGTAAAACCATTTTTATTTATTTCAATGACTTGCAAATTGGCCAGAAATAGTAAATAATATTGGTGCAGGCGAAACTGAAAGAGAGCATTACTCAAAAAAATATATTTGGTAAAGTTGATGCACTTATTTATACTATTGTGTTTCAAAAGAGAGGACTGCCACATGCTCAACTCTTACTTACTTTAAATGAGCAAGATAATATTGTTAATGCAACTGACATTGATAAGGCTGTATCAGCAGAAATTCCCAATATTCAAACACATCCCACTTTGCACAATTATGTCGTGAAGCACATGATGCATGGTCCATGCGGAGTACTAAATCAGAATTCTGTATGCATGAGAGAAGGAAAATGTGTAAAGGATTATCCAAAACAGTTTTATGAGTCTACATGTGAATCATTAAACGGATATCCATTATATAGAAGGTGTGATAATGGTACTCATGTAGAAGTTCGTGGTAGTTACCTAGACAATTGGTATGTTGTACCATACAATCCCTACTTACTTGCAAAATGTAATTGCCATATAAATGTTGAAGTATGTACTACGATGAAAAGTGTTAAATACATATATAAATATGTGTATAAAAGCTATGACAGTGCATCTGTTGAACTACATTCAGAGCGAAATGAACGTGATCAAACTGATGAAATTACAAATTTTTCAATTGGTCGTTATGTTGGATCAACTGAAGCAGTATGGCGCATCTATGAACTACCAATGCATTTTCAATCTCATGTTATTGTCAGGCTTGACATTCATTTACCTCGAAGACAGAATGTATACTTTCGAGAAGGGCAAGAGCGTCAAGCAATCGAAAATTTAAGAGATACAAAACTATTAGCATTTTTTGAGTTGAATCGCTCTGATTTGTCAGCAAGAGAATATAAATATATTGAAATTCCTTTCTTTTATGTATGAGATGATTCCCAAAAAAAATGGAAGAAAAGAAGGCGTGGAGGTAATAAAATCATTGAACGCATGTATGTACTGTCACCAAAAGACGTTGAACTTTTTCACTTACGGCTACCGAAGTCATTTGAAGATGTAAGAAAATACAATGGAATAACATACTCTTCCTTTCCTGAAGCATGCAATGCTCGTGGGATTGCATCTCATGATAACGAGTGGCGCGAATGTTTGAATGAAGCAAAAGATTTGCATTCACCAAAGCAAATGCGGAATTTATTTGGTTAAATTTGTGCCCTTAACGTTCCAAATAATGCATTAGCGCTATGGAATAAGTTTAACACTAGATTGTCGAAGGCAGTCATTTTGACTGCTTTCCAATTTAAATCAGAAAAACAATTATGTATATAAAGACACAGTTTCTTAGAATTTTGTGACTTTTTGTACAACATATAAATGTGTTTATTAATTATAGTAGTTGCCTCCCCCCTCTTTTATTTCCGGTATATATATGTGTTATACCTGTATTGCCGAAAAGCAGTCATTTCGATTGCTTGGGAAATTTTAAATAATCAAATGACTTTTATTATTGGGTTGAATAAATTTCTTATATGACGGGATCGGCTCCGAATTCGCATAACAGTTTATATATTTT
This sequence comes from Linnaemya vulpina, assembly GCA_963675445.1. Taxonomy (NCBI): domain Eukaryota; kingdom Metazoa; phylum Arthropoda; class Insecta; order Diptera; family Tachinidae; genus Linnaemya; species Linnaemya vulpina. The sequence goes on from OY776276.1 coordinate 51,956,554, forward strand.
TTGATTACCGTTACTCGTGCGTGACTTTTTATTCGAATCTTTATGCCAAGCCTGCCCACGCATCTCATTCCCCTTGAACGCGAGTTATGTTACTTTTATATCTCCGACTCTGACCTAAACATCAGCATCAATACCATATACGGTTACAAGTGAAACCATCATCAGATGTTAGTAGCAAGTACATTTTGAATGGTTTTCCTCACTTGGGGAAAGACGTCAGTGAACACGTTGTTCTGAAACTGACCGAACCATACACAAATTGTGGAAGGAATGTCACGACCGACAACTTTTTCACCAGCATGTCACTAGCGACGAAACTATTGGCCAAAAAAACAACACTAGTTGGAACTATTAGGGTAAATAAAAGGGAACTACCCAAAGCAGCCAAACAAACGAAGGATTACATGCCTCCTTCTTCCACTCTCTTATATAAATCGGAAAATTCTGTCCTTACAATATATAAAAGCAAACCGAATAAAAGAGTAGCTGTTCTAAGTTCCAGGCATAAATTTGTGAAAATTGATATAAGTAATAAAAAAATTTTACCGGACTCTACTCAACTTTATAACAAAACAAAACTTGGAGTTGACATGACGGATCAAATGGCCAGAAAATATACCATAAAATCTAGTTCTCGTAGATGGCCCCTCCAAATATTTTTCAACATTTTGGATTTGGCTGCTATAAGTGCTTGGATCCTTTACAAGGAAGCGACAGGAATACAAATACAACGAAAACAGTTTTTGTTTCAATTAGCAGAACAGCTTTCCACCGATTACAGAGATGCGAGACAGAAAAAGTCATCAGAAAATGAAGAGCCACAAACATCAAATACAGCATATTCTAACAAACAAAAAATTTGTCAAGTACGACTTTGCCACAATAACAAAACAAATAATATATGTGAAAAATGTCACAAGTATGTTTGCGGAAAATTAACACACACAAAGATTTCCACTTTCATTTGCTTAAAATGTACAAATAATGCATAAAATATTTTTTTCCCAACTGAAGTAATTTTTTTTATTGACTGTAAATCATATAAGAAATATTAATAATTAATTTTAAACAAATTTCCTTACACATTAGTTATTTTTTCACAATGCAGTCATTTTGACTGCTTTGGGGCAATGTAGGTATATAAAAAGTTTCCGTCTTTCTAGTGTTAAAGTATACCTTGGCGAAGACTTTCTGAGACACAACAACGAAGAAACATCCTTTAACAGATCTCTTTTAGAAATCGATGATATATTGAATGTCCATAATTTGGCATGTCAGATACTTGACTTACCAGTTCCTATAGACATGCATATAACAGAAGAAGCTAATGCCATCGATGTAATAGAAGAAGAGATGATATTTTGTGAGTATTACGAAACTTCAAATATTGAACAGCGTCATCTTATTGATAGAGTTGTTCGCGAGGTTTTATATCAAGATACCGGCTCTAATGTTTTTTGTTTAACATATCATGCGGGTTGTGGAAAAACATTTACCAAAACTGCAATTATTCACAAATTAAATTCGCTTAACCTTCGGTGTATAGCAACCGCGTCCAATGGTATAGCTTCCGCTCTTCTACTTGGAAGTAGAACGTTGCACAATGTGTTTAAACTGCCTATACCCATTTTAGAAAATTCAGTACCAAATATTACGGCAATCTTTGATAATTATTAATGAAATTTCTATGTGCCCATTGCAGGTGTTAAAAATCATAGATAATTTTGCTAGTTATCGCACACGGATCACGTGCATCTTTAATTGAAAATTGTGTAACAAGTTGGCATGAATTTTTGCATTTCCATAAATTTACGCTTACGCAAAATATGAGAGCCTTACCAAATGAAATTGAATTTGTAGAATTCTTGAAAAAGATTGGTAATATTGATATTCCACATTTCCCCCAATTTGGTCAAAATATTATCGAAATACCTCAACATTTAGTAGGAGATAAAAATAATATTATTCATGATGTGTATGGAAATATTTGTGATAAGATACTTTCAGACAACATTATAAACTCCGTTATTTTAGCTCCCAAAAATGATAACTGCACTGTGATAAATGCAGATATACTTAATCAAATTCCTGGCGAACAAAGAACTTATCATAGCTATGATAAAATAGTTACTGATAATAACAATGACATTAATAATTTTCCAGCAGAGTTTTTAAATTCTTTGTCTATTAGTGGTTTGCCACCACATAAGTTAATATTAAAAGTAAATTGCATCGTTTTGCTGATCAGAAATTTAAACACAAAGGAAGCATTGGTCAATGGAACAAGAATGCGGGTCAAAATTATGCATCGTAATGCAATTGATGGCGAAGTTTTAACTGGAACAGCACGCAACAAACGAATTTTAATTCCACGTATAAATTTGACAAAGAACTCAATTTCCCATAATTCCTGCATTTGCAATGGCAATAAATAAGTCCCAAGGACAATAATTTAAAAAAATTTGAGTTTTATTAAATCAACCAGTTTTTACACATGGACAACTGTACGTGGCAGCAAGTAGAGTTCAATCATTTGACGGTTTGAAATTTTATATTTCCGAAAATAGGAAGCAGGGACATTTAGCGAATGATGGAAGAATTTTTACAAAAAACAATGTTTACACAGAAATTTTAAATAATAATTTTATGTTTTTCCTTAATTTTTTCATATACATACATAAGTAAATGATATAGACATTATTGAAAACCCTATATTTAATTTTTAATTCACAAGTTCAATAAAAAATATTTGTTTTTTTTTCAATTAGAATTTACATTCACATATATGCTATATTTCTGTCTTAAATTATTTAGTTATTTCGAAATTGAAATCTTTCACTTTAGTGGTAAGTATAATATTTAATAGTAAGCCTTAAAGTCTAAACTTAAACCCTTAAATGAATTATGGTCGATTATCTAGTATATAAAAACCACTAATATATATAAAAATTTAAGAAAATTTTTAAGTATTGTAGGTATATTTAGGGCGAATTGAAAAGCTGCTGAGGTAGGTCAATAGTTCTAGAAAAACGGAAAATCAATTCTGGCTTAGAGAGAATAGAGTAAAGACACAACAGCGGTTGCCAAAACAATTAATGCGTTGAAGAAAGCTTTCTTAATTATTAACAAATAATATGAAATTTATTTGTTGGGTGGATAAGCAATGTCTATGTGCATTTCATTGGCGCTTTTTACCAAATCGTCAGTAGACTTCAACCACAGTTTTGAAAAGTTTCAAACTTCTCAACTTATTAAAAGACTTTTATAAACCATCTGAGAATTATGTTAATAAATTAACTATAAAAATTCACAAATGATTTAAAAAAATCACATTATAATAAGTGTAGTAGGCTATGAAACTTATACAAACCAAAACCCAACAAACAACTTTTATTCGATATGAATCTATTTTGTTTTTCTACACTTTTATACAATTAGAAATCCTTTGGATAACAATGAAAGTATTTATAAGGCAAATGAAAAATAAAATCTCAATTTAAAATATATCTATATGTTGAAATGCATATAGACATTGCTTAACCACCCAACAAATAAATTTCATATTATAGTACAATGACAGTATGTCAAATAGTTCATTTATTAACTATTAATTAATAAGAAAATCCAAAACATTATTAAGAAATAAAGAAAGAAAATTATTAATAAATAAGATAGAGACAAATATTAAGAGATTATTAATAAATCAAGAAGACTGAAGAATTTATAAAGAAACAAAGAAAAGGGAAGTAATAAACAAGCCAGGTTTATTACCAGCCGAGGGGTCTGCTTTCGAAGAATTTGGTGGTAAAGTGGAAAAGTGAGTCGATACTGCCAACCAGTGGTATTTTGGAAACGGAATCTGACGGAAAGAAGGAAGTTTAAACCATTAAACACACGGGGAGAAGGTACTGGTCAGCCAAGGCGCCATACGCAGGATCAAGGTTAGTTGATTCGGTGAGTCCGTTCCATTTTATGATCGAGTAAAATTGAAACACGCTGAATGTAAAAAAGTCAAAAAGAAAGCAGTTACAAAGGAAATAAAAAGTAGGAAATAAATAAATAAGAGAAAGAGGAACAATTTTGGTGTAATATATATTATAATGAGTTATATCCTGTAGGTTAAGTTTAAATAGATAAGGAAAGATTTGTTAGTGTTAAGGAATAATTTAGTGTTTTATAGTTAGTTTATAAGATAGTTCGAAAGTTTATTTTGGTAAATTATTAATAAATTTTGCTAGCCCAAAAATACCAGTGTTGCGTCGGGAGTGTTAGTGATAGTTGAATCTGAAAAAAAAGAAAAATGAGGCCATTTTAGAGAGCTCTCTCAATTAGGTATAAAGTGTGTTTAATAGTTCGTTCCTGTGCCTGTCCATTAACGGGAGTCGAGATAATTTTGGGACGTGTGTTAGAGGCAGTATTTTAATTTTATATGTATATGTAAATTAAATCAATTACTTAAATATTTTTGTTATTTTGTGTTTAAGATTGTTTTTTCTTATTAAAGTAGATAATCACTGTCAAGTTTAGTGGCTTAAGAACTTGAAATTTTTCTATATAATGTTATAATAAAATTTGAAAAAGGGAAATGTATGGCTAAAATTTTGTAGATATGGTGTGCAAATGTAGGTATGTAAGATGGTGACTGGGCATTTGAATGTAGTAGGGGTAGCATATAAAATGTATTGTTATGTTACCAAGGTAGGGTGGGCAGCTAGTGGGGACCAAGATACACCTCTTGGCTCACATCTTGTCACAGGATATTTAGTTATGGGTTGTCTCTTCATGTATGTAGTTGTACTGTTGTCTCCTCATGTATAAATTTTATTGTCACGCCCTGCACCGGAAGCCACTGGTCTTACCTCCCCTGACGTCACTGAGCTGGTGTACTTTTGTATGGCGTCCAATTGAAAGCAGAAGACAATACCAAGTTGAAGGCAGGTGACAATATGGCTCCTGAACTGAAACTACAAGATAGTACTAGATAAAATTTTAATCAAATTAATAGTTTATAAATGTAGTTCGTGGCATGGCCATCATAAACTTTTGTATGGCGTGCAATTGAAAGCAGAAGACAATACCAATAAATAAATAATCCGGAATCTATATAGAACAGAACACAGTAGTCGTAAGAATATACTATAATTTATAATCCTATAGATACTTAATCCTTTAGTCTTATTGTTGAATTATTTCAAAGCATTAATATATACCGATATTAATAGCGGTCACCTAAAAGGTAGATCGATAGAATTTGATCAAAATAGAGCAGGAGTGTTTTCAGAGGTTGTATATTCTCCACGCCAGTCTACGATCTTTCAGGATCCGCAATTCAGGGACTTATCAGGAACAATTAGGAGCACTGAAAAGGCAGATGCTGATAGGGAAACTATTTCAGATAGTTTTAAGGAAGGTGGGGCTTCAATTCGGTGGGATTGGTTGATAGAAACTGATGCACAGAATAATCAGTCTGGGAATAATGAGCAGGAACTTTCTTTAAAGGAGTCTTTGAAAATTGAGATGTCAGAATTAGTTCAAAGCGCTCTGCAAGAGGGGTTGAGGTGCATAAGGTAGTTAAGTCGTTTTCTAATTCGCAGGATAATATTCGGCACCCATTCGATTCAAGGTCCAGTAGAAGGAGCCTGGAGGGGCAACATTCAAATAGGAAAATCGTGACCAATACCGAGAATGCTAATAATCCAGGTGTTCATGATTATCAAATAAACCACAACAGCCACATTCCGGAATTGATGCCAACTAACAATAACCAGGGGCGAACGGTTGAGCATTGTATATCTAAAGAAAATCGAGCTCCTCAACAGGCGTATAGGTTCAGTAACATTTTGCCTAATGCCACGAATTTCCATTCACATTCGAAAAATTTTAATATCCGTCCTGTGGAAGGTCTGATAAGAAGAGACAAATGGGATATTGTGTTTGAAGGTGGGGGTAGTGGAGTGTCTATTGAAGATTCTATTTTTCGGATGGAGCTTTTACAGGCAAGGTATGTTATACCTTGGGAAGAAGTAATTAGGGACTTTCATAGGTTACTTAAGGGCCAGGCTAAGGAATGGTTTTGCCTGTATTTAAAAACCCAAACGGTATACCTGAGTAGTCAACATAAAGATATAGCCTGCTTAATCAGTTTCAGACAAACAGGAGTGATTTTGAGATCATGCAGGAAATGTTAGAGAGACCTCAACAACCCAATGAGTCTCTTGATGCTTATTTCCATTTCATGTTGAGGATTAGCTCAAAGCTTCGTTCCCCGATACCTGAGTATGATATGATTAAGGTACTCAAATGAAATGTTAGAGAACATATAGCGAAACTGGTATATCCTATGGCGATTTACAACATTGAGCAGCTGAGTTAGGAATGTAAGAAGAAAGAAAATAGGTTCCCGAAACGAGAAGTTTGTTTTTCTGCCCGTAGAGCTGAATTCACCCAAGGTTTCAAAACAAATTGCACGTTCTGAAAAAAAATTTTTTATATATAGTTTGATGTTTGTGTTTTAGAGAGTGAGAGAGAGAGGGCGCGAAAGAGAGTAACATGAACCTGATTTGGTTCAATTTTAATTCACGCTCCGAAACATTGCAATTGTTCTGTCAGAAAGTTTAATTCCTTAAGTAAAGTGAAACTGAGATGCCACAATATATTACTACATATGTATAGTAAAATACAGAACTTGTTTTGTAAACAATTGTAAAACTCACACACAGCCTTGATGTTCCAGAACAAATGCGCGAAGTGGGTGAATCGCTTCAGAGAATAATCTCAAAAAACTAAAAATGTTGTAGAACGTCAATATTGTATTGAATCCAGCTTAATGCTACCCGTTACAATGGACATTCCAAAGTGAACGAATTATATGAAGATGACTTACAAGCGACAGAATATGAAGAGCATAATGATTTTGTAGTTGATGAGGTAACGCGTAAAACAAACAAAGAATTGATCTGTTGGAATTGAAGAAGTATGGGTCATACATATATGAAATGTGAATCCGATACAAGGAATATATTTTGTTATAAGTTCGGTCTGGAACGCTCTATAACCCCTAAGTGTCCAAACTGTAACAGGCAGGGAAACCGACAGAAGGGCATGGCCAAGGTGGGCGAGTCACGCTCCACCCAAATGTTCGCAATTTCAAGGGATTAAATAGTGAAGGTCAAAAGAGTATGAATAATAGCTCAGGTCACGGCACAGATGCTCCGACAGATGAATTATCAAGACAACGACACTCATACAGTCAAAGATTGCTTAATTACATTAAAGCTAGAAATATAATATTTAGAAACGATAGTAAACAGGAAAAGACGATATCTACAAGAATTGAAAAGTATAGAAAGCGATTTAGTGACCGCAAACAAATTAGAAAAGGCGTCATATCGTCAGTGGAGGCCATTTCAAATGGTGACCCAAGGGTGTTTGCCGAAATAGCTATAGGAAGTAAAACAGTGCATGGTTTGCTAGGTACAGGTGCCTCGGTCAGTATAAAGGGCTATGAGTTATTGGCTGAATTAGGTATGGAAGCTTCAAGATACAAATCGAATGTGAGAACAGCTTCTGGTCGAGCACATCAAATTTGAGGCAAAATTAGTTTGCTAATTAATTATCAGAATAAAATACGAGAAATCCAATTTTATCTCTGCCCGTCCCTAGAACAAAGTTTGTACTTAGGCATTGATTTTTGGAGAGAATTTGCTTTAGCACCTCAAGTCTTAAACATTGATGAACTGGATCTTGAAAGAATGATGAATGGCTCTGAAGCTCCGAGAAATCAAAAGGTTGAACAACACCAACTAAGTCCGCAACAGCACGAGGAATTGGAGGAAGTTAAAAAGTTATTCCAAACCTACGAAAAAAACGGATTAGGTAAAACTGATGTGGAGGAACATTCGATAAAATTAACACCGGACTATGTGCCATTCAAGGAGTGGCATTATTCTGTATCTCCAAAAGTACATGAGTTACTATACGCAGAAGTGTACAAAATGTTGGAACTAGGGGTGGTAGAAGAGAGTGAAAGCCCTTTTAATAATCGTGTCACGCTGGTGGTGGGCCTGAAAAAAATCGTTTGTGACTAGATACAAGAAAATTAAATGATCGCACGATTCAAAATATCGAGGAGATATTGAGTCGGATTGAGGAGACCGTATACATAAGCAGTGTGGATTTAATGTACGCTTTTTGGCAAATTGGCTTAGATCCAGATTGTAGAGAATACAACGCGTTTACTATCCCAGGTAGGCCACATTACTAATATAAAGTCACGCCTTTCGGCCTATGTAATGCGGCGCAATGCCTCTGTCGTCTTATGGATAAGGTAATACCGCACAGGCTAAAAAACAACGTTTTTGTCTACCTCCATGATCTGCTGATGATCTCGAAGGACTTTCGGTCTCATATGTAACTTTTGAGGGACATAGCAAAATGTTTATCCGAAGCCAACTTGACCATAGGGTTGAAAAAGAGTGTATTCTGTTTCAAGGAATTGAAATATTTAGTCTTTGTAATTGGAGGTGGTAAACTTCGTACTGATCCCGACAAGATTAAAGCAATAGAGCAGATACCTATACCAAAGACGCCCAGGCAGGTGAGAAGTTTTTTATGGTATAGAAGTTTTTTATGGTACAGAAGTTTCATCAAAGACTTTGCGGTGAAGGCAGCTTCCCTGAGTGACACATTGAAGAAGGGAAAAAAGTTTGAAATGTCGGAAGGGGCATAGCAAGCATATGTTAACCTAAAAGAAACTTTAACAACAGCACCGGTTTTAGTTCACTCTGATTTTGGAAAAGTCTTCTATATACAATGTGACGCATCCCATGTGGGAGTGGGCGCGGTCCTTTTTCAAAAGGATGAACATGATAATGATTGTCTCATTGCGTTTTTTTTTTCTCAGAAACTGAATGGCGCTCAGATAAACTATACAGTGACCGAGAAGGAATGTTTAGCGGCAGTATTAGCAGTCAAATGATTCCGGCCATACGTAGAACTAATGGAGTTCACAATTATTACCGATCATGCCAGCTTAAAGTGGTTGATGAGTCTTAAAGACCTGAACAGTCGTTTAACTCGCGGGTCTTTACTTCTCCAGGCATTTTTAAGATAGAACACCGCAAAGGCGTGGACAATATCGTGGCAGATGGAATAAAAATTGTTAGAGAATCAGTTTAAGAAAATTTACATTGAGCGTACCAAAGGAACCAGAGGCAATATAACAAAAAAAGCAGAGATATAAGATTTAACGTTGGACAAGGTGCAGGAGTCCATAGCTACAACGCCGTATATGGCACTGTTTGGCCAGCAAATGTTCACGTCCGGTTCAGATTATGTTATAGCAAGGAAATTGAAGTCTTTGGGGGATAATGAACTAGAAATACTTGGAAGAAAGGATGGAATAAAAATTGTTAGAGAATCAGTTAAAGAAAATTTACATAGAGCGTACTAAAGGAACCAGAGGCAATATAACAAAAGGAGCAGAGATATACGATTTAACGTTGGACAAGGTGTACTTAAGGAATTTTGTGCAAAGTGACTTTAGGAAAAATTTCAACGCTAAATTTGCTCCAAAATTCAGAAAATGTAGAGTACTAGAGGTTATAGGGAATAGTATGTACAAGCTGGGGACACTTCAAGGAGGAATCATTGGTATTTTTCATGCCAAAGATATTAAGCAATGATCTGTGATATTTAGATTTAAGGGGATAGAGCAATAATCATTTAATTATTATTTAGTCCATGCTGCTAGTCAATTGTACCTGAAAAAAAATTAAAAGAATTTTTAACAAAGTACCGATTTAATTTTTTTTTGTGGAATTAAAATAAGTACTTCCCGTAAGATAGCATCGTGCGATGGAATAGCGTCAAGAACACTTGGGGTTGACCTCACTGATTTCCGATTTCAGATCCCGGGACTCCAGGTATCAGCTGCAAGAATTTAAACAGTGCAATCGTAACACACCTCTCATATGTAGATGAGAAGATGATTTGATTTTGGTATAAAAAGAAAAATGAATGTCTAAATAAGACTAGAAAACAACCCTAATTCTTTACCACACGCAAAGAGTTAATGGTTGTACTATTTACAGAGTGAAACTTCTTAAACAAATACAGAATTACTTGGGTATTTGATTACATGAAGAAACACTCAAATCATAGTACGATCGTGTAGAAGAACTTGTGTGTAGTGAGGGATGGTAATCATAGCACATACGTGCATTCGTTTGGATTTGTTTTATATATGGTGACGTGCGCTGCGATATAATACATACGTCTGTGTGGAAATAAAAAAAGAAAGGAAAGGAAAAGATAGTATTTAATATTTTTATGGTGGTTGCGATATGCGGAGACGATGTAGATTTTAGTTTGGTTGCTTGTACCTGTTGGTTGTATCCACGTGCTACCTAAACATGTTAGGTCGGCTGCCAGATATGGAAATAGGAATGATGAGCAGTATTTAAGGCCAATAAATCGGTGGATGTTTGAAGGTTGTTTGAATTCTATTCGTACACAAGGCTTCGTTTTTCACTGCAAAATTTAATTAATTTTGAAATTCCATTTAAGTTTCTCATAGTTTGGTTCTATTCAACAACTTGGAAATTTGTACAGTTTTGACAGTCTACGATCTTTCAGGATCCGCAATTCAGGGACTTATCAGGAACAATTAGGAGCACTGAAAAGGCAGATGCTGATAGGGAAACTATTTCAGATAGTTTTAAGGAAGGTGGGGCTTCAATTCGGTGGGATTGGTTGATAGAAACTGATGCACAGAATAATCAGTCTGGGAATAATGAGCAGGAACTTTCTTTAAAGGAGTCTTTGAAAATTGAGATGTCAGAATTAGTTCAAAGCGCTCTGCAAGAGGGGTTGAGGTGCATAAGGTAGTTAAGTCGTTTTCTAATTCGCAGGATAATATTCGGCACCCATTCGATTCAAGGTCCAGTAGAAGGAGCCTGGAGGGGCAACATTCAAATAGGAAAATCGTGACCAATACCGAGAATGCTAATAATCCAGGTGTTCATGATTATCAAATAAACCACAACAGCCACATTCCGGAATTGATGCCAACTAACAATAACCAGGGGCGAACGGTTGAGCATTGTATATCTAAAGAAAATCGAGCTCCTCAACAGGCGTATAGGTTCAGTAACATTTTGCCTAATGCCACGAATTTCCATTCACATTCGAAAAATTTTAATATCCGTCCTGTGGAAGGTCTGATAAGAAGAGACAAATGGGATATTGTGTTTGAAGGTGGGGGTAGTGGAGTGTCTATTGAAGATTTTATTTTTCGGATGGAGCTTTTACAGGCAAGGTATGTTATACCTTGGGAAGAAGTAATTAGGGACTTTCATAGGTTACTTAAGGGCCAGGCTAAGGAATGGTTTTGCCTGTATTTAAAAACCCAAACGGTATACCTGAGTAGTCAACATAAAGATATAGCCTGCTTAATCAGTTTCAGACAAACAGGAGTGATTTTGAGATCATGCAGGAAATGTTAGAGAGACCTCAACAACCCAATGAGTCTCTTGATGCTTATTTCCATTTCATGTTGAGGATTAGCTCAAAGCTTCGTTCCCCGATACCTGAGTATGATATGATTAAGGTACTCAAATGAAATGTTAGAGAACATATAGCGAAACTGGTATATCCTATGGCGATTTACAACATTGAGCAGCTGAGTTAGGAATGTAAGAAGAAAGAAAATAGGTTCCCGAAACGAGAAGTTTGTTTTTCTGCCCGTAGAGCTGAATTCACCCAAGGTTTCAAAACAAATTGCACGTTCTGAAAAAAAAATTTTTATATATAGTTTGATGTTTGTGTTTTAGAGAGTGAGAGAGAGAGGGCGCGAAAGAGAGTAACATGAACCTGATTTGGTTCAATTTTAATTCACGCTCCGAAACATTGCAATTGTTCTGTCAGAAAGTTTAATTCCTTAAGTAAAGTGAAACTGAGATGCCACAATATATTACTACATATGTATAGTAAAATACAGAACTTGTTTTGTAAACAATTGTAAAACTCACACACAGCCTTGATGTTCCAGAACAAATGCGCGAAGTGGGTGAATCGCTTCAGAGAATAATCTCAAAAAACTAAAAATGTTGTAGAACGTCAATATTGTATTGAATCCAGCTTAATGCTACCCGTTACAATGGACATTCCAAAGTGAACGAATTATATGAAGATGACTTACAAGCGACAGAATATGAAGAGCATAATGATTTTGTAGTTGATGAGGTAACGCGTAAAACAAACAAAGAATTGATCTGTTGGAATTGAAGAAGTATGGGTCATACATATATGAAATGTGAATCCGATACAAGGAATATATTTTGTTATAAGTTCGGTCTGGAACGCTCTATAACCCCTAAGTGTCCAAACTGTAACAGGCAGGGAAACCGACAGAAGGGCATGGCCAAGGTGGGCGAGTCACGCTCCACCCAAATGTTCGCAATTTCAAGGGATTAAATAGTGAAGGTCAAAAGAGTATGAATAATAGCTCAGGTCACGGCACAGATGCTCCGACAGATGAATTATCAAGACAACGACACTCATACAGTCAAAGATTGCTTAATTACATTAAAGCTAGAAATATAATATTTAGAAACGATAGTAAACAGGAAAAGACGATATCTACAAGAATTGAAAAGTATAGAAAGCGATTTAGTGACCGCAAACAAATTAGAAAAGGCGTCATATCGTCAGTGGAGGCCATTTCAAATGGTGACCCAAGGGTGTTTGCCGAAATAGCTATAGGAAGTAAAACAGTGCATGGTTTGCTAGGTACAGGTGCCTCGGTCAGTATAAAGGGCTATGAGTTATTGGCTGAATTAGGTATGGAAGCTTCAAGATACAAATCGAATGTGAGAACAGCTTCTGGTCGAGCACATCAAATTTGAGGCAAAATTAGTTTGCTAATTAATTATCAGAATAAAATACGAGAAATCCAATTTTATCTCTGCCCGTCCCTAGAACAAAGTTTGTACTTAGGCATTGATTTTTGGAGAGAATTTGCTTTAGCACCTCAAGTCTTAAACATTGATGAACTGGATCTTGAAAGAATGATGAATGGCTCTGAAGCTCCGAGAAATCAAAAGGTTGAACAACACCAACTAAGTCCGCAACAGCACGAGGAATTGGAGGAAGTTAAAAAGTTATTCCAAACCTACGAAAAAAACGGATTAGGTAAAACTGATGTGGAGGAACATTCGATAAAATTAACACCGGACTATGTGCCATTCAAGGAGTGGCATTATTCTGTATCTCCAAAAGTACATGAGTTACTATACGCAGAAGTGTACAAAATGTTGGAACTAGGGGTGGTAGAAGAGAGTGAAAGCCCTTTTAATAATCGTGTCACGCTGGTGGTGGGCCTGAAAAAAATCGTTTGTGACTAGATACAAGAAAATTAAATGATCGCACGATTCAAAATATCGAGGAGATATTGAGTCGGATTGAGGAGACCGTATACATAAGCAGTGTGGATTTAATGTACGCTTTTTGGCAAATTGGCTTAGATCCAGATTGTAGAGAATACAACGCGTTTACTATCCCAGGTAGGCCACATTACTAATATAAAGTCACGCCTTTCGGCCTATGTAATGCGGCGCAATGCCTCTGTCGTCTTATGGATAAGGTAATACCGCACAGGCTAAAAAACAACGTTTTTGTCTACCTCCATGATCTGCTGATGATCTCGAAGGACTTTCGGTCTCATATGTAACTTTTGAGGGACATAGCAAAATGTTTATCCGAAGCCAACTTGACCATAGGGTTGAAAAAGAGTGTATTCTGTTTCAAGGAATTGAAATATTTAGTCTTTGTAATTGGAGGTGGTAAACTTCGTACTGATCCCGACAAGATTAAAGCAATAGAGCAGATACCTATACCAAAGACGCCCAGGCAGGTGAGAAGTTTTTTATGGTATAGAAGTTTTTTATGGTACAGAAGTTTCATCAAAGACTTTGCGGTGAAGGCAGCTTCCCTGAGTGACACATTGAAGAAGGGAAAAAAGTTTGAAATGTCGGAAGGGGCATAGCAAGCATATGTTAACCTAAAAGAAACTTTAACAACAGCACCGGTTTTAGTTCACTCTGATTTTGGAAAAGTCTTCTATATACAATGTGACGCATCCCATGTGGGAGTGGGCGCGGTCCTTTTTCAAAAGGATGAACATGATAATGATTGTCTCATTGCGTTTTTTTTTTCTCAGAAACTGAATGGCGCTCAGATAAACTATACAGTGACCGAGAAGGAATGTTTAGCGGCAGTATTAGCAGTCAAATGATTCCGGCCATACGTAGAACTAATGGAGTTCACAATTATTACCGATCATGCCAGCTTAAAGTGGTTGATGAGTCTTAAAGACCTGAACAGTCGTTTAACTCGCGGGTCTTTACTTCTCCAGGCATTTTTAAGATAGAACACCGCAAAGGCGTGGACAATATCGTGGCAGATGGAATAAAAATTGTTAGAGAATCAGTTTAAGAAAATTTACATTGAGCGTACCAAAGGAACCAGAGGCAATATAACAAAAAAAGCAGAGATATAAGATTTAACGTTGGACAAGGTGCAGGAGTCCATAGCTACAACGCCGTATATGGCACTGTTTGGCCAGCAAATGTTCACGTCCGGTTCAGATTATGTTATAGCAAGGAAATTGAAGTCTTTGGGGGATAATGAACTAGAAATACTTGGAAGAAAGGATGGAATAAAAATTGTTAGAGAATCAGTTAAAGAAAATTTACATAGAGCGTACTAAAGGAACCAGAGGCAATATAACAAAAGGAGCAGAGATATACGATTTAACGTTGGACAAGGTGTACTTAAGGAATTTTGTGCAAAGTGACTTTAGGAAAAATTTCAACGCTAAATTTGCTCCAAAATTCAGAAAATGTAGAGTACTAGAGGTTATAGGGAATAGTATGTACAAGCTGGGGACACTTCAAGGAGGAATCATTGGTATTTTTCATGCCAAAGATATTAAGCAATGATCTGTGATATTTAGATTTAAGGGGATAGAGCAATAATCATTTAATTATTATTTAGTCCATGCTGCTAGTCAATTGTACCTGAAAAAAAATTAAAAGAATTTTTAACAAAGTACCGATTTAATTTTTTTTTTGTGGAATTAAAATAAGTACTTCCCGTAAGATAGCATCGTGCGATGGAATAGCGTCAAGAACACTTGGGGTTGACCTCACTGATTTCCGATTTCAGATCCCGGGACTCCAGGTATCAGCTGCAAGAATTTAAACAGTGCAATCGTAACACACCTCTCATATGTAGATGAGAAGATGATTTGATTTTGGTATAAAAAGAAAAATGAATGTCTAAATAAGACTAGAAAACAACCCTAATTCTTTACCACACGCAAAGAGTTAATGGTTGTACTATTTACAGAGTGAAACTTCTTAAACAAATACAGAATTACTTGGGTATTTGATTACATGAAGAAACACTCAAATCATAGTACGATCGTGTAGAAGAACTTGTGTGTAGTGAGGGATGGTAATCATAGCACATACGTGCATTCGTTTGGATTTGTTTTATATATGGTGACGTGCGCTGCGATATAATACATACGTCTGTGTGGAAATAAAAAAAGAAAGGAAAGGAAAAGATAGTATTTAATATTTTTATGGTGGTTGCGATATGCGGAGACGATGTAGATTTTAGTTTGGTTGCTTGTACCTGTTGGTTGTATCCACGTGCTACCTAAACATGTTAGGTCGGCTGCCAGATATGGAAATAGGAATGATGAGCAGTATTTAAGGCCAATAAATCGGTGGATGTTTGAAGGTTGTTTGAATTCTATTCGTACACAAGGCTTCGTTTTTCACTGCAAATTTAATTAATTTTGAAATTCCATTTAAGTTTCTCATAGTTTGGTTCTATTCAACAACTTGGAAATTTGTAAAGCCGCTGTTCATTATACAGAACGTCGGTAGGAACGTATATTTAGGATATCACTGTAGGTATTTTTCTCAATATTTAATTATACTGATATACTTTTGGCACATTTATAGCCAGTTTTTACTTCGTACTTAAGTTCTATTTAAACTTAAAGTCTATTTAAATACAAAACTCATGTTTTTTTAAATACAACTTAAATAAAACTTAAATATCACTCATTGGACACTTAAATGGTATTTAAATAAAGCGCAGTAAACATATGACTTTGACTTTTTTCATTTCAGAAAAAGAAAACATTGTGATGTTGAGAAAAATTTGCAGAGAAATTTAAAAAAGTTACATAAATATAGTTAATTATCAATGGAATAAAGTAAAAAAATTAATTAAATATTTATTGTACAAATAGAATCTTAATACAATTGAAAAATAATTTCATGCGCAACACTTGAAATACTTTGAATCATGGCGATTTTTGTTTACATATTACATGGTGCTACCACATTTTTCGCATAAATTAATTGAAGTATTTAAATATGACTGAAAAACTGAAAGCGTATTTAAACACAGCTTAAGTTTATGGAAAAATTAACTAATTTTGCACTTAAATACGAAGTCAAAAACTGGACATTAAATACTAAATATAATTCTAAGCTGAAAGCGGAGGAAAATGTTTATGATTATTAACTCAAGCCACATGTAAATATTCTCTGATTTATTGGACACTAGTGTGGCTAACTTTTTTGAAATGTTTCGTTAGGTTAAGGGTGATGCCAGATGAATGTGTATTTTACAGCGATTTTCATGAGTGATGCCCGGCTGCTAAGTCGGTGTAGCGTGAGTGATCTCAGGGGTGGGTGTGTGCCTACGTTGGGCAAGGAATTATGAAGTAGGAATCCGCTCTTTTGCTTCTTGGCCGACGAGCTTGGAAATCAAAAGATTTATAGCGAGTGTTAATTGTTGTGTGGGTAATCTTGTATAGTTTGGTGGTTCTCAAAGGGTTAATAGGGTAGAAGAAGTATAAACGGCTGCTAAGTCGGTGTAGCGTGAGTGATCTCAGGGGTGGCCGTGTGCTTACGTTGGGCAAGGAATTATGAAGTAGGAATCCGCTCTTTTGCTTCTTGGCCGACGAGTGTGGAAAATCAAAAGATTTGTAGTTAGTGTTAATTTTTGTGTGGGTAATCTTGTATGGTTTAGTAGTTCTCAAAGGGTTAAAAGGAAGAAGAAGAAGTATAAACAGATTTGTTTTCTTATGCACGATCAATTGTTATTGTTGGTTTTACTTTGATCTGTGTGCGAATATGT
This sequence comes from Linnaemya vulpina, assembly GCA_963675445.1. NCBI lineage: Eukaryota > Metazoa > Arthropoda > Insecta > Diptera > Tachinidae > Linnaemya > Linnaemya vulpina. The sequence goes on from OY776276.1 coordinate 51,973,777, forward strand.
ATGCCAATTTTTTATCTGACCTATATGTTTGTTGCAATGTTTGATATAAATGTTAAATTTCATGATGGTAGGATTCAATAACACTTGCATTAAGAAACGATTGAAAAGCGGGTGTGAATAAATTAAAGGCCAGTATATTAGTGTTTGACTTTGTGATGTAGGTGTATGTGCAAAAAAGGAAATAAGGTGCATTTGTATCTGTAGGTAGTTTTAGGTAGCCATTGTAGGATAGGCTATCTATATGAGTTAGAGAACGAAAAATATAAAAATTTAAGAAAATGTTTAAGTATTGTAGGTATTTTTAGGGCGAATTGAAAAGCTGTTGAGGTAGGTTAATAGTTCTATAAAAACGAAAAATCAATTCTGGCTTGGAGAGAATAGAGTAAAGACACAACAGCGGTTGCCAAAACGATTAATGCGTTAAAGAAGGATTTCTTACTTATTAATAAATAAGAAAATCCAGAACATTATTAATAAATAAAGAAAGAAAATTATAAATAAATAATACGAATCAAGAGAATTATTAATAAATAAGATAGAGACAAAAATTAAGAAATTATTAATAAATCAAGAAGACTGAAGAATTTATAAAGAAAGAAACAAAGAACAGGGAAGTAATAAACAAGCCGGGTTTATTACCAGCCGAGGGGTCTGCTTTCGAAGAATTTGGTGGTAAAGTGGAAAAGTGAGTCGATACTGCCAACCAGTGGTATTTTGTTTAAACAATTAAACAGACGGGGAGAAGGTACTGGTCAGCCAAGGCGCCATACGCAGGATCAAGATTAGTTGATTCGGTGAGTTCGTTCCATTTTATGACTGTAGTAGGGGTAGCATATAAAATGTATTGTTATGTTACCAAGGTAGGGTGGGCAGCTAGTGGGGACCAAGATACACCTTTTGGCCCACATCTAGTCACAGGATATTTAGTTGTAGGTTTGTTTTATGATCTGTCCGCGATGAGTATTTCCGCCGTTGTACTGTTGTCTTTTCATATATAAATTTTATTGTCACACCCTGCACCGGAAGTCGCGGGTCTTACTTCTCATGACGTCACTGAGCTGGTTGGTGTACTTGCTAGGAGGCTCACTGCGTGTACGTGAAAGCGTTAGTGTGATACATTTTGTTTGATTTTCGTGGCTTAATATTATAGGGGAAGACAAAGATACGTTTTTCTTCTCGACCATCCTGGGTCCTACAGAGGGATCCAGTAATGAGCGAGTTTGTCATGAGCACCTTGTGATTTGGTAAGACAGTTCATGCCAGGTAATGCCGTATAAATACAGCAACAGCTGATTGTGTGTTTAGCGCGGGACATTCCCAGCACAAATAATGATATAGTCCAATGTGGGAAAAGGAAGGAGATAAAAAAAGAATTATTTATGCAATGGAGGGATTGGATGTTATGTTGGCTTTCCGGTGGTATGTGAAAGTGAAAAAAGAGGCATAGCGGATTATTCTTGGGACAATGACCGACGAGTGCAGAAGCTTTTGTGGTGGACTAAAAACAATTTGTTCGTTTTGAATTAGTAAAATTTGTGTAAATAGGAAGTGTTGCGACTTTCGAAAACAGCTGTTCTGCTCTGCTGTGTAAGTTGAATAAAACTGATGTTGACTTTCCTTTGTGCCTTGGAATATTTATCATCATGTCTTTCTGAGATTTAAATTAAGTTCGAACAATTAGCCTATGAATCTGAATTCGATTTAACATAGCAATATAAATGTTCGTTAAAATAATCACCAAATACAAATTTAAGCTATGGCTAGAGCTACCAGGGAAAATTGGAAAACGTTCTCATGTTCTTAAGTATAAAATTCAAACCAAAAAATTTTTTCTTAGGTATGATGGAACAAAAAATTCAAAAAATGGGACATGAAGAAAATAATCAAACGGTAACACGGGTATTAAAACAAAAACGTGTTAACATCAAGTTGATACAGTTCTCCGACTCTTTTTCACAATAAAATTTGTGTAAATAGGAACTGCTATCACATTCAACTAAGCCATCTAAAAAGTGGTCACAAACACAATATACACATGAGCACTGATGATGAAAGGGTTGCGACTTTCGAAAACAGCTGTTCTGCTCTGCTGTGTAAGTTGAATAAAACTTATGTTGACTTTCCTTTGTGTCTTGGAATATTTACCATCATGTTTTTCTGAGATTTAAATTAATTTCGAACAATTAGCCTATGAATCTGAATTCGATTTAACTTAGTAAAATATCTTTTATTTCGATTTCGTATTAAATATATGTTACATATTACGTAAAATATATCTAACAGAGTTTTAATAACATTACATACGAATGAAAAGAAACACAGATCAAATACAATTTTAATAAAATCACCTACTTAAGGAAAGAAAAACAACAAACAAAATTTTTATAATATCACCTACAAAAGAAAAGAAAAACAGCAAACACAATTTAATAAAACCTCATAGGAAAGCAAAAAGCAAATACAATTTAACAATCACCGCACAGCAAAGCAAAGTGACTAAAGTGAACAAACCTGGAAAATAAAATTTCATGGTGTAAAGCAAAAGAGGCAGAAACCACATACCTCGAAGGAAGAGTACAGGTGGGAACAATCTATTAGCCACCATGCTAGTTTCACCGAAGAGGCCAGCCCAATAAGTCATCACAGGGAAGATAGAGTATCCAGCTATATATATATATATATATATATATATATATATATAGATATATATATATATATATATATATATATATATATATATATATAGATATATATAGATATATATATATATATATATATATATATATATATATATATACATATCTGGCAGTTATATATTTTTTTTGGTAATAAAATATTGTGGAGGGAAAGTAACCATTTCCGATCAGTCTTTTTGCGTTTTGGTTTTGGGATTTTTGAATAAGCAAAAGTGCGCGAGTATAGGTGAGCTGATCAAAGATTTCGTATCTAGGTAGAGATTGCATAGCCCATATATTTGCTTCCTAAAATAACTATTTTTATCTTTTTTTATTTTTTTTGGTATCATATACCGAATATAGATTGTTTCATTAGACTAAGCGACCGCGCTTAACGGACACGCTACTCACTGACGGCCGTTACCTACTGGACGAATATATCTTTGTTTTAATTTTTTTTATATTTTTTTTTATATCAATTTGTATGTGAAAATTTAAATATCATTTCCACACTCATGTAAATTTTGTTTTTATTTTGTGCTCAAAAATTTTAATTTTAAAAGTAAAGTATATAAAAAGAAAGGAAGACAAGTTGTACTAGCGGAGGAATTGCTTATTTATTTATTTTAAATTAAACAATCTTTTATAAGTAGTTTCGATTTTTCATATCATATTATTGTATTTACTGAATTTTGGCTGAGTGATAAAAAATGTGTTCATAACAACGAAATATTATATTCCAAGTATTAAATATTTAGATACAATCGTGTGAGGAAACCTGGAGGTGGTTTTCTGATTACTGTCCTCGATGTTTCCCAAACCCATACTGTGATGAAATTTAATTTTTGCCATTAAAATTCGTGTTGGTTCTTTGCACCTATATGTCACATGGGCATACATACCGCTCAATTCGTCTCTTGCGGTATATAATAAATATTTTTCTCTGTGCAATTAACTCTGTTCTGGATCAATCACATACGTCCGATATTTTACTTTTTTTAATATCCCAAACGTAAAATGGATTAAGTTCTGTGATAGCAATTACATGTTACCAACAACCACGGCATATTTTATACACTGCCTTCTTGGATGCGGCTTTTTTCAATTAAATCATATAAAAAATTAATCCGGAAATATTCTTGATCTTGCTTTCATTAATACTCTTAAGGAAATTTGTCAACGTAATACATTGCTTCGTTAAATATAAGACAATTGGCACACTGGATGATTTTCGTAAATATGCTATAGCCAGATCTGAATATAATACTGCTAACAAAATTGCATATAATAATTACATAAATATAAGAACAAACCCTTAATCATTCTATAACTTTGTTAATTCTAAACGCTCCTCCTCTGGTTATCCAAAGCATTTGAAGTATGGTTTCTTGACTGCTGATGATGATGTTTCAATAAGCAATTTATTTGCGGACTTTTCCACAACATATTCTACCAAATCATATGATTGCACAAGAACTTATCCTCATACTGAAACTCATTATTGTGGTATCTTTCATAAACATTGACACAGTGTTCTCTAACTTAAAGTCAATGAAAAACTCGTTTAGTCTTGGTCCTGATGGTATATCAAGCTGAAATTAATACCGTGCTGCATCACTGTCCGTACCTCTTACTGTAGTGTTTAATAAATCTATTTAATCTTGCTATTTAACATCAGTGTGGAACAAATCGTATATAATTCCTCTATGGCTGTAAATCTGATGTATCCAACTATAGAGCTACCGCCAAAATTAGTGCACTTCCAAAACTACTTGAAAAAATTCTTACGGATTACTTAACTCATCAAATTTCTTCCATTTTATCGCCTTGCCAACATGGTTTTCTTCATTCCCGTTCAACTATAATTAATGTTTTGCAACGCACTACTACTGTTAACGAAGGTTTTACAAATATAATAAAAACTGCTGTTATATACATTGACTTTAGTAAGGCGTTCCATAAAGTTAACCCCAATCTTTTATTACACAAATTATCACTTATGGGCTTTAATAATTTTGCTTTAAAATGGTTAAACTCTTCTGGAAGAACTCAATAAGTTAAGTTTTGAATTACTTTATCAAATGCCATTTATGTACTTTCTGGTGTTCCTCAAGGCAGCCACTTGGGTCCAATTCTGTTCACTTTATTCATCAATGATCTTCCGACGGTTGTATGCTATTCTAAAGTGTTAATGTGTGCCGAGATGTCAAAATTTTTAACTCTTTTAATGATAATAATGGACATAATTTACTGTGTACTGACTTTTTACATTTTCCTCAATGGTGCAGATATATGTAATTTATTAGAGTTAAATGTAAAGACATGAAACATGTATTTTTCAGACATAATAATTTTTAATGATATTTTAAATAAAGTTGATACTATAATGGATCTAGGCATACTGTTGGATCACAGACTCAACTTTCGTGATCACATCTTAATAATGGTCAACAAAGCCTACAACAAAGCCTTGGATTCATGAAACGCTGGTCTAAGGAATTTCTGGATCCATATATTACAAAACTATTATCAAAGACTCTATAATATAAAGATGTTGCACTTCCATACATTGATTTGGCGATTGTAAAATGTTAATGGGATTTATAATAGTGACCACTAAAGAGAGTAAAAAGTTTTTACTCTGAGCCAGAGAAACTTGCGGAGAGAAATATCAAAGGATAGAATATACTAAAGTTTACAGATGCACATAAATATGCATGTTTGTGCTTCTGTGTATTTTCTATATATATTTTTTTTCATAAAAAATGAGCTTTCAAAGTGTTGGTATGAATGTAGGGAAAAGAATATGTATTTCATTTTTGTAGAACCGAATATATATCGACTCGCACTGAAGTGTTAATACTTACATACATACATATGTATATTATTAATGTGCAATACTTGATGCAATTTTTGAGGACTACTTTCACCTTCAGCTTTGTAAAATAAAATATCCATAGTATTCAAATTACTTTATTGCCAATAACACATATTACAAAAAAGTAGTTTCCTTTTTTATTGATTCAAAATTTTAACTTTCTGAGCGCTTGATGATGTAGGTCTCCCATGAAGAATGCTTACGCAGTAAAGTTATTATAAGATTAAGCATTTCTATTCTGTTCATTTCGGGAGAATGAATTATCATGAATAATCATAAATATATTAAAAAAAATTGTTGTTACCACACAAAAAATTTGTTTGTACTAAAACAGGTTAAAGGACATAAGATCAATATACAACATTATAAAAAATATACATATGTAATATGTAACTGAAAACCACACTGAAGTTGTTGTAATCTTTCTATCTAAGCGTTTGTGCAGCAGCTATACGCTGTTATTTTCAAATTTCGTCATGGTGGTACACATGTCTGTTATATATGTTGGTAATATCCGCCATTTTGGATTATCCGTTTATTTTTGACAAATAAAAAGGTTAGTCGAGTTTTGGTGTGCTCTTCTATATTTTACTATTCAAAAAAATTGATCAAAGAGACTGTGTTAAGTTTAGTGTAAAAAATTAAATTAAATTCGCAAGGACATTTGAAATGTTGACTGTGGCGTTTGGCGAGTCTACTATGAGCAGAACACAAGTTCAATTGTGCTATAACCGATTTATGGAAGGAAGGGAAGATATCAATGAATATGCTCATCCTGGTCACCCGAGCGCGTCAACAACCGATGAAAATATTGAAGCAGCAAAGAAAATGATTTTGGATAATCGTCGAGTCACTATCAGAGAGGTTGCAGCGAAGATTTTTCCAAAATTGCTAAGATTTGAGCAAAAATACCGTCTCATGGAAATCGCTCAGGAGCTGTTGAACATCGTCAACGACGATCCAGATTCCTCAGAAAGGTCATAACTGGTGACGAATCATGGATTTATGGCTATGACATTGAACCCAAAGCCCAATCATCCCAATGGAAGCGTCCAGAAGAGGCAAGACCAAAAAAAGCAACTCAAGTTCGGTCAAATGTGAAGGTTTTGCTCACTCTTCGACTGCAATGGCGTGGTGCATCATGAATTCTTGCCAAAAGGTTATACGGTCAATAAGGAATACTACTAATACTTTTTCCTCTTCCCAAAACTGAAGACACCGATGAAAGAAAAGCGTTTTGCTACGATTGAGGAGATAACAGAGAAATCGAAACAGGAGCTATTGGCGATATCAAAAGCGCGTTTTAGAAGTGTTTCCAAGATTGAAAAAAACACTGGCATAAGTGTATTAGATCTGAAGGGAATTACTTTGAAGAGTACAAGATAGTTATTGATGAATAAATAAATACCTTTTGACAAAAATTTAAAATAAAGGTTATTTTTTTATCAGACCTTGTATATAATTGTTGATCCGAATTCAAAATGTGGTTTAATAATTGAGTTATCAACATTTATCAGGGTTAATGTTAATATATTGTTTCTTATTCTTCTAAAACAGCCAATTTTTTTGCATATACATATAATCAATATGGTCTTTAAAATTCATAAATTAGTCTTATGAAGGAATTTAATTTTTTCCACTTTTTCTGTAATACAGTTAAACTTCGACTATGCGGCTCTCGTGGGACTGGCACTAGCACGTATAAGCGAAATATACGGTTAATAGTGGTTATATTAAAACATACAGAAATTATTTTTTAAATATATTTTTCGATTTATGTAACTACAGCTTTAAGAATACCTCATATTTTTTATACAAAACACACACATCGTCATAGAGAATGCAAAATCAAATACGAGTCATCACAAACATTAATTGTGAATTTAACTCATTATGCTTTGGTTCATTAAACCACATGTCTGCACAAAATTTTTACATTTCATAAAGTTTTTTATATAAACTTAAAAAGGGGAAACACCGGATTTAGTTTGACATCATAAAAAACATATAAAGCACGGATAATAGAAAGTAAAACACGGATAATAGAGGGAAAAAATAAAAAGAACCGCATGATGATTAATAGATGGAACCGATTAATATAGGCCCGGTTAATCGATGTTTAACTGTATTGCATTTATGTATCTTAAAATCTTAACTGTTGTTCATATTTATTTCTATAATTTTCGTTTTATCTTCATTGAGTTTTAATTTGTTAATTTTTAACTATTTATTTTACTTTCATATGACATTCTTTATCCGTTTCCAAAATATTGTACATATATTATATAGGAGAGTATCGTCGGTATTTAACATTCTTTCACATATCGTTAATATATATTATAAATAGTAGAGCACCAAGGATAGACCCTTATGGAACTCCGAATTCACTTTTTTATTGCACTCTATTTAACATTATTCATTCTGGTTATTTGTTTTCTATTTTCTAGGTATGATGTTCTTTATCTCTTACTTTATAGTTATATAGTTTCTGTATCAGAATATTTCTATCTATCGTTTAAAATGTTCTTTTAAAGTCCAGAAATATTGCCATTAACCAGTCCAAGGTATTGTGGATTTCAGGATGAAATAAAAACTAGCACTGCCATGACATGTATTAAGAACAGACACTTCTTATATAAACTTTTTTAGTGTTTAAGTTATAAGCAAATATATAGAGCAATAAATAGTTCGGCGTGTTCCATCGACCATTGCAATTGATGCGCATTTTAGTAAGCTTTCGATTTTAGATAGCGGCAGTGATCGCACATTCATAATTTTTAAGCTATAAGAGAATAGTTAACAGAAAAACTATATCAGCGTTTTCCGACTTTTCAAAATCTTGTTGTCGTTTTTTCGTTCGTTGCTTTGATATATGACTAATATTAAACTTTGTTATATAGTAAGCTTCCGATTCCAGGTAGCGGTATTGATCGCATATTCATAGCTTAAAAATTATACCCAAATAGTTAAAATCACACTTAAAATATATAGCGAACACATGGCGCAACTACTTTCTCAGAAAAAACGTGCATATGTAAACACACCAAAAAATCTTCTTAACTTTTAAAACAATACAAAACAGCTGACAATCTAGCAATGTTTGTAAAAAGTCAGCCTACAATATAGCTGACAATGCAAAGAGTATTATTAATACCAAATATGGGGCATTTAGTTTTCTTTACTGACGTACAAGCACATTTAAAATTTCATTTTAATATCATATGTTTTTATTTATCGTTCTTGACGAATTTTTTTGAAATGAAACTTGACATCACTCTTATTCGTTTTTACTATTGTGAAGAAGCACATCTTTCGTTTTAATAACCACAAAACTTAATGTCATTGTGCCTGTATACACGAGTCTAATTTTTAGTCCGCACATTTCTTGTTCTTTTCGAAACACACGGGATGAATTCATCTGGCATAAAATTGTATACGTATACACGGCTTTGAGTGTTTAGTATTTCTTTGTTCATTTGGTGTTATTTTTCGTTCGCTGTTCACATGCGTTTTGAAACAAAATTAGCGGATAAGTGATGAGAAATTGGCAATAATTTTAGGAGAAATTTCTAGTTTCATTATAAATATATTTTCATGTAAATAAATAAAGCCTAAATCAAATGTTGTAGAAATCAACTAGGACCATATTAAAAATGCATATTTACATTTGTAAAAAAATATTTATATTGTTAAATAATGTTTTCATGGTTTATATATAATTGTTTTTTAAGACAAATAAGTAAACAAAAAAAAGTATGTATGTAGTCAATTTTAGAAACATGAAAAGTGAATTTTTAAAGGTACATACATGGTACAATGAACAGGTATATGCATCAGCACAGGTGATAGTGAACTGATTGTCAAAATTTCTTAAATTCGCCGCATTTTTGTTTTCTGTTTACTATGTTTTGGTTGTTTGAAATGTTTAAATATAAAGTTGAAATTTTTATTCATTAAAACTTTTATTCATTGATTTCAAAATAAAGTTATATATATATATATATATATATATATATATATATATGAATATTATTTATTTTAAATCATTCTTTTATCGTAATCTGAAATCAAATACCATTACCAAAATTCTATACATACGCACGATTGGCGATGTGATATGATATCTCAATGCAATGGCAAAATAAGATACATACAATATATACAAAGATTTGGGCAATCACTTCAGCAATTTTTTTATTTATTTAATATTTGTAAGAATAAACAAATATAATATTTTTTTATAAGAAGTTGTGTGGTCCTGAAAAGGACCGATTGTTTTTAAAAATGGTTATAACATCTTGTACGATGGTAGTAGGGGTAATTATTGTCATCAGGCAATATTCAAAGCAAGAGTATATAGATGGTACAGAAGCGGGTACTTAGGAAGAGACCAACCAAATAAGCTTCACTAACTTCCTGAAGAGCCATCACAGCAGAACTCTGGAAACGCAAACCAGTTTTAAGGTCAAAACTACTGTACCAGGATGAAAACGATGTGGTTTCGTACCACCGCCGGTAGCTGGTGCACTTTCACGAACTGCCTTGTTTGCTGACAAAGTAAAGAAAATAAAAAAGAAATTGTTTTAATAAAGGTGAAGAATTATAAACAGCACAAACATATTACCTGAAATCATTAAACATACTCCACTTCTGTTTTCTTCCCAAACTATATTCATTTGGCTTCCATCGTCGGACAGTAATTCACTGATGGATTTCGTTGCTACATACTTGTCCCCCGCATCGTAGAGAAGCACACAATTTTAAATTTTAATAATATATGGCTTGCAACATACTTATATTATAGAGTCTTTGCTATTATGTACATCTCTTGTTCGACCAATTCTTGAGTATGGATCGATTGTCTGGGATCCTTATTACTCCATACATATCAATAGTATGATAGATATTACGAAGCATAAAAATAGTGGCTCCAACTTTCTATTGGAGATTATGCAATCTGGTAAGGCCAACGAATATACAATTCTGTTGGATAATTCAAAACATCTTCTTCATTGGTAACAGTATAGACAGACTTGTACAACACCACTTTGCCAGGAGTCTTTGATTGTATAGTCATGTTTAATTCAGTAACATCTTTGTTCTTTGCCGCAAAAATCGCTCTGGTACTCAACCATGCATGGCATGTATATTGTTGTGCTATGTTAATGAAGAACATTCAATCAATTCCTGTGCGAAACAGCAAAAATCATTTGGAAATGTTATCAATCCAGTGTCATCAATAGGCATTGCACCGTTCCCATTTTTCGGCAATTGCTTAGAGAACTTATCAGCAGATGGATCATTCTGCAATTGAACACGAACGTTGATAGTGAGTTTCGATATTTTAACAAATCTCCATAAATATGAAGACTTTAAGGAAGCGTTAATTTCATCGGCTAATTTCATGTAGGAAAGGCCTGCAGTGTTTGCCTAAAATCGCCTGGCAATAAAATCAACGCACCACCAAACAACTGAGTTATCTCGGAGATCTTTCATTGTTCTTTCCAAAGCTTTAACAGATTTCTTATTCGCGTACTCAAGCATATGACGTGGACTGTGCATGGACCGTATATCATATTTTGCACAACATCATATAATTCAGGATCACTTATTTGATCTAGAATTTCAGAACATATAACATTCTCAACTTCATGCCATGTGATTTTATTCACCAACCATATTGAAATGTCAGCGTGTGGCAAACCACGCTTTTGCCACTCCACAGAATACATCTAGAACTTCACTTCAACAAACACTTTAGATTTCACGCTAAATAATAAGCGCTTTAAATTTCGCTTTAAAAACACGGCGGTCGGTAGGACTTTGGCCAGCGAATAAATTATCTTTAATGTCACTCGATTGCGGATTACACGTAAATGTTATAAATAAACCTGGTCGACCGTAATGACGCACATTGCATCCTGCGCGTACTCATGCATATGACGTGGGCTGTGCATAATATATTTAAATATTTATGTTTTTAGTGCTGTATTTATATGTAAGCTAAGTATATAAATTAAATTAATGGTTTGACCAAAATTTAATTGTAAGGAACTTAAAAAGAAATTGTATTTCAGTTTTTCAAAATATTCACTCAAATATTTCGAAATGACTACAGTGTTCATTGGCTATAACTCAAAAACCAATACATATATAGAGAAACTGTATTTACATAAAAACCTTGGTATTGGCGTCACCTTTCATATAAATTTTGCAGAAACAAAATCGGTTCACGCATTCCGGAGAACATCAATTACTAACACAATGCAACTTATTTTTATTTACATAGATTGTCTAATTTGATATTGGACAAAATCATTTTTTATTATTATTTAATATAAATTATTTGCACTGAATTTTATATTTATTCCTTATAAATTAAACCCTTTATAATTGAATTATAAATTAAACCTTTTATAATCGATTTGAATATGCAAATCTTAAGTATAAGTATATTGTATGAATTGTAAACGATTTATTTTTAGCTTTTTTATACTTACTTTGGAAACATCTCTCTTACTTACCTTTTATACAAACCTTTTCTTATAACCTTTTCTTCCTGTGTACTTACCCAGTTAAATTTAGACAATATTGTAACACTGAAAATGTACTAAATGTTGCTCGAGTTGACACTCGAAAAATTCCATATGTTGCGCGGTTTTTCCAAAAGCCGAACTTTCCTTTTTCTTAATTTAAAAAAAAAATGTCTACTACTTCTTCTTCAACCAGCATCAACGAGAGCAGCATTTATCTGCCCAAAAGCATTTATCTACCCAAAAGGTAAACTCTATATTTTATTTACTCAAACTCCTGTAAATAAACCCTATCATTAAAAGGAAAATTTAATATTGGTTCTTATTTTTCCTTTCCCACTTCCCAATATCAATTATTTATAATCGATATTAATAATTTTGTTTGGAGTTCATCTAAACAAAATTATTTTAGCGCAAAATTTATAGCCCAACATTTTGTTCATGGTCCTTAAAGGCTGAAAGAAGTTATCCAGCGAAAATTACCAAGATATTTACTCATATACAAAAGAGAAACTCATTCCTGTTCTAAATTGAGAAAAAGCTACACATGAGGTAAAACACAAAAACTTAAAACAACCACCATACAGTCCATTATTTACACAGTGAGTAGAAAGAAGTAAATTAAAAAAAAAAAAAATAAAAGAAATCTTAACAGTGCAAATAAAAGCAAATTTAAGTGAATGGTATTTAGTTAAATATATGTATATTGCATAAAAACTTTTGCATAAACGAAATCAATATTGAAAAACGAAAAGATTTTTTAAGAAATAATACCACAGCCCAAGAAAAATATATTGTGGAAGCGTGCATGTGTATATAATTGATAAATAAAACTTGAAGTACATATGTACACGTACATAAAACTAAATTAAAAGGGCGCTAAAAAGAAAAGTAAAATTCAAAAAATAAAATTCGAAAAGTAAAATTTAAAAAAAAGAAAACGAAAAATATAAAAATTATATTCACTTGGTCCTGAAAAACTCCTACAAGAAGCAATTTGAAATTAAAATTCCTAAACGCCTTCAAGGAAATTACCGACATACCTATTCATTTATGTAAGTAGAAAATAAAATTTTCAACATATTATACCTACAAAAATTTGTTTCAATAATATGTATGTATATGAAACCCGTTTATTTTAAATACATACATATATAAATAACTACTCTAAACGAATATTACATCAACAAATATATTAATAAATACATACCTACATACTTAACGGTCTTTCCATAACTTCTCATTCTCATACTTACCGTTCATGCATTTGATCATATACCTATAAATACCTAAATAATATACATACATACATATGTACATATCCTACTTAAAAAAATAAATAAATATTCACATGCATGCATATGTACATACTCATGTACAAACAAAGGAATTGAAACAGTAGTTAGCACAAATAACTAAACAAGGGATGGAAAGTCCACTACCTACAGTAATAAGTATGGAAAATTAACTAATTTTCAAAACTAAGAACAATATAAATTAATTATAAATAAATTTGAACAGTTTACTCATACACACATATAAATAGAAATTTATATTCATTTAATTATTATTAGTAAAAAAGAAAAATCATACACATATACTCATCTCTGCTCATTATCTGAAGTGTACATACATTAAATAAATTGAAATTCATTTCTTGAATTCAATATATCAATTGCCTTTTTTCCATACCTGCTTTATACAAATTTCAACAGTGTTACCGGTTTGCACTTTGAACAAGTTGGTGAGGCACGGTATATTTTTGACCGGCAAATAGAAACTACAAGTAATATTTAAGTTGATTTCTTAAAACTGAATACAATGCGTTAATTCAATGGAAAGGAAATATTTAATAAAATTGAATCTGGTTGATGCTATGAATTTACTCATATTCTCGGGAATTATTCAGTCCGTATTTTGAAAACTAATGTGCTTCACTCTAACCCTTTGAATTTTTATTTGCTAGAATTCTATTCTATTGCTATTCAAAATAGCCCCTAGTTCTATTCTCTAAAATAGATTGAATGTCTAGCCCCTGATATTTCATAACTTGAAATTTTCCGTGCTCTTGTAATTCAAATAGATATCCGATTAAAAACTTGAACTATTGCTATATTATAGCCCCTAGTTTGGCCCTGCTATTATATACTGCAACTAACCCTTATTTTGGTTCTTGTTTTATTGAATAATTTCACGGAGTTTACACATAGTAAAAACGTTAATAGCACTACATCAAAATGGCAACTAAATCCATTGAAGACCCCTCTCCAAGAAATCAATTCGATTATGATAGCGATAGGTTGCTCAATTTTTGCGACAGATTTAAGGAATCTGAAAATATTGACCTTAACGAATCCATTCTTGAAGTTAAACTTAAAGAATTGGAATCCAGATGGGGAAGGCTCGACTCCTCCTATGAAATCCTCATGATGTCAAAGGATCCCGCTTTCACGTCGGCAGTCAAAGCTGGGATTACGAAAATTTTTGATGAATGCACAAACTCATATTATGTATGCTCGTCTCAAATTTTAGAGTTAATGAAAAGTTTTCGATTGGAAGCTGGACATTACCCTGCAGGTCAATCGACCTCCCGATATACTGTGCAGAATCAAGCCCTCCAATATGATCAGCTTCAAGATAGCTCATACTGCATTAAGCTGCCTCCCTGTGACACTGAGGTGTTCAAAGGGAGTTATGAATAATGGCCCTCGTTTCGAGACATGTTCACAGCAGTATACATAAGGCGCTCGAAGCTTACACCCGTTACTAAATTGTATCACTTACGTAACAAGACAAGAGGTGAGGCGGGGGATATTGTTAAAAGATATCCTCTCTCTAACGAAAATTTCGAATTAGCATGGGATGCTTTGAGAACCCGCTATGAAAATAAACGTGTTCTGGTTGATAACCAGATCAAAATTCTATTTGATATACCCGAGGCAACTAGTGAAGACAGTGAATCAATTCGAAGAATCCAGTCTTCAGTGAATGACTCACTCGCAACACTCAGAACACTTGGCGTTCAAGTGGACAGTTGGGACCCCATATTGATTCGCCTTATCTCCACAAAGTTGTCTGAAGTAACACTTGCTATGTGGGAACAATCTCTCACATCACCTCGTGAACTTCCGCAATGGAACCAGATGTCGCAATTTCTGGTTGACAGATACGAGGCGGTTGAACGTATAAATAGCATTAAAACATCAAAAGATTGTTTCATGCTAACAAAACCGAATCAAGCTAAGGTGCAGACGTATGTGTCTCAGGAAAGTTTGGATGCTGTTTGTTGCAGACTATGCAATGTGGGTCATCCTTTGAGAGCATGCCCCAGATTCAAAGCGTTCAGTGTGCAACAGAGAGTTGATTACGTTTTTAAGAACAAATTTTGTAACAATTGTTTGGCTGCTTCTCATCTCAAGTCAAACTGTGGTAGCAAGTATAGATGTATGCATTGCAAGAAAAATCACCACACTTTGTTGCACATGGGGCAAAATTCTCAGAACTCAACGCACGGCTCAGGCAAAGTACATACGGAAGCACCAAATCATGATACTAAATTTGTACAACGCCAGTCTCAAGATACCCTTCAATCGGCTTCAAAAGCTACTCAAAATGATATTCCCAGCACTTCTAGTCGTGTCCATGCTAATTGCTCTACCGGAAGTGAAAATATTTTATTACGCACCGCTCTGACACAAATTGAACATAGGGGTGAACTCTTCACCGTAAGGGCTCTAATTGATCCCGGTTCTCAAAGAACATTTCTGACAGAAAGAATTAGAACTCGTCTTCAGATCCCATACAGGAGTTCTCATTTTGAAATTGTAGGTATAGGTGGTCAAAAACAGGTCGCTAATAAGGAATGTGATTTTGTTTTATACGCCAAAAGACACAAATTGCGCGTACCTATAAGGGCTATTATACTCCCAAAACTCACTCGCGGACTTAGATCTAGCTGACCCTACTTTCAATAGGGCTGCTCAAATAGATCTTATTCTGGGCAATGATTGTGAACACTTGCTCAACATTGATGGCATTAGAAAAAATATATGTGGTCAGACATCGGCCTACAATACCATTTTCGGATGGAAACCACTACACGTAGCGAAAATGGTAGATACTTGGTAAGGCTACCTTTCAAAAAAGATTTTCCAGAAAAAATCTCTCTTGGTTCATCCCGGTTCACAGCTCTGGCTCAATACTCGAGCATGGAGAAAAATTTATCAAAAACCCCCGACCTTCAAGCTCAGTATACAGAGACTTTAATAGAATACATAACTTTGGACCACATGGAGGAAGTTCCATCAAATGAAGTCGTTTCACACGGTAAATATGGCTCATATTATTTACCGCATCATGCCGTAGTTCGCCCTGAGCATAAAACTACAAAAGTGAGAGTTGTTTTCAATGCTTCTCGGAAATCGAAATCTCAATTTTCTCTCAGTGATGTTCTGCACACAGGCCCTACTCTACAGAATGATTTAATATCAATTATAATTAATTGGAGAAAATATCAGTACGTTTTTAGTGGCGATATTCAAAAAATGCATCGCCAAATCCTTGTGCACCGTTTCCACGACACCAGTTCTACCAAAACTCTTGGCATAAGGTGGAATGCAGTCACTGACTCGTTTACGTACAAATTTTCCCCGATTGAACAAACGGTCAGAATTACAAAGCGACAAATCTTATCCTCAGTTGTAAAATTATTTGATCCTGCTGGATGGCTGGCTCCTATAGTCATCAGAGGAAAACTTTTAATGCAGCAGTTATGGCTGGAGGGGTTAGAATGGGATGATGATGTTTCATTTATTCCCTTTATAAATGGAACTCTCTGGTGCAAGATTTCGGTCTCATCGATAAAATTTCCATCCCACGTTGGTTACACAGTACTCCATCTGATTCAATTTCTATCCACGGGTTCTCAGATGCATCAAAGGTAGCATACTGTGCCACAATTTATATTCGATGTGAGACTATGTCTCATAACAGCTTCAATAATTTGCTGCTGGCTAAGAGTAAAGTAGCCCCGATACAGACAATTTGTCTCCCGCGACTAGAATTGAATGGCGCAGTTTTACTGGCAAACCTCATAAAATATGTTAAGGATTCACTTCGTCTCAACATTGGTGAGGTCATCCTGGGGACGGACTCGTCCATTGTATTAGGTTGGCTCTCGAAACCCCCATCCTCATGGGAAACATACGTGGCAAATCGCACTTCTCAGATTCACCGTTTGGTTCCGGATGCTATATGGCGACATGTGCCAACACACGACAACCCCGCTGATCTGGGAACTCGCGGTTGTAAATCTCAAGAACTGGCACAAAGCTCGCTCTGGTGGCATGGGCCGCCATGGTTATCAAAACCATCCTCAGAGTGGCCATATAGAGATCCCCTGAAAGTTATTGCCGACTCGAAAATTCAGACTCACTCATTACACACAGAAGTCAAAGAAGATGACATTTTGTGTAAGTTCTCTTCATATAACCGAGCGTTGCGAGTTATATGTTACATTTTTCGATTTTTCGCCAGATGCTTAGCGAAAAGTTCGAAATTCTCAGAACTTAATAGACCAGAATCTTCTCCTGGCGATCTCACTTTTGACGAAATGAAATTTGTCAAAAGGCGTCTTATTTCTTTAGCCCAAAGAAAATTTTATGATGAGGAGTACCAATTATTATGTAACTCACGGCCTCTACCAAATAAAAGTTCTTTAAAGAATTTGAACCCTTTTCTCGATTCGGACTCACTTTTACGAGTGAATGGCAGACTATCTCGGTCGTCGATGCCATATAACGAGCGTTATCCCATAATACTGCCCAGAAATTCTCGATTTTGCCAGTTATATCTTTTGTTTATTCATAATGTACTCGCTCATGCTGACTGTAGTCAAATGATTAGGATGGTGCAATCAGAGTTTCATGTCTTTCGACTTAAGCCGGGAATAAAAGCTATTATTCGTAATTGCAAGGTCTGTATAATACACAGACAAAAATCATGCTCGCAGATAATGGCTCCCTTGCCTTCGCAGGCCCTTTTGAACTGAAGACGTCAATTTTGCGAAGGGCTAGTACTATTAAGGGATACGTGTGTGTCTTCGTTTGCTTTAGCACGAAGGCTATTCATCTGGAAGCATGCTCTGATTTGTCGTCAAATGCTTTTCAGGCGGCATTCGCTCGCTTCGTTGGGAGGCGGGGACTCCCCCACAGGGTAACTTCTGACAATGGCAGAAATTTTTTGGGCGCTAGTAGAGCGCTAGGACGTGAATTTTCAAGGTTTATTAATACCGCGGCTCATGATGTTGCCCAGAAGTACCTTTCTCGAGGATTTGAATGGAAGTTCATTCCCCCACACGCACCACACATGGGCGGCTTATGGGAAGCCGCCGTTAAGAGCTTCAAATTTCATTTCAGACGAATTGCTGGAACTCAAAAATTCAACTTTGAGGAGTTTTCTACTATCCTTGCCCGGATAGAGGGAATACTTAATTCCCGCCCGATTTCAGCGCTGTCAGAAGACCCTTCAGACATCACGGCACTGACTCCCGGACATTTTTTAAGAGGTTCTCCTATTATGGCTTTCCCTGAACCCGACAGTCGAAATATCTCGCTCATCAACAGATGGGAGAAACTGAAGGCTCTGCACCATCAATTCTCAATACGATGGAAAGAAGATTACCTCAAGGCTCTTCAGAAGCGCTATAAGTGGAGATATTCAAGTCCAAATCTTCACCCTGGAGATCTTGTAGTAGTAAAGGACGATCTCCTTCCTCCACAGGAATGGCGACTGGGACGAATAGACAAAACTTACCCAGGTTCAGATGGAAATGTCCGCATCGCTGATGTGCGCATCGCCTCTGGAGTCGTAACACGCCCAATAGTCAAGTTATGTTTTCTTCCTTATATGGAAAATCGAGAGGTTTAAAACCTCATAAGATCTACTTCTAGCCGAATACATTTAAAATCCTTTTTCTTTATTCTTTCTTGTTGTCATTATACGTTGTATCCACATACAGAAAAATAGAATTTAAACTACCTCATACTTTAATTTGTATGAACAATTTGAGATCAACCATACATCATGTAGACTTTAATTACCTTAAATTATAAGTTCTAATTCGTATTTGCTTTTCCATATTAGACCGAACCGCAGATTAGAATCCACTCGTCCAGTTGGCATTCGCATCCGAAAACCCATAAGAAGAAAAAGAGACCCAGAAGTCTATGGTTGTGTTTTATGCGATGCGTTTCATGGCTTGCGATTCTGTCGAAAGTTTTTAACCATGTCGGTGAAAAAACGGATGAATGTCGTAGAACGATACCAATGTTGTGTGAACTGCTTGGCGAGAAGCCACGATGTGAAGGCATGTGCATCAAACGAAACCTGCAGACAATGTAGAAAATTGCACCACACCTTGCTGCATGTGACCCGGAAGAAGAAACCGAAAAGCCGGACTAACAAGAAAGAGGAGAAACCACAACAACAGCGAAAACCAACTCCCCAACAAACACCAAATCCACCTACAGCCACAACAATCCCAACAACAGCCATTATAGAGGCGATTAAATCATTGGCAAATGTCCTTTGCCCAACCACCAACCCGCCATATGTTGCCTGAAGGCCTGGCCTGGCGGCATGTCCAATTTGATATTGGACAAAATCATTTTTTATTATTATTTAATATCAATTATTTGCACTGAATTTTATATTTATTCCTTATAAATTAAACCCTTTATAATTGAATTATAAATTAAACCTTTTATAATCGATTTGAATATGCAAATCTTAAGTATAAGTATATTGTATGAATTGTAAACGATTTATTTTTAGCTTTTTTATACTTACTTTGGAAACATCTCTCTTACTTACCTTTTATACAAACCTTTTCTTATAACCTTTTCTTCCTGTTTACTTACCCAGTTAAATTTAGACAATATTGTAACACTGAAAATGTACTAAATGTTGCTCGAGTTGACACTCGAAAAATTCCATATGTTGCGCGGTTTTTCCAAAAGCCGAACTTTCCTTTTTCTTAATTTAAAAAAAAAAATGTCTACTACTTCTTCTTCAACCAGCATCAACGAGAGCAGCATTTATCTGCCCAAAAGCATTTATCTGCCCAAAAGGTAAACTCTATATTTTATTTACTCAAACTCCTGTAAATAAACCCTATCATTAAAAGGACAATTTAATATTGGTTCTTATTTTTCCTTTCCCACTTCCCAATATCAATTATTTATAATCGATATTAAAAATTTTGTTTGGAGTTCATCTAAACAAAATTATTTTAGCGCAAAATTTATAGCCCAACATTTTGTTCATAGATTTTCCACAACTTTACTCATTAGCCTATAATCCATGATCTTGTTTTAGCATCCATTTTAACAAAACAGTTTCACTGCAATCACCTGTATACATATATATATATATATATATATATATATATATATATATATACATATATATATATATATATATATATATGTATATACACATATATATATATATATATATATATATATAACATATCCATATTATTTGTATAATTATATATATATATATATATATATATATATATATTATATATATATACAAATATCTGTACTAATATCTAATTATTTATACCTTTTCTTTACATTATATATATATATATATATATATATATATATATATATATATATTATATATATATACAAATATCTGTACTAATATCTAATTATTTATACCTTTTCTTTACATTCTAGATGTTTTCCGAAGTCTATCTGCAAACGTTTAAGAATGCTATAGACCGCAGCCACAACAGGTCGAAACAAAAAATATATGTAATAAAAAAATTTTGCTAATAAAATCCTCTAATAAAACTCTATATAACTAGTGTATTTTAACGGTTATCTCTAATGGATTTGTTCATTAGGGTTGACTAGTTAATACTAATCAATACGTAAGATATCAAAGACTACAGTTATAGTTGATTGGTATATCGGTTAACTATACTTAGGAAACGTTAACGAATATGTCTGTTAGGTATAACCAGTTAGTGTTAGCCAATACTTCAGCTGTCATTTGGTAAACTATGACTACTAGTATGCAGTAAAGTGAGCAGTAAATATGCATGGTTCATTTTTCGGGAGAATGAATGACCATGAATAATCATAAATGTATTAAAAAAATTGTTGTTACCACAGAAAAAATTTGTATGTGCTAAAGCAGGTTAAAGGACATGAGATCAATATACAACATTATAAAAAATATACATATGTAATATGTAACTGAAAACCACACTGAAGTTGTTGTAATCTTTCTATCTAAGCGTTTGTGCAGCACCTATACGATGTTATTTTCAAATTTCGGTTATGGTGGTACACATGTCTGTTATATATTTTGACAAATAAAAAGGTTAGTCGAGTTTTGGTGTGCTCTTCTATATTTTACTATTCAAAAAAAATTGATCAAAGAGACTGTGTTAAGTTTAGTGTAAAAAATTAAATTAAATTCGCAAGGACATTTGAAATGTTGACTGTGGCGTTTGGCGAGTCTACTATGAGCAGAACACAAGTTCAATTGTGGTATAACCGGTTTATGGAAGGAAGGGAAGATATCAATGAAGATGCTCATCCTGGTCGCCCGAGCCCGTCAACAACCGATGAAAATATTGAAACAGCGAAGAAAATGATTTTGGATAATCGTCGAATCACTATCAGAGAGGTTGCAACGAAGAATGTTCCCAAATTGCTAGGTTTTGAACAAAAACACCGTCTCATGGACATAGCTCAGGAGCTGTTGAATATCGTCAACGACGATCCAGATTCCTCAGAAAGGTCATAACTGGTGACGAATCATGGATGTATGGCTATGACATTGAACCCAAAGCCCAACCATCCCAATGGAACCGTCCAGAAGAGCCAAGACCAAAAAAAGCAACTCAAGTTCGGTCAAACGTGAAGGTTTTGCTCACTCGTCGACTGCAATGGCGTGGTGCATCATGAATTCTTGCCACAAGGTCGTACGGTCAATAAGGAATACTACTAATAATTTTTCCTCTTCCCAAAACTGAAGACACCGATGAAAGAAAAGCGTTTTGTTACGATTGAGGAGATAACAGAGGAATCGAAACAGGAGCTATTGGCGATACCAAAAGCACGTTTCAGAAGTGTTTCCACGATTGAAAAAAAAAACGCTGGCATAAGTGTATTAGATCTGAAGGGGATTACTTTGAAGGGTACAAGATAGTTATTGATGAATAAATAAATACCTTTTGACAAAAATTTAAAACAAAGGTTAATATTAATATATTGTTTCTTATTCTTCTAAAAAAGCCAATTTTTTTCCATATACATATAATCAATATGGTCTTTAAAATTCATAAATTAGTCTTATGAAGGAATTTAATTTTTCCCACTTTTTCTGTAATACAGTTAAACCGACTATGCGGCTCTCGTGGGACTGGCACTAGCACGGCTAAGCGAAATATACGGTTAATAGTGGTTATATTAAAACATACAGAAATTATTTTTTAAATTTATTTTTCGATTTATGTAACTACAGATTTAAGAATACCTCATATTTTTTATACAAAACACACACATCGTCATAGAGAATGCAAAATCAAATACGAGTCATCACAAACATTAATTGTGAATTTAACTCATTATGCTTTGGTTCATTAAACCACATGTCTGCACAAAATTTTTACATTTCATAAAGTTTTTTATATAAACTTAAAAAGGGGAAACACCGGATTTAGTTTGACATCATAAAAAACATATAAAGCACGGATAATAGAAAGTAAAACACGGATAATAGAGGGAAAAAATAAAAAGAACCGCATGATGGTTAATAGATGGAACCGATTAAAATAGGCCCGGTTAATCGAGGTTTAACTGTATTGTATTTATGTATCTTAAAATCTTAACTGTTGTTCATATTTATTTCCATAATTTTCGTTTTATCTTCATTGAGTTTTAATTTGTTCATTTTTAACTATTTATTTTACTTTCATATGACATTCTTTATCCGTTTCCAAAATATTGTACATATATTATATAGGAGAGTATCGTCGGTATTTAACATTCTTTCACATATCGTTAATATATATTATAAATAGTAGAGCACCAAGGATAGACCCTTATGGAACT
This sequence comes from Linnaemya vulpina, assembly GCA_963675445.1. Taxonomy (NCBI): domain Eukaryota; kingdom Metazoa; phylum Arthropoda; class Insecta; order Diptera; family Tachinidae; genus Linnaemya; species Linnaemya vulpina. The sequence goes on from OY776276.1 coordinate 51,997,001, forward strand.
CCGAATTCACTTTTTTATTGCACTCTATTTAACATTATTCACTCTGGTTATTTGTTTTCTATTTTCAAGGTATGATGTTCTTTATCTCTTACTTTATAATTATATAGTTTCTGTATCAGAATATTTCTATCTATCGTTTAAAATGTTCTTTTAAAGTCCAGAAATATTGCCATTAACCAGTCCAAGGTATTGTGGATTTCAGGATGAAATAAAAACTAGCACTGCCATGATGTGTATTAAGAACAGACACTTCTTATATAAACTTTTTTAGTGTTTAAATTATAAGCAAATATATAGAGCAATAAATAGTTCGGCGTGTTCCATCGACCATTGCAATTGATGCGCATTTTAGTAAGCTTTCGATTTTAGATAGCGGCATTGATCGCATATTCATAACTTTTAAGCTATAAGAGAATAGTTAACAGAAAAACTATATATACTATTATACGCAAATAGTTAAAATCACACTTAAAATATATAGCGAACACATGGCGCAACTACTTTCTCAGAAAAAACGTGCATATGTAAACACACCAAAAAATCTTCTTAACTTTTAAAACAATACAAAACAGCTGACAATCTAGCAATGTTTGTAAAAAGTCAGCCTACAATATAGCTGACAATGCAAAGAGTATTATTAATACCAAATATGGGGCATTTAGTTTTCTTTACTGACGTACAAGCACATTTAAAATTTCATTTTAATATCATATGTTTTTATTTATCGTTCTTGAAGAATTTTTTTGAAATGAAACTTGACATCACTCTTATTCGTTTTTACTATTGTGAAGAAGCACATCTTTCGTTTTAATAACCACAAAACTTAATGTCATTGTGCCTGTATACACGAGTCTAATTTTTAGTCCGCACATTTCTTGTTCTTTTCGAAACACACGGGATGAATTCATCTGGCATAAAATTGTATACGTATACACGGCTTTGAGTGTTTAGTATTTCTTTGTTCATTTGGTGTTATTTTTCGTTCGCTGTTCACATGCGTTTTGAAACAAAATTAGCGGATAAGTGATGAGAAATTGGCAATAATTTTAGGAGAAATTTCTAGTTTCAGTAGTAAATATATTTTCATGTAAATAAATAAAGCCTAAATCAAATGTTGTAGAAATCAACTAGGACCATATTAAAAATGCATATTTACATTTGTAAAAAAATATTTATATTGTTAAATAATGTTTTCATGTTTTATATATAATTGTTTTTTAAGACAAATAAGTAAACAAAAAAAGTATGTACGTAGTCAATTTAGAGAAACATGAAAAGTGAATTTTTAAAGGTACATACATGGTACAATGAACAGGTATATGCATCAGCACAGGTGATAGTGAACTGATTGTCAAAATTTCTTAAATTCGCCGCATTTTTGTTTTCTGTTTACTATGTTTTGATTGTTTGAAATGTTTAAATATAAAGTTGAAATTTTTATTCATTAAAACTTTTATTCATTGATTTCAAAATAAAGTTATATATATATATATATATATATATATATATATATGAGTATTATTTATTTTAAATCATTCTTTTATCGTAATCTGACATCAAATACCATTACCAAAATTCTATACATACGCACGATTGGCGATGTGATATGATATCTCAATGCAATGGCAAAATAAGATACATACAATATATACAAAGATTTGAGCAATCACTTCAGCAATTTTTTTATTTATTTAATATTTGTAACAATAAACAAATATAATATTTTTTTATAAGAAGTTGTGTGGTCCTGAAAAGGACCGATTGTTTTTAAAAATGGTTATAACATCTTGTACGATGGTAGTAGGGGCAATTATTGTCATCAGGCAATATTCAAAGCAAGAGTATATAGATGGTGCAGAAACGGGTACTTAGGAAGAGACCAACCAAATAAGCTTCACTAACTTCCTGAAGAGCCATCACAGCAGAACTCTGGAAACGCAAACCAGTTTTAAGGTCAAAACTACTGTACCAGGATGAAAACGATGTGGTTTCGTACCACCGCCGGTAGCTGGTGCACTTTCACGAACTGCCTTGTTTGCTGACAAAGTAAAGAAAATAAAAAAGAAATTGTTTTAATAAAGGTGAAGAATTATAAACAGCACAAACATATTACCTGAAATCATTAAACATACTCCACTTCTGCTTTCTTCCCAAACTATATTCATTTGGCTTCCATCGTCGGACAGTAATTCACTGATGGATTTCGTTGCTACATAGTTGTCCCCCGCATCGTAGAGAAGCACACAATTTCAAATTTTAATAATATATGGCTTGCAACATACTTATATTATAGAGTCTTTGCTATTATGTACATCTCTTGTTCGACCAATTCTTGAGTATGGATCGATTGTCTGGGATCCTTATTACTCCATACATATCAATAGTATGATAGATATTATGGCTCCAACTTTCTATTGGAGATTATGCGGAGGCAATCCTGGTAAGTCCAACGAATATACAATTCTGTTGGAGAATTCAAAACATCTTCTTCATTGGTAACAGTATCGACAGACTTGTACAACACCACTTCGCCAGGAGTCTTTGATTGTATAGTCATGTTTAATTCAGTAACATCTTTGTTCTTTGCCGCAAAAATCGCTCTGGTACTCAACCATGCATGGCATGTATATTGTTGTGCTATGTTAGTGAAGAACATTCAATCAATTCCTGTGCGAAACAGCAAAAATCATTTGGAAATGTTATCAATCCAGTGTCATCAATAGGCATTGCACCGTTCCCATTTTTCGGCAATTGCTTAGAGAACTTATCAGCAGATGGATCATTCTGCAATTGAACACGAACGTTGATAGTGAGTTTCGATATTTTAACAAATCTCCATAAATATGAAGACTTTAAGCAAGCGTTAATTTCATCGGCTAATTTCATGTAGGAAAGGCCTGCAGTGTTTGCCTAAAATCGCCTGGCAATAAAATCAACGCACCACCAAACAACTGAGTTATCTCGGAGATCTTTCATTGTTCTTTCCAAGGCTTTAACAGATTTCTTATTCGCGTACTCAAGCATATGACGTGGACTGTGCATGGACCGTGTATCATATTTTGCACAACATCATATAATTCAGGATCACTTATTTGATCTAGAATTTCAGAACATATAACATTCTCATGTGATTTTATTCACCAACCATATTGAAATGTCAGCGTGTGGCAAACCACGCTTTTGCCACTCCACAGAATACATCTAGAACTTCACTTCAACAAACACTTTAGATTTCGCGCTAAATAATAAGCGCTTTAAATTTCTGTTTAAAAGCACGGCGGTCGGTAGGACTTTGGCCAGCGAATAAATTATCTTTAATGTCACTCGATTGCGGATTACACGTAAATGTTATAAATAAACCTGGTCGACCGTAATGACGCACATTGCATCCTGCGCGTACTCATGCATATGACCTGGGCTGTGCATAATATATTTAAAGATTTATGTTTTTAGTGTTGTATTTATATGTAATTTATTTCATAGATCTCCGAAGTTGTGATTTAGAAAAGCTAAGTATATAAATTAAATTAATGGTTTGACCAAAATTTAATTGTAAGGAACTTAAAAAGAAATGGTATTTCAGTTTTTCAAAATATTCACTCAAATATTTCGAAATGACTACAGTGTTTATTGGCTATAACTCAAAAACCAATACATATATAGAGAAACTGTATTTACATAAAAACCTTGGTATTGGCGTCACCTTTCATATAAATTTTGCAGAAACAAAATCGGTTCACGCATTCCGGAGAACATCAATTACTAACACAATGCAACTTATTTTTATTTATATAGATTTTCCACAACTTTACTCATTAGCCTATAATCCATGATCTTGTTTTAGCATCCATTTTAACAAAACAGTTTCACTGCAATCACCTGTATACATATATATATATATATATATATATATATATATATATATACATATATATATATATATATATGTATATATATATATATATATATATATGTATATTCATATATATATATATATATATATATATATATATATATAACATATCCATATTTTTTGTATAATTATATATATATATATATATATATATATATATATATATTATATATATATACAAATATCTGTACTAATATCTAATTATTTATACCTTTTCTTTACATTCTAGATGTTTTCCGAAGTCTATCTGCAAACGTTTAAGAATGCTATAGACCGCAGCCACAACAGGTCGAAACAAAAAATATATGTAATAAAAAAATTTTGCTAATAAAATCCTCTAATAAAACTCTATATAACTAGTGTATTTTAACGGTTATCTCTAATGGATTTGTTCATTAGGGTTGACTAGTTAATACTAATCAATACGTAAGATATCAAAGACTACAGTTATAGTTGATTGGTATATCGGTTAACTATACTTAGGAAACGTTAACGAATATGTCTGTTAGGTATAACCAGTTAGTGTTAGCCAATACTTCAGCTGTCATTTGGTAAACTATGACTACTAGTATGCAGTAAAGTGAGCAGTAAATATGCATGGTTCATTTTTCGGGAGAATGAATGACCATGAATAATCATAAATGTATTAAAAAAATTGTTGTTAACACAGAAAAAAATTTGTATGTGCTAAAGCAGGTTAAAGGACATGAGATCAATATACAACATTATAAAAAATATACATATGTAATTTGTAACTGAAAACCACACTGAAGTTGTTGTAATCTTTCTATCTAAGCGTTTGTGCAGCACCTATACGATGTTATTTTCAAATTTCGGTTATGGTGGTACACATGTCTGTTATATATGTTAGTAATATCCGCCATTTTGGATTATCAGTTTGTTTTTGACAAATAAAAAGGTTATTCGAGTTTTGGTGTGCTCTTCTATATTTTACTATTCAAAAAAAAATTGATCAAAGAGACTGTGTTAAGTTTAGTGTAAAAAATTAAATTAAATTCGCAAGGACATTTGAAATGTTGACTGTGGCGTTTGGCGAGTCTACTATGAGCAGAACACAAGTTCAATTGTGGTATAACCGGTTTATGGAAGGAAGGGAAGATATCAATGAAGATGCTCATCCTGGTCGCCCGAGCCCGTCAACAACCGATGAAAATATTGAAACAGCGAAGGGGATTACTTTGAAGGGTACAAGATAGTTATTGATGAATAAATAAATACCTTTTGACAAAAATTTAAAACAAAGGTTAATATTAATATATTGTTTCTTATTCTTCTAAAAAAGCCAATTTTTTTCCATATACATATAATCAATATGGTCTTTAAAATTCATAAATTAGTCTTATGAAGGAATTTAATTTTTTCCACTTTTTCTGTAATACAGTTAAACCGACTATGCGGCTCTCGTGGGACTGGCACTAGCACGGCTAAGCGAAATATACGGTTAATAGTGGTTATATTAAAACATACAGAAATTATTTTTTAAATTTATTTTTCGATTTATGTAACTACAGATTTAAGAATACCTCATATTTTTTATACAAAACACACACATCGTCATAGAGAATGCAAAATCAAATACGAGTCATCACAAACATTAATTGTGAATTTAACTCATTATGCTTTGGTTCATTAAACCACATGTCTGCACAAAATTTTTACATTTCATAAAGTTTTTTATATAAACTTAAAAAGGGGAAACACCGGATTTAGTTTGACATCATAAAAAACATATAAAGCACGGATAATAGAAAGTAAAGCACGGATAATAGAGGGAAAAAATAAAAAGAACCGCATGATGGTTAATAGATGGAACCGATTAAAATAGGCCCGGTTAATCGAGGTTTAACTGTATTGTATTTATGTATCTTAAAATCTTTACTGTTGTTCATATTTATTTCCATAATTTTCGTTTTATCTTCATTGAGTTTTAATTTGTTCATTTTTAACTATTTATTTTACTTTCATATGACATTCTTTATCCGTTTCCAAAATATTGTACATATATTATATAAGAGAGTATCGTCGGTATTTAACATTCTTTCACATATCGTTAATATATATTATAAATAGTAGAGCACCAAGGATAGACCCTTATGGAACTCCGAATTCACTTTTTTATTGCACTCTATTTAACATTATTCACTCTGGTTATTTGTTTTCTATTTTCAAGGTATGATGTTCTTTATCTCTTACTTTATAATTATATAGTTTCTGTATCAGAATATTTCTATTTATCGTTTAAAATGTTCTTTTAAAGTCCAGAAATATTGCCATTAACCAGTCCAAGGTATTGTGGATTTCAGGATGAAATAAAAACTAGCACTGCCATGACATGTATTAAGAACAGACACTTCTTATATAAACTTTTTTAGTGTTTAAATTATAAGCAAATATATAGAGCAATAAATAGTTCTGCGTGTTCCATCGACCATTGCAATTGATGCGCATTTTAGTAAGCTTTCGATTTTAGATAGCGGCATTGATCGCATATTCATAACTTTTAAGCTATAAGAGAATAGTTAACAGAAAAACTATATATACTATTATACGCAAATAGTTAAAATCACACTTAAAATATATAGCGAACACATGGCGCAACTACTTTCTCAGAAAAAACGTGCATATGTAAACACACCAAAAAATCTTCTTAACTTTTAAAACAATACAAAACAGCTGACAATCTAGCAATGTTTGTAAAAAGTCAGCCTACAATATAGCTGACAATGCAAAGAGTAATATTAATACCAAATATGGGGCATTTAGTTTTCTTTACTGACGTACAAGCACATTTAAAATTTCATTTTAATATCATATGTTTTTATTTATCGTTCTTGACGAATTTTTTTGAAATGAAACTTGACATCACTCTTAATCGTTTTTACTATTGTGAAGAAGCACATCTTTCGTTTTAATAACCACAAAACTTAATGTCATTGTGCCTGTATACACGAGTCTAATTTTTAGTCCGCACATTTCTTGTTCTTTTCGAAACACACGGGATGAATTCATCTGGCATAAAATTGTATACGTATACACGGCTTTGAGTGTTTAGTATTTCTTTGTTCATTTGGTGTTATTTTTCGTTCGCTGTTCACATGCGTTTTGAAACAAAATTAGCGGATAAGTGATGAGAAATTGGCAATAATTTTAGGAGAAATTTCTAGTTTCAGTAGTAAATATATTTTCATGTAAATAAATAAAGCCTAAATCAAATGTTGTAGAAATCAACTAGGACCATATTAAAAATGCATATTTACATTTGTAAAAAAATATTTATATTGTTAAATAATGTTTTCATGTTTTATATATAATTGTTTTTTAAGACAAATAAGTAAACAAAAAAAGTATGTACGTAGTCAATTTAGAGAAACATGAAAAGTGAATTTTTAAAGGTACATACATGGTACAATGAACAGGTATATGCATCAGCACAGGTGATAGTGAACTGATTGTCAAAATTTCTTAAATTCGCCGCATTTTTGTTTTCTGTTTACTATGTTTTGATTGTTTGAAATGTTTAAATATAAAGTTGAAATTTTTATTCATTAAAACTTTTATTCATTGATTTCAAAATAAAGTTATAGATATATATATATATATATATATATATATATATATATATATATGAGTATTATTTATTTTAAATCATTCTTTTATCGTAATCTGAAATCAAATACCATTACCAAAATTCTATACATACGCACGATAGGCGATGTGATATGATATCTCAATGCAATGGCAAAATAAGATACATACAATATATACAAAGATTTGAGCAATCACTTCAGCAATTTTTTTATTTATTTAATATTTGTAAGAATAAACAAATATAATATTTTTTTATAAGAAGTTGTGTGGTCCTGAAAAGGACCGATTGTTTTTAAAAATGGTTATAACATCTTGTACGATGGTAGTAGGGGCAATTATTGTCATCAGGCAATATTCAAAGCAAGAGTATATAGATGGTGCAGAAACGGGTACTTAGGAAGAGACCAACCAAATAAGCTTCACTAACTTCCTGAAGAGCCATCACAGCAGAACTCCGGAAACGCAAACCAGTTTTAAGGTCAAAACTACTGTACCAGGATGAAAACGATGTGGTTTCGTACCACCGCCAGTAGCTGGTGCACTTTCACGAACTGCCTTGTTTGCTGACAAAGTAAAGAAAATAAAAAAGAAATTGTTTTAATAAAGGTGAAGAATTATAAACAGCACAAACATATTACCTGAAATCATTAAACATACTCCACTTCTGCTTTCTTCCCAAACTATATTCATTTGGCTTCCATCGTCGGACAGTAATTCACTGATGGATTTCGTTGCTACATACTTGTCCCCCGCATCGTAGAGAAGCACACAATTTTAAATTTTAATAATATATGGCTTGCAACATACTTATATTATAGAGTCTTTGCTATTATGTACATCTCTTGTTCGACCAATTCTTGAGTATGGATCGATTGTCTGGGATCCTTATTACTCCATACATATCAATAGTATGATAGATATTATGGCTCCAACTTTCTATTGGAGATTATGCGGAGGCAATCCTGGTAAGTCCAACGAATATACAATTCTGTTGGAGAATTCAAAACATCTTCTTCATTGGTAACAGTATCGACAGACTTGTACAACACCACTTCGCCAGGAGTCTTTGATTGTATAGTCATGTTTAATTCAGTAACATCTTTGTTCTTTGCCGCAAAAATCGCTCTGGTACTCAACCATGCATGGCATGTATATTGTTGTGCTATGTTAGTGAAGAACATTCAATCAATTCCTGTGCGAAACAGCAAAAATCATTTGGAAATGTTATCAATCCAGTGTCATCAATAGGCATTGCACCGTTCCCATTTTTCGGCAATTGCTTAGAGAACTTATCAGCAGATGGATCATTCTGCAATTGAACACGAACGTTGATAGTGAGTTTCGATATTTTAACAAATCTCCATAAATATGAAGACTTTAAGCAAGCGTTAATTTCATCGGCTAATTTCATGTAGGAAAGGCCTGCAGTGTTTGCCTAAAATCGCCTGGCAATAAAATCAACGCACCACCAAACAACTGAGTTATCTCGGAGATCTTTCATTGTTCTTTCCAAAGCTTTAACAGATTTCTTATTCGCGTACTCAAGCATATGACGTGGACTGTGCATGGACCGTATATCATATTTTGCACAACATCATATAATTCAGGATCACTTATTTGATCTAGAATTTCAGAACATATAACATTCTCAACTTCATGCCATGTGATTTTATTCACCAACCATATTGAAATGTCAGCGTGTGGCAAACCACGCTTTTGCCACTCCACAGAATACATCTAGAACTTCACTTCAACAAACACTTTAGATTTCACGCTAAATAATAAGCGCTTTAAATTTCTGTTTAAAAACACGGCGGTCGGTAGGACTTTGGCCAGCGAATAAATTATCTTTAATGTCACTCGATTGCGGATTACACGTAAATGTTATAAATAAACCTGGTCGACCGTAATGACGCACATTGCATCCTGCGCGTACTCATGCATATGACGTGGGCTGTGCATAATATATTTAAATATTTATGTTTTTAGTGCTGTATTTATATGTAAGCTAAGTATATAAATTAAATTAATGGTTTGACCAAAATTTAATTGTAAGGAACTTAAAAAGAAATTGTATTTCAGTTTTTCAAAATATTCACTCAAATATTTCGAAATGACTACAGTGTTCATTGGCTATAACTCAAAAACCAATACATATATAGAGAAACTGTATTTACATAAAAACCTTGGTATTGGCGTCACCTTTCATATAAATTTTGCAGAAACAAAATCGGTTCACGCATTCCGGAGAAAATCAATTACTAACACAATGCAACTTATTTTTATTTATATAGAATTTCCACAACTTTACTCATTAGCCTATAATCCATGATCTTGTTTTAGCATCCATTTTAACAAAACAGTTTCACTGCAATCACCTGTATACATATATATATATATATATATATATATATATATATATATATATACATATATATATATATATATATATATATATATATATATGTATATATATATATATATATATATATATATATGTATATACACATATATATATATATATATATATATATATAACATATCCATATTATTTGTATAATTATATATATATATATATATATATATATATATATAAATATATATATATATATTATATATATATATACAAATATCTGTACTAATATCTAATTATTTATACCTTTTCTTTACATTCTAGATGTTTTCCGAAGTCTATCTGCAAACGTTTAAGAATGCTATAGACCGCAGCCACAACAGGTCGAAACAAAAAATATATGTAATAAAAAAATTTTGCTAATAAAATCCTCTAATAAAACTCTATATAACTAGTGTATTTTAACGGTTATCTCTAATGGATTTGTTCATTAGGGTTGACTAGTTAATACTAATCAATACGTAAGATATCAAAGACTACAGTTATAGTTGATTGGTATATCGGTTAACTATACTTAGGAAACGTTAACGAATATGTCTGTTAGGTATAACCAGTTAGTGTTAGCCAATACTTCAGCTGTCATTTGGTAAACTATGACTACTAGTATGCAGTAAAGTGAGCAGTAAATATGCATGGTTCATTTTTCGGGAGAATGAATGACCATGAATAATCATAAATGTATTAAAAAAATTGTTGTTACCACAGAAAAAATTTGTATGTGCTAAAGCAGGTTAAAGGACATGAGATCAATATACAACATTATAAAAAATATACATATGTAATATGTAACTGAAAACCACACTGAAGTTGTTGTAATCTTTCTATCTAAGCGTTTGTGCAGCACCTATACGATGTTATTTTCAAATTTCGGTTATGGTGGTACACATGTCTGTTATATATGTTAGTAATATCCGCCATTTTGGATTATCAGTTTGTTTTTGACAAATAAAAAGGTTAGTCGAGTTTTGGTGTGCTCTTCTATATTTTACTATTCAAAAAAAAATTGATCAAAGAGACTGTGTTAAGTTTAGTGTAAAAAATTAAATTAAATTCGCAAGGACATTTGAAATGTTGACTGTGGCATTTGGCGAGTCTACTATGAGCAGAACACAAGTTCAATTGTGGTATAACCGGTTTATGGAAGGAAGGGAAGATATCAATGAAGATGCTCATCCTGGTCGCCCGAGCCCGTCAACAACCGATGAAAATATTGAAACAGCGAAGAAAATGATTTTGGATAATCGTCGAATCACTATCAGAGAGGTTGCAGCGAAGAATGTTCCCAAATTGCTAGGTTTTGAACAAAAACACCGTCTCATGGACATAGCTCAGGAGCTGTTGAATATCGTCAACGACGATCCAGATTCCTCAGAAAGGTCATAACTGGTGACGAATCATGGATGTATGGCTATGACATTGAACCCAAAGCCCAACCATCCCAATGGAACCGTCCAGAAGAGCCAAGACCAAAAAAAGCAACTCAAGTTCGGTCAAACTTGAAGGTTTTGCTCACTCGTCGACTGCAATGGCGTGGTGCATCATGAATTCTTGCCACAAGGTCGTACGGTCAATAAGGAATACTACTAATAATTTTTCCTCTTCCCAAAACTGAAGACACCGATGAAAGAAAAGCGTTTTGTTACGATTGAGGAGATAACAGAGGAATCGAAACAGGAGCTATTGGCGATACCAAAAGCACGTTTCAGAAGTGTTTCCACGATTGAAAAAAAAAACGCTGGCATAAGTGTATTAGATCTGAAGGGGATTACTTTGAAGGGTACAAGATAGTTATTGATGAATAAATAAATACCTTTTGACAAAAATTTAAAACAAAGGTTAATATTAATATATTGTTTCTTATTCTTCTAAAAAAGCCAATTTTTTTCCATATACATATAATCAATATGGTCTTTAAAATTCATAAATTAGTCTTATGAAGGAATTTAATTTTTTCCACTTTTTCTGTAATACAGTTAAACCGACTATGCGGCTCTCGTGGGACTGGCACTAGCACGGCTAAGCGAAATATACGGTTAATAGTGGTTATATTAAAACATACAGAAATTATTTTTTAAATTTATTTTTCGATTTATGTAACTACAGATTTAAGAATACCTCATATTTTTTATACAAAACACACACATCGTCATAGAGAATGCAAAATCAAATACCAGTCATCACAAACATTAATTGTGAATTTAACTCATTATGCTTTGGTTCATTAAACCACATGTCTGCACAAAATTTTTACATTTCATAAAGTTTTTTATATAAACTTAAAAAGGGGAAACACCGGATTTAGTTTGACATCATAAAAAACATATAAAGCACGGATAATAGAAAGTAAAACACGGATAATAGAGGGAAAAAATAAAAAGAACCGCATGATGGTTAATAGATGGAACCGATTAAAATAGGCCCGGTTAATCGAGGTTTAACTGTATTGTATTTATGTATCTTAAAATCTTAACTGTTGTTCATATTTATTTCCATAATTTTCGTTTTATCTTCATTGAGTTTTAATTTGTTCATTTTTAACTATTTATTTTACTTTCATATGACATTCTTTATCCGTTTCCAAAATATTGTACATATATTATATAGGAGAGTATCGTCGGTATTTAACATTCTTTCACATATCGTTAATATATATTATAAATAGTAGAGCACCAAGGATAGACCCTTATGGAACTCCGAATTCACTTTTTTATTGCACTCTATTTAACATTATTCACTCTGGTTATTTGTTTTCTATTTTCAAGGTATGATGTTCTTTATCTCTTACTTTATAATTATATAGTTTCTGTATCAGAATATTTCTATCTATCGTTTAAAATGTTCTTTTAAAGTCCAGAAATATTGCCATTAACCAGTCCAAGGTATTGTAGATTTCAGGATGAAATAAAAACTAGCACTGCCATGTCATGTATTAAGAACAGACACTTCTTATATAAACTTTTTTAGTGTTTAAATTATAAGCAAATATATAGAGCAATAAATAGTTCGGCGTGTTCCATCGACCATTGCAATTGATGCGCATTTTAGTAAGCTTTCGATTTTAGATAGCGGCATTGATCGCATATTCATAACTTTTAAGCTATAAGAGAATAGTTAACAGAAAAACTATATATACTATTATACGCAAATAGTTAAAATCACACTTAAAATATATAGCGAACACATGGCGCAACTACTTTCTCAGAAAAAACGTGCATATGTAAACACACCAAAAAATCTTCTTAACTTTTAAAACAATACAAAACAGCTGACAATCTAGCAATGTTTGTAAAAAGTCAGCCTACAATATAGCTGACAATGCAAAGAGTGTTATTAATACCAAATATGGGGCATTTAGTTTTCTTTACTGACGTACAAGCACATTTAAAATTTCATTTTAATATCATATGTTTTTATTTATCGTTCTTGACGAATTTTTTTGAAATGAAACTTGACATCACTCTTATTCGTTTTTACTATTGTGAAGAAGCACATCTTTCGTTTTAATAACCACAAAACTTAATGTCATTGTGCCTGTATACACGAGTCTAATTTTTAGTCCGCACATTTCTTGTTCTTTTCGAAACACACGGGATGAATTCATCTGGCATAAAATTGTATACGTATACACGGCTTTGAGTGTTTAGTATTTCTTTGTTCATTTGGTGTTATTTTTCGTTCGCTGTTCACATGCGTTTTGAAACAAAATTAGCGGATAAGTGATGAGAAATTGGCAATAATTTTAGGAGAAATTTCTAGTTTCAGTAGTAAATATATTTTCATGTAAATAAATAAAGCCTAAATCAAATGTTGTAGAAATCAACTAGGACCATATTAAAAATGCATATTTACATTTGTAAAAAATATTTATATTGTTAAATAATGTTTTCATGTTTTATATATAATTGTTTTTTAAGACAAATAAGTAAACAAAAAAAGCATGTACGTAGTCAATTTAGAGAAACATGAAAAGTGAATTTTTAAAGGTACATACATGGTACAATGAACAGGTATATGCATCAGCACAGGTGATAGTGAACTGATTGTCAAAATTTCTTAAATTCGCCGCATTTTTGTTTTCTGTTTACTATGTTTTCATTGTTTGAAATGTTTAAATATAAAGTTGAAATTTTTATTGATTAAAACTTTTATTCATTGATTTCAAAATAAAGTTATATATATATATATATATATATATATATATATATATATATATGAGTATTATTTATTTTAAATCATTCTTTTATCGTAATCTGAAATCAAATACCATTACCAAAATTCTGTACATACGCACGATTGGCGATGTGATATGATATCTCAATGCAATGGCAAAATAAGATACATACAATATATACAAAGATTTGAGCAATCACTTCAGCAATTTTTTTATTTATTTAATATTTGTAAGAATAAACAAATATAATATTTTTTATAAGAAGTTGTGTGGTCCTGAAAAGGACCGATTGTTTTTAAAAATGGTTATAACATCTTGTACGATGGTAGTAGGGGCAATTATTGTCATCAGGCAATATTCAAAGCAAGAGTATATGATGGTGCAGAAACGGGTACTTAGGAAGAGACCAACCAAATAAGCTTCACTAACTTCCTGAAGAGCCATCACAGCAGAACTCCGGAAACGCAAACCAGTTTTAAGGTCAAAACTACTGTACCAGGATGAAAACGATGTGGTTTCGTACCACCGCCGGTAGCTGGTGCACTTTCACGAACTGCCTTGTTTGCTGACAAAGTAAAGAAAATAAAAAAGAAATTGTTTTAATAAAGGTGAAGAATTATAAACAGCACAAACATATTACCTGAAATCATTAAACATACTCCACTTCTGCTTTCTTCCCAAACTATATTCATTTGGCTTCCATCGTCGGACAGTAATTCACTGATGGATTTCGTTGCTACATACTTGTCCCCCGCATCGTAGAGAAGCACACAATTTTAAATTTTAATAATATATGGCTTGCAACATACTTATATTATAGAGTCTTTGCTATTATGTACATCTCTTGTTCGACCAATTCTTGAGTATGGATCGATTGTCTGGGATCCTTATTACTCCATACATATCAATAGTATGATAGATATTATGGCTCCAACTTTCTATTGGAGATTATGCGGAGGCAATCCTGGTAAGTCCAACGAATATACAATTCTGTTGGAGAATTCAAAACATCTTCTTCATTGGTAACAGTATCGACAGACTTGTACAACACCACTTCGCCAGGAGTCTTTGATTGTATAGTCATGTTTAATTCAGTAACATCTTTGTTCTTTGCCGCAAAAATCGCTCTGGTACTCAACCATGCATGGCATGTATATTGTTGTGCTATGTTAGTGAAGAACATTCAATCAATTCCTGTGCGAAACAGCAAAAATCATTTGGAAATGTTATCAATCCAGTGTCATCAATAGGCATTGCACCGTTCCCATTTTTCGGCAATTGCTTAGAGAACTTATCAGCAGATGGATCATTCTGCAATTGAACACGAACGTTGATAGTGAGTTTCGATATTTTAACAAATCTTCATATATATGAAGACTTTAAGCAAGCGTTAATTTCATCGGCTAATTTCATGTAGGAAAGGCCTGCAGTGTTTGCCTAAAATCGCCTGGCAATAAAATCAACGCACCACCAAACAACTGATTTATATCGGAGATCTTTCATTGTTCTTTCCAAAGCTTTAACAGATTTCTTATTCGCGTACTCAAGCATATGACGTGGACTGTGCATGGACCGTATATCATATTTTGCACAACATCATATAATTCAGGATCACTTATTTGATCTAGAATTTCAGAACATATAACATTCTCAACTTCATGCCATGTGATTTTATTCACCAACCATATTGAAATGTCAGCGTGTGGCAAACCACGCTTTTGCCACTCCACAGAATACATCTAGAACTTCACTTCAACAAACACTTTAGATTTCACGCTAAATAATAAGCGCTTTAAATTTCTGTTTAAAAACACGGCGGTCGGTAGGACTTTGGCCAGCGAATAAATTATCTTTAATGTCACTCGATTGCGGATTACACGTAAATGTTATAAATAAACCTGGTCGACCGTAATGACGCACATTGCATCCTGCGCGTACTCATGCATATGACGTGGGCTGTGCATAATATATTTAAATATTTATGTTTTTAGTGCTGTATTTATATGTAAGCTAAGTATATAAATTAAATTATTGGTTTGACCAAAATTTAATTGTAAGGAACTTAAAAAGAAATTGTATTTCAGTTTTTCAAAATATTCACTCAAATATTTCGAAATGACTACAGTGTTCATTGGCTATAACTCAAAAACCAATACATATATAGAGAAACTGTATTTACATAAAAACCTTGGTATTGGCGTCACCTTTCATATAAATTTTGCAGAAACAAAATCGGTTCACGCATTCCGGAGAAAATCAATTACTAACACAATGCAACTTATTTTTATTTATATAGAATTTCCACAACTTTACTCATTAGCCTATAATCCATGATCTTGTTTTAGCATCCATTTTAACAAAACAGTTTCACTGCAATCACCTGTATACATATATATATATATATATATATATATATATATACATATATATATATATATATATATATATATATATATATGTATATATATATATATATATATATATATGTATATACACATATATATATATATATATATATATATATATATAACATATCCATATTATTTGTATAATTATATATATATATATATATATATATATATATATATAAATATATATATATATTATATATATATACAAATATCTGTACTAATATCTAATTATTTATACCTTTTCTTTACATTCTAGATGTTTTCCGAAGTCTATCTGCAAACGTTTAAGAATGCTATAGACCGCAGCCACAACAGGTCGAAACAAAAAATATATGTAATAAAAAAATTTTGCTAATAAAATCCTCTAATAAAACTCTATATAACTAGTGTATTTTAACGGTTATCTCTAATGGATTTGTTCATTAGGGTTGACTAGTTAATACTAATCAATACGTAAGATATCAAAGACTACAGTTATAGTTGATTGGTATATCGGTTAACTATACTTAGGAAACGTTAACGAATATGTCTGTTAGGTATAACCAGTTAGTGTTAGCCAATACTTCAGCTGTCATTTGGTAAACTATGACTACTAGTATGCAGTAAAGTGAGCAGTAAATATGCATGGTTAATTTTTCGGGAGAATGAATGACCATGAATAATCATAAATGTATTAAAAAAATTGTTGTTACCACAGAAAAAATTTGTATGTGCTAAAGCAGGTTAAAGGACATGAGATCAATATACAACATTATAAAAAATATACATATGTAATATGTAACTGAAAACCACACTGAAGTTGTTGTAATCTTTCTATCTAAGCGTTTGTGCAGCACCTATACGATGTTATTTTCAAATTTCGGTTATGGTGATACACATGTCTGTTATATATGTTAGTAATATCCGCCATTTTGGATTATCAGTTTGTTTTTGACAAATAAAAAGGTTAGTCGAGTTTTGGTGTGCTCTTCTATATTTTACTATTCAAAAAAAAATTGATCAAAGAGACTGTGTTAAGTTTAGTGTAAAAAATTAAATTAAATTCGCAAGGACATTTGAAATGTTGACTGTGGCGTTTGGCGAGTCTACTATGAGCAGAACACAAGTTCAATTGTGGTATAACCGGTTTATGGAAGGAAGGGAAGATATCAATGAAGATGCTCATCCTGGTCGCCCGAGCCCGTCAACAACCGATGAAAATATTGAAACAGCGAAGAAAATGATTTTGGATAATCGTCGAATCACTATCAGAGAGGTTGCAGCGAAGAATGTTCCCAAATTGCTAGGTTTTGAACAAAAACACCGTCTCATGGACATAGCTCAGGAGCTGTTGAATATCGTCAACGACGATCCAGATTCCTCAGAAAGGTCATAACTGGTGACGAATCATGGATGTATGGCTATGACATTGAACCCAAAGCCCAACCATCCCAATGGAACCGTCCAGAAGAGCCAAGACCAAAAAAAGCAACTCAAGTTCGGTCAAACTTGAAGGTTTTGCTCACTCGTCGACTGCAATGGCGTGGTGCATCATGAATTCTTGCCACAAGGTCGTACGGTCAATAAGGAATACTACTAATAATTTTTCCTCTTCCCAAAACTGAAGACACCGATGAAAGAAAAGCGTTTTGTTACGATTGAGGAGATAACAGAGGAATCGAAACAGGAGCTATTGGCGATACCAAAAGCACGTTTCAGAAGTGTTTCCACGATTGAAAAAAAAAAACGCTGGCATAAGTGTATTAGATCTGAAGGGGATTACTTTGAAGGGTACAAGATAGTTATTGATGAATAAATAAATACCTTTTGACAAAAGTTTAAAACAAAGGTTAATATTAATATATTGTTTCTTATTCTTCTAAAAAAGCCAATTTTTTTCCATATACATATAATCAATATGGTCTTTAAAATTCATAAATTAGTCTTATGAAGGAATTTAATTTTTTCCACTTTTTCTGTAATACAGTTAAACTTCGACTATGCGACTCTCGTGGAACTGGCACTAGCACGGCTAAGCGAAATATACGGTTAATAGTGGTTATATTAAAACATACAGAAATTATTTTTTAAATTTATTTTTCGATTTATGTAACTACAGATTTAAGAATACCTCATATTTTTTATACGAAACACACACATCGTCATAGAGAATGCAAAATCAAATACGAGTCATCACAAACATTAATTGTGAATTTAACTCATTATGCTTTGGTTCATTAAACCACATGTCTGCACAAAATTTTTACATTTCATAAAGTTTTTTATATAAACTTAAAAAGGGGAAACACCGGATTTAGTTTGACATCATAAAAAACATATAAAGCACGCATAATAGAAAGTAAAACACGGATAATAGAGGGAAAAAATAAAAAGAACCGCATGATGGTTAATAGATGGAACCGATTAAAATAGGCCCGGTTAATCGAGGTTTAACTGTATTGTATTTATGTATCTTAAAATCTTAACTGTTGTTCATATTTATTTTCGTTTTATCTTCATTGAGTTTTAATTTGTTCATTTTTAACTATTTATTTTACTTTCATATGACATTCTTTATCCGTTTCCAAAATATTGTACATATATTATATAGGAGAGTATCGTCGGTATTTAACATTCTTTCACATATCGTTAATATATATTATAAATAGAAGAGCACCAAGGATAGACCCTTATGGAACTCCGAATTCACTTTTTTATTGCACTCTATTTAACATTATTCACTCTGGTTATTTGTTTTCTATTTTCAAGGTATGATGTTCTTTATCTCTTACTTTATAATTATATAGTTTCTGTATCAGAATATTTCTATCTATCGTTTAAAATGTTCTTTTAAAGTCCAGAAATATTGCCATTAACCAGTCCAAGGTATTGTGGATTTCAGGATGAAATAAAAACTAGCACTGCCATGACATGTATTAAGAACAGACACTTCTTATATAAACTTTTTTAGTGTTTAAATTATAAGCAAATATATAGAGCAATAAATAGTTCGGCGTGTTCCATCGACCATTGCAATTGATGCGCATTTTAGTAAGCTTTCGATTTTAGATAGCGGCATTGATCGCATATTCATAACTTTTAAGCTATAAGAGAATAGTTAACAGAAAAACTATATATACTATTATACGCAAATAGTTAAAATCACACTTAAAATATATAGCGAACACATGGCGCAACTACTTTCTCAGAAAAAACGTGCATATGTAAACACACCAAAAAATCTTCTTAACTTTTAAAACAATACAAAACAGCTGACAATCTAGCAATGTTTGTAAAAAGTCAGCCTACAATATAGCTGACAATGCAAAGAGTAATATTAATACCAAATATGGGGCATTTAGTTTTCTTTACTGACGTACAAGCACATTTAAAATTTCATTTTAATATCATATGTTTTTATTTATCGTTCTTGACGAATTTTTTTGAAATGAAACTTGACATCACTCTTAATCGTTTTTACTATTGTGAAGAAGCACATCTTTCGTTTTAATAACCACAAAACTTAATGTCATTGTGCCTGTATACACGAGTCTAATTTTTAGTCCGCACATTTCTTGTTCTTTTCGAAACACACGGGATGAATTCATCTGGCATAAAATTGTATACGTATACACGGCTTTGAGTGTTTAGTATTTCTTTGTTCATTTGGTGTTATTTTTCGTTCGCTGTTCACATGCGTTTTGAAACAAAATTAGCGGATAAGTGATGAGAAATTGGCAATAATTTTAGGAGAAATTTCTAGTTTCAGTAGTAAATATATTTTCATGTAAATAAATAAAGCCTAAATCAAATGTTGTAGAAATCAACTAGGACCATATTAAAAATGCATATTTACATTTGTAAAAAAATATTTATATTGTTAAATAATGTTTTCATGTTTTATATATAATTGTTTTTTAAGACAAATAAGTAAACAAAAAAAGTATGTACGTAGTCAATTAAGAGAAACATGAAAAGTGAATTTTTAAAGGTACATACATGGTACAATGAACAGGTATATGCATCAGCACAGGTGATAGTGAACTGATTGTCAAAATTTCTTAAATTCGCCGCATTTTTGTTTTCTGTTTACTATGTTTTGATTGTTTGAAATGTTTAGATATATATATATATATATATATATATATATATATATATATATGAGTATTATTTATTTTAAATCATTCTTTTATCGTAATCTGAAATCAAATACCATTACCAAAATTCTGTACATACGCACGATTGGCGATGTGATATGATATCTCAATGCAATGGCAAAATAAGATACATACAATATATACAAAGATTTGAGCAATCACTTCAGCAATTTTTTTATTTATTTAATATTTGTAAGAATAAACAAATATAATATTTTTTTATAAGAAGTTGTGTGGTCCTGAAAAGGACCGATTGTTTTTAAAAATGGTTATAACATCTTGTACGATGGTAGTAGGGGCAATTATTGTCATCAGGCAATATTCAAAGCAAGAGTATATGATGGTGCAGAAACGGGTACTTAGGAAGAGACCAACCAAATAAGCTTCACTAACTTCCTGAAGAGCCATCACAGCAGAACTCCGGAAACGCAAACCAGTTTTAAGGTCAAAACTACTGTACCAGGATGAAAACGATGTGGTTTCGTACCACCGCCGGTAGCTGGTGCACTTTCACGAACTGCCTTGTTTGCTGACAAAGTAAAGAAAATAAAAAAGAAATTGTTTTAATAAAGGTGAAGAATTATAAACAGCACAAACATATTACCTGAAATCATTAAACATACTCCACTTCTGCTTTCTTCCCAAACTATATTCATTTGGCTTCCATCGTCGGACAGTAATTCACTGATGGATTTCGTTGCTACATACTTGTCCCCCGCATCGTAGAGAAGCACACAATTTAAAATTTTAATAATATATGGCTTGCAACATACTTATATTATAGAGTCTTTGCTGTTATGTACATCTCTTGTTCGACCAATTCTTGAGTATGGATCGATTGTCTGGGATCCTTATTACTCCATACATATCAATAGTATGATAGATATTATGGCTCCAACTTTCTATTGGAGATTATGCGGAGGCAATCCTGGTAAGTCCAACGAATATACAATTCTGTTGGAGAATTCAAAACATCTTCTTCATTGGTAACAGTATCGACAGACTTGTACAACACCACTTCGCCAGGAGTCTTTGATTGTATAGTCATGTTTAATTCAGTAACATCTTTGTTCTTTGCCGCAAAAATCGCTCTGGTCCTCAACCATGCATGGCATGTATATTGTTGTGCTATGTTAGTGAAGAACATTCAATCAATTCCTGTGCGAAACAGCAAAAATCATTTGGAAATGTTATCAATCCAGTGTCATCAATAGGCATTGCACCGTTCCCATTTTTCGGCAATTGCTTAGAGAACTTATCAGCAGATGGATCATTCTGCAATTGAACACGAACGTTGATAGTGAGTTTCGATATTTTAACAAATCTTCATATATATGAAGACTTTAAGCAAGCGTTAATTTCATCGGCTAATTTCATGTAGGAAAGGCCTGCAGTGTTTGCCTAAAATCGCCTGGCAATAAAATCAACGCACCACCAAACAACTGAGTTATCTCGGAGATCTTTCATTGTTCTTTCCAAAGCTTTAACAGATTTCTTATTCGCGTACTCAAGCATATGACGTGGACTGTGCATGGACCGTATATCATATTTTGCACAACATCATATAATTCAGGATCACTTATTTGATCTAGAATTTCAGAACATATAACATTCTCAACTTCATGCCATGTGATTTTATTCACCAAACATATCGAAATGTCAGCGTGTGGCAAACCACGCTTTTGCCACTCCACAGAATACATCTAGAACTTCACTTCAACAAACACTTTAGATTTCACGCTAAATAATAAGCGCTTTAAATTTCTGTTTAAAAACACGCCGGTAGGTAGGACTTTGGCCAGCGAATAAATTATCTTTAATGTCACTCGATTGCGGATTACACGTAAATGTTATAAATAAACCTGGTCGACCGTAATGACGCACATTGCATCCTGCGCGTACTCATGCATATGACGTGGGCTGTGCATAATATATTTAAATATTTATGTTTTTAGTGCTGTATTTATATGTAAGCTAAGTATATAAATTAAATTAATGGTTTGACCAAAATTTAATTGTAAGGAACTTAAAAAGAAATTGTATTTCAGTTTTTCAAAATATTCACTCAAATATTTCGAAATGACTACAGTGTTCATTGGCTATAACTCAAAAACCAATACATATATAGAGAAACTGTATTTACATAAAAACCTTGGTATTGGCGTCACCTTTCATATAAATTTTGCAGAAACAAAATCGGTTCACGCATTCCGGAGAACATCAATTACTAACACAATGCAACTTATTTTTATTTATATAGATTTTCCACAACTTTACTCATTAGCCTATAATCCATGATCTTGTTTTAGCATCCATTTTAACAAAACAGTTTCACTGCTATCACCTGTATACATATATATATATATATATATATATATATATATATACATATATATATATATATATATATATATATATATATATATATATGTATATACACATATATATATATATATATATATATATATATATAACACATCCATATTATTTGTATAATTATATATATATATATATATATATATATATATATATTATATATATACAAATATCTGTACTAATATCTAATTATTTATACCTTTTCTTTACATTCTAGATGTTTTCCGAAGTCTATCTGCAAACGTTTAAGAATGCTATAGACCGCAGCCACAACAGGTCGAAACAAACAATATATGTAATAAAAAAATTTTGCTAATAAAATCCTCTAATAAAACTCTATATAACTAGTGTATTTTAACGGTTATCTCTAATGGATTTGTTCATTAGGGTTGACTAGTTAATACTAATCAATACGTAAGATATCAAAGACTACAGTTATAGTTGATTGGTATATCGGTTAACTATACTTAGGAAACGTTAACGAATATGTCTGTTAGGTATAACCAGTTAGTGTTAGCCAATACTTCAGCTGTCATTTGGTAAACTATGACTACTAGTATGCAGTAAAGTGAGCAGTAAATATGCATGGTTCATTTTTCGGGAGAATGAATGACCATGAATAATCATAAATGTATTAAAAAAATTGTTGTTACCACAGAAAAAATTTGTATGTGCTAAAGCAGGTTAAAGGACATGAGATCAATATACAACATTATAAAAAATATACATATGTAATATGTAACTGAAAACCACACTGAAATTGTTGTAATCTTTCTATCTAAGCGTTTGTGCAGCACCTATACGATGTTATTTTCAAATTTCGGTTATGGTGGTACACATGTCTGTTATATATGTTAGTAATATCCGCCATTTTGGATTATCAGTTTGTTTTTGACAAATAAAAAGGTTAGTCGAGTTTTGGTGTGCTCTTCTATATTTTACTATTCAAAAAAAAATTGATCAAAGAGACTGTGTTAAGTTTAGTGTAAAAAATTAAATTAAATTCGCAAGGACATTTGAAATGTTGACTGTGGCGTTTGGCGAGTCTACTATGAGCAGAACACAAGTTCAATTGTGGTATAACCGGTTTATGGAAGGAAGGGAAGATATCAATGAAGATGCTCATCCTGGTCGCCCGACCCCGTCAACAACCGATGAAAATATTGAAACAGCGAAGAAAATGATTTTGGATAATCGTCGAATCACTATCAGAGAGGTTGCAGCGAAGATTGTTCCCAAATTGCTAAGTTTTGAACAAAAACACCGTCTCATGGACATAGCTCAGGAGCTGTTGAACATCATCAACGACGATCCAGATTCCTCAGAAAGGTCATAACTGGTGACGAATCATGGATGTATGGCTATGACATTGAACCCAAAGCCCAACCATCCCAATGGAACCGTCCAGAAGAGCCAAGACCAAAAAAAGCAACTCAAGTTCGGTCAAACGTGAAGGTTTTGATCACTCGCCGACTGCAATGGCGTGGTGCATCATGAATTCTTGCCACAAGGTCGTACGGTCAATAAGGAATACTACTAATAATTTTTCCTCTTCCCAAAACTGAAGACACCGATGAAAGAAAAGCGTTTTGTTACGATTGAGGAGATAACAGAGGAATCGAAACAGGAGCTATTGGCGATACCAAAAGCACGTTTCAGAAGTGTTTCCAAGATTGAAAAAAACACTGGCATAAGTGTATTAGATCTGAAGGGGATTACTTTGAAGAGTACAAGATAGTTATTGATGAATAAATAAATACCTTTTGACAAAAATTTAAAATAAAGGTTTTTTTTTTCAGACCTTGTATATAATTGTTGATCCGAATTCAAAATGTGGTTTAATAATTGAGTTATCAACATTTATCAGGGTTAATGTTAATATATTGTTTCTTATTCTTCTAAAAAAGCCAATTTTTTTCCATATACATATAATCAATATGGTCTTTAAAATTCATAAATTAGTCTTATGAAGGAATTTCATTTTTTCCACTTTTTCTGTAATACAGTTAAACTTCGACTATGCGGCTCTCGTGGGACTGGCACTAGCACGTAGAAGCGAAAT
The DNA here is from genome assembly GCA_963675445.1 of Linnaemya vulpina. NCBI lineage: Eukaryota > Metazoa > Arthropoda > Insecta > Diptera > Tachinidae > Linnaemya > Linnaemya vulpina. The sequence continues at coordinate 52,022,092 of OY776276.1, forward strand.
ATACGGTTAATAGTGGTTATATTAAAACATACAGAAATTATTTTTTAAATATATTTTTCGATTTATGTAACTACAGATTTAAGAATACCTCATATTTTTTATACAAAACACACACATCGTCATAGAGAATGCAAAATCAAATACGAGTCATCACAAACATTAATTGTGAATTTAACTCATTATGCTTTGGTTCATTAAACCACATGTCTGCACAAAATTTTTACATTTCATAAAGTTTTTTATATAAACTTAAAAAGAGGAAACACCGGATTTAGTTTGACATCATAAAAAACATACAAAGCACGGATAATAGAAAGTAAAACACGGATAATAGAGGGAAAAAATAACTGTATTGTATTTATGTATGTATCTTAAAATCTTAACTGTTGTTCATATTTATTTCTATAATTTTCGTTTTATCTTCATTGAGTTTTAATTTGTTCATTTTTAACTATTTATTTTACTTTCATATGACATTCTTTATCCGTTTCCAAAATATTGTACATATATTATATAGGAGAGTATCGTCGGTATTTAACATTCTTTCACATATCGTTAATATATATTATAAATAGTAGAGCACCAAGGATAGACCCTTATGGAACTCCGAATTCACTTTTTTATTGCACACTATTTAACATTATTCACTCTGGTTATTTGTTTTCTATTTTCAAGGTATGATGTTCTTTATCTCTTACTTTATAGTTATATAGTTTCTGTATCAGAATATTTCTATCTATCGTTTAAAATGTTCTTTTAAAGTCCAGAAATATTGCCATTAACCAGTCCAAGGTATTGTGGATTTCAGGATGAAATAAAAACTAGCACTGCCATGACATGTATTAAGAACAGACACTTCTTATATAAACTTTTTTAGTGTTTAAGTTATAAGCAAATATATAGAGCAATAAATAATTCAGCGTGTTCCATCGACCAATGCAATTGATGCGCATTTTAGTAAGCTTTCGATTTTAGACAGCGGCATTGATCGCACATTCATAATTTTTAAGCTATAAGAGAATAGTTAACAGAAAAACTATATCAGCGTTTTCCGACTTTTCAAAATCTTGTTGTCGTTTTTTCGTTCGTTGCTTTGATATATGACTAATATTAAACTTTTTTATATAGTAAGCTTCCGATTCCAGGTAGCGGTATTGATCGCATATTCATAGCTTAAAAATTATACCCAAATAGTTAAAATCACACTTAAAATATATAGCGAACACATGGCGCAACTACTTTCTCAGAAAAAACGTGCATATGTAAACACACCAAAAAATCTTCTTAACTTTTAAAACAATACAAAACAGCTGACAATCTAGCAATGTTTGTAAAAAGTCAGCCTACAATATAGCTGACAATGCAAAGAGTATTATTAATACCAAATAAGGGGCATTAAGTTTTCTTTACTGACGTACAAGCACATTTAAAATTTCATTTTAATATCATATGTTTTTATTTATCGTTCTTGACGAATTTTTTTGAAATGAAACTTGACATCACTCTTATTCGTTTTTACTATTGTGAAGAAGCACATCTTTCGTTTTAATAACAACAAAACTTAATGTCATTGTGCCTGTATACACGAGTCTAATTTTTAGTCCGCACATTTCTTGTTCTTTTCGAAACACACGGGATGAATTCATCTGGCATAAAATTGTATACGTATACACGGCTTTGAGTGTTTAGTATTTCTTTGTTCATTTGGTGTTATTTTTCGTTCGCTGTTCACATGCGTTTTGAAACAAAATTAGCGGATAAGTGATGAGAAATTGGCAATCATTTTAGGAGAAATTTCTAGTTTCATTATAAATATATTTTCATGTAAATAAATAAAGCCTAAATCAAATGTTGTAGAAATCAACTAGGACCATATTAAAAATGCATATTTACATTTGTAAAATAATATTTATATTGTTAAATAATGTTTTCATGGTTTATATGTAATTGTTTTTTAAGACAAATAAGAAAACAAAAAAAAGTATGTATGTAGTCAATTTAGAGAAACATGAAAAGTGAATTTTTAAAGGTACATACATGGTACAATGAACAGGTATATGCATCAGCACTGGTGATAATGAACCGATTGTCAAAATTTCTTAAATTCGCCGCATTTTTGTTTTCTGTTTACTATGTTTTGGTTGTTTGAAATGTTTAAATATAAAGTTGAAATTTTTATTCATTAAAACTTTTATTCATTGATTTCAAAATAAAGTTATATATATATATATATATATATATATATATATATGAGTATTATTTATTTTAAATCATTGTTTTATCGTAATCTGAAATCAAATACCATTACCAAAATTCTATACATACGCACGATTGGCGATGTGATATGATATCTCAATGCAATGGCAAAATAAGATACATACAAAATTCATAAAATTTACACTCCTTTCAGACCGATATGTTCTTGCATAAACTCATTATCATACAGTCTTAGTAAATATTTGGTAGAAATTCTGAAAAACTTGACAAAAAGTTCCATATACAATATAAAAGACGCCACTGAATTTAAAGAAAGAATAACAAATAATATAATTAACGAAAATTAAGTTTTAGTCTCTTTTGACGTTATTTCGCTTTTTCCGAGTATTCCGATCAATCTGGCATTAAAAACAGTCGAAAATAAATGGAATATTCTTCAGCAACACACACAGATACCGAAACACATATTTATGAAATTATTGTCCTTTTGTATCAGGGACAATCGTTATTTTAAATACCGAAGACATTTTTATGAACAAAAGAAAGGATTACCAATGGGATCCCTGGCTTCACCGATTACAGCAGACATTATATTGGAGGAACTTTTGGACGAGTCATTAAAGAAAATGGAGTGCAAACCACGATTAATAACCAAATACGTTGACGATTTGTTTGCTATTGTAAAAAGGGACAAAACAGATGAAATTTTAAGAATATTAAACACATTTAATAAACAAATTCAGTTTACAATGGAAAAAGAAGGCAATAATCAACTACCATACTTAGACTCATTAGTAATTAGACAAGGAGAATCATTAAAATTAAATTGGTACCAGAAACCAACTTGCACTGGTCGTCTAATTAATTTCTTTTCTAAACATCCTAAGAACATAATCATTAATACTGCGAAAAACTTCATTAGACGTGTTCTTCAGATAAGTGACCTGCAATTTCACCATGAAAATAAGAAACGGATCAAAGACATATTGAGGAAGAATGAATTTCCAAACAAAATTATTGGAGACCTTTTTAGACAATTGGAACAACCAAACCGAAAACCAAATACCAACGCAGACACCGCAAAAACATATAAATCTACTACATACGTCCCTGGTTTTTCGGAAAGACTTAAGCAGTCAGACATTTACAACAAAAACAACACAGTTATAACTTTAAAAACTGAAAACACAAATAAATACAGACTATCTAGCAATATTAAATCAAAATTGGACAAAATAGAAAACTCCAACATTATTTACCAAATAAATTGCAATGGTGATGGATCCGACATATGCCAAAAAGTATATGTTGGAACAACAAAAACCAAACTAAAAACAAAATTGGCTTCACATAAATCAGATTTAAAGGCGACAGAAAAACCTTTATCGCAAAAAACAGCACTTGCGGCCCATTGTGCAGTGACGGGTCATAAACCAAACTTTGAGCAAGTCAAGGTATTGGCGAGAGAAAACAACTACAAAAAGAGGTTTACTTTGGAAATGCTTAACATTATTAATATACCTGAATATAAGAGGTTAAATTATAAAAAAGATGTGGAGAATTGTGCACACATATACAGACATACAATTAAAAAGAAGTTTGAGTGGTACATAGAAATTAAAATTTCCATTTTGAAGATTTATTACATCAAGTTTATTCCATCCAGCATTTTGCAACACAACGCTGTCCGCAGCTGATAAAGAAACCAAATTTTTTATGGTACTGGTGGCTCCCAAATATCTTGTATGATCAATTTCAATACCATTTAGTTCATAGCGAATTTCATCAAAGAGATATGCAGCAAAATTGTTTTTCAACTGAAAGTTGGGTGTAGATTTCGATGTTTTTTCATTTACAACAAGTCCTTCCACATATATATAGCTTTCACTGGGTAACACATATAGATCTTGTTGTTAAAAGACTGAAGGTATGGTATGTATGTGTGATAATCCTTTTTGATAATATTTTCATCAGATATTAGTTTATCTAAAACGTCTATTATTGAACTCATTTTGTTTTCAGTTTAAAGTTCAGTGACTTGAGAAAACTCTTGTTTGTTGCTGTAAGCGATTTTTGACGAACATATCTTTTCAATTGTTGCTTAGGTTGTAATGTTTGAGGATTAGATGTTGCTGTAGTATTCTTCGATATACTCGTGTTGTATATTATCACCTTGTCCTTAAATGTATTCGTATTGTAATTTCCTCTCCTCTGAAATTAATTAAGTCGCCGTTTTGATCAACCACGCGAAGAGCTAGTGAACTTATCTCTCTGGAGTTTAATGGCAAATAAATAAGATTTTTGGGAATCTCAACTATTTTATATCCAGCCGGTACATATAAGTATTAACCACAATACTGCTTTCAATCCTCAAGAGATTCACCTTAAATATATTCACTGGAAGATCAGAGTAATGTTCTTTGTGTGGCGTTAATATTCTGTTATTGAATCCTAAAAGTCTACCTATTGTATTATCTTTATTAAAATATATTGGTTCTTTAGAGCTGCTGACTTTGACTTGCATTGTATTCTTATTAGCTTTAATCAAAATTTTGTTTTCTGGTCCATATCGTTTGTATTGTTCTTCTATATAGTCAACTATATCACTTAATTCATAAGATCCGATTGGTATTTCAATTACAAGTTCACCGATATGAAATATATTGTTGTAGACATCCACATTCGGGATACTGTTGTATGAATGAAAATCGGTTAGAGCACATTCATAGGTTCCGTTTAAATCAATAGGAGGAAAATAATTAGCAGATAGCTCTGATGAATTGGAGCTCAGAGTCAATGTTATTGACATTGTGACTGTTTGATTGGAAATAAATGAGGTTAAACACACAGTATGATTTATAAGAATCAGTTTCATATTTATTGTTTATTTACTTATTTTGAACTAAAATTAAATATTGATGCCATTGTTGTTGTTGTTGTTGTTTATTTATTGTATTCTTCCATTTACAATATCTCATCTTTGGTTATCCAAGAATTGTGCTCATTACCAAAGCCCAGCCACTTAACAAACACCTTATGTCCTTTAGTTTTGGAAACCTTTTCAACTAGGTATGTATTTGGATATCTGGTTTTTTAAAGTTCTTCTTCATAGAATCCACCGTTAATAGGATTTCCGCGATAGTCTTCTAATGTATATGTTGTAGGATATGTATTTTGTAATCTTTTAATTGTAAAGATTTCTGTTGTCCAATTCAGAGTATAACCTTTTTTCAAAAATGTTTTTATAATTGCTTATGCGTACATGATCTCCTGCATTAAATTTTGACATTTTATACATATTTAAATGACTGTATACTGTGTTTAAAAGCTGTTTTTCATTTGTTGAATTTACTTTAATCGGTGACATTTTAATGGTGCGTTGAATTTTTCTATTGCATGCATCAAGTAAATCTCTATACATATCAATCCAATTATATGAACCATTTAATCTAAATTCTTTCCACAACATTCCTTTTAATGCTCTATTGAATGGTTCTACTATTGAGGCTTTCATAGTGCTATATGTTGAGTAGTGATTAATATTGTATTTGTTCATCAACTGACTGAAATGTTTATTGAAAAATTCTTTACCATCGTCTGTTTGCAAGTTTTTCGGTATTCGTCCCAATTTGAAAATATTCTCCATTGCCTGGGTTGTTTCAAATGCATTCTTTCTTCTCAAAGGTACAGCCCAAGCAAATTTTGAGAATGTATCAATTACAGTTAGCAAAAATCGATAATTGCTATTGTCTAAGGAATAATTTCCCATTTCAACTAAACCAGCTTGCCAAAGATCATCTATTCCTTTCATCACAACTCTACGACGTACAAAACGTTTTCGAGCCTGCTTATGCAATACATTTATATATATATATAAATGAATATTTCTTTTTGAAGACATTTTATTTTTCCAGTCGCTGGCTTAAGTGTGTTGTGATATACTTGGTGCATTTTCAGCTATTGATACGAACATGTAATTTTCTATTCTATAAATTTTTTTTCATAGCTCTTCAATTTCCATATCAAAAAGTGATTTATTATCATCCATTTTGTTATTGATATCCTGTAAATGAGCATTAAGATTTTCTAACTGGAAAGCTGTTTTTTGAGTTCAGTTTACAGAAACAATTTATTGATAACATCGTTTTCCTCCAGAGGGTTTGCAACATTTTTCATTCTCTTGTATTGGACATCAATGTTTTTGTTCGTATCCATAAAGAAGCCCAACTACTTAGGTACATTTTTGGTTGAAATTACTTCACTTCAATCGTTAATATAATGCCCAAATTTATCAACGGACATGTTTTATATAAAAAATCTAGGTATGTATATAGTTTATACAATTATATTAGCTTCACGTAGTTCTTAAATAATTGAGACAATTTCGTTGTTGTGATTAGTATGGCTTGCAGATTGTGATGCAAGCAGTAGTCTAAGTCGATCTACCAACTCGTTTGGATCATCCCAGTATATATAGTTTGGATTATGAGGGTTAAACTGCATCAAACCCCTTCCTAAGTAACTAATTTTTGTTACATCTGATGAGCCTGTATGATTTACTCCTTTAAAAAGTTTTCCAATAATATGTTTGTACTTATGGGCTTTGCTCCCTTTGATTTGACCGCCAGACTTATAGTCTCCCTTTGAGCATTGGTAGTAAGTAATATTTTTTTTTATAGATTTCAAGCTCGAATTTGTCATAGTTTTTTGGTGTTTTATGAAACATTAAAGAAAACAGTCCTGGCGTGAGAGCCCATATTTTTCCACCAACCTGTATCTTATCTTGATTAAATTCGATGGTGCTATTACCAAATCTCCATTCGTTATTATTATCTTTATGTAGACCATAGTTAGTATCTAGTTCATTTCTCGATTGAAATAGTGATAAGACAGGATAACTTTCTTCATTATTAGAATTTTGTGAGTAAAAGTCATCTTCATCATAATCACTGATACTTTTACTATTCGATTGTTTAAACATTTTTTCTTCAATTAGTTTCTTGGGCGTACTCGTTTTCAATTTTATTGTTGAATTCTGAGGATGAAAACTTTCATTGTCATCAATTCCAGTTTCCTTATCACTAGGTTCTTTTTAACCGGTCTACCAACGTATTTAGAGCTATTGATAAATTCTTTTAAAGGTTCTGTGATAGGCTTGAATGTATTTCTTAATTGTTTATGTGTATTTATTTCACCAGTTTTTATACTTCGAAGCTTTTTCTTCAAGATATTTCTTGTAGTCACCAAGTCTTTAAGAATTTGTTCATTCATTTTAGTTATCAGGTCAATTCAATAGGAAGCAGATCAGTTTATTAGATCAAGTTAACAGATCAGGTATCAGATCAGCTCATCAGGTATCAGATCAGCTTATTAGGTACCAGATCAGCTTATCAGGTATCAGATCAACTTACCCGGTCAGTTTAACAGTTAACAGATCAGTTTATCAGGTGTCAGATCAGCTTAACAGGTATCAGATCAGTTTATCAGCTATCAGATCCGCTTATCAGGTCAGTTTAGCAGGTATCAGATCAGCTTATCTGATCAGTTACAATAATCACATGTATAAAGTTTGAAGTCAGATTAAATACTGAATGGTGCATTAGATGAACAGCAAATTATATTATGATGAAGTAATCAAATGACTTTCTATAACGTCCGTTATTTAGTTCATTATCTTTACTTATCATCAAAAATCCGTATTTTTCCTTCCAACATTCTCTACAAATTTGTTGAAACATTTCAAAGTTCATATCGCTGGCAACGTGATCATCATATACATGTTTCATATTTGTCGAATCTTGTTTAAACATAATAATTAATTAGCATTATCTCTTATCAAATGTTTTGGAATTCGCGTGTAAGTTTGACACAAGTAAAATGAATCTACGTTCTTATGACGACCCATACAAAAATATGCACGTATATTGTTTTGCTTTTCACATGCAGCATCATCAAAAATCATAATTGAATTGCTTTTAGCTTCACTAGGAGGAACAACGTACTCGTTATCTGCGAATGTGTAGTATCCCATTCCTTTAATTGGTGAAATTAATTTCTTTAGGTATTCATATTTAGGTTGATATAAAGATTTTGAGTACAAGTAAATATTTTCAAACTTGAGACCATTAGGACTTTCCAGCAAACTAATCATTATGTTAGTTTTTCCACAATTTGAAGGACCAACTATTAATGCTCGAATAGAATTTGGTAACAAGGAACTATGGCATATATTTTTACTGTCATTTGAACAAATATCAGCTTTACGAACTAAAATATTTTTATGTTGTTTTATGAAGCGCATTTCAATAACTACTTGCTAAACTTGCGAACAATATCTTTTATTGTAGATTAAATTAATATGGTTGTACTTTATAACAAAAGTTTTAGTCACAAACAAACTACCGTTGGAGAAGGTTTACTAAATAAAGCAATAAATTCTATACCTTTTGAATTACATCTTCCTGGATACCAGTATTGTGGACCTGGCACAAGATTACAAAAGCGTTTAGATAGAGGAGATAAAGGAATTAACTTATTGGATGCTGCTTGCAAAAATCACGATATTGCTTACTCGAAAAATAAAGACTTAAACAGCAGACATCAAGCTGACAAAATTCTTGAAAATACGGCTTGGGAAAGAGTTCTTTCAAAAGATAGTGATCTTGCAGAAAAAACATTTTCATATATAGTCACCAACGCAATGAAAGCAAAAACTAAACTTGGTATGGGTGTTGAAGCAAAGAAAAGGAATACAGTGAAAAGACCATCACCACGAATTCGTATAAATGACAAAAACCTGTTTCACAAAACAATTAAATCAGCAACAAAGATATTGAAGAAGAAAAAGCTACAAGATGTTAATTCAGCCATTAAGATTGCTCATTGAGCTATCAGTAAATCTTTTAAGGGGAAAAAAGCTCGTGTTGTAATACCACGCATTATAAAAGTCCCAAAAATTGGTGGTTTTTTGCCCATAATACCGATTCTAACTGCTCTAGGTGCACTTGGTAGTCTAGCAACTGGAGGTGCCGCTATAGCTAAAGCTGTAAATGCAACAAAGAATGCAAAAGAACAACTTGAGGAAGCCACTAGACACAACAAAGCAATGGAGTCAATTGCGGTGGGAGATGGACAATACCTTAAACCATATAAAAACGGTTATGGACTTGTTTGTAAAGATCAATCAAAAAACTTTTAGACATGCTACCCAACAGACCATTATCAGAATTTGATCTGAGAAAATTTTCAAAATATATTCCACACTTTAGAGGAGTTTTTATGTTGGATTCGCTACCAAAACGACCAAAGACTGTAGAGTGTGGAATAATCAATTTGGATTTATCAACAGGCCCAAGTACTCATTGGGTAGCATACTATAAAAACAAGAATGAAAAACAATATTTCGACAGCTTTGGAAATTTACAACCTCCTCTAGAATTAATCAAATATTTAGGTAGAAATATTGAATACAACTACAATCAATATCAAAACTTTAATACATATAATTGTGGCCACTTATGTTTGAAATTTCTTTATGAGATAACCAAAGATATTAAATAAAACACAATCATATATACTTAAAAACATTTTATTTTTTATTATTATTATTATTATTATTTTTTTTCTTGTTAATTACAAAATATATCCACATATTTTTTTTTTTACTGCCAAATGGGGTACTGGGAGTTTGGTATCAAAAACTCATTCATCTCACTATCCAGGATAAGGTTTCGATTTCCTTTTCTTTGTAGTCGATATTTATCACTTGGAAGACCATCTAATTCGACATCTGTTAAAATATTATATCGGTTGGGGAGAAACATTATATGGTTTTCCAGTTCAAGTTGAACTGTTTCCCCACAATTTGTTGTTACTCGCTTTGCACGTACGATGGTGTATTTGGATGATTCATCTAAATCCTTAATATGGATTAAGGATTTTGTATTACAGGAATAGAATTTGCCTATTAAGCTCATTGCGCTATAAATTTTTCACAACTTATAAGTTTGAACTTAAATTTCGAATTAATCTCGATATAAGCGTTCTAGACTTTAAGAAGTCTAACTGAAAATTATTAAGCAATGATATTAGATTTGTGTGTGTGTGTGTGCGTGGAAGAGAGAGGGAGCAAAACACGAAAAGATGAATAATAAAATCTGGTGTTAGAAGAAGATAGAGAGATACTTATATACATTTTTGAGTCATTTACTCTAAAATTTGAATTTGTTTTTGGAGTGGATCGCAAATTTAGTTTTATAAATTATATAAAATGTCTCTTACAACTTGTTCGTTGAAAACAATTATTAGTAGAGAACTGACATTCAAAAAGATCGGAAGTAAATTTTGGTAATAGTATAAAATATTCCATAAAAATTATGAGTGACATTAGAAACAAGCTCACACAATTCTTAGTTGATTTTGAGGGATGTCAACTATACGAACACATGGAAATGGTGAAAATGTTCCTCGATATGTTGAATGAAAATGATGATTTTGGTATAATGGAAGATGAGGACAAGGACGATGGTCACTTTAAGTCTTGTCCATGGAGCCATCCAGATTGTGAGGAAGGGCCAGATACCTGTCCGTGCTCCGTATTTTACTTAAGAAAAATGACGATAAATCATTTAATTAATTCATATTATGTAATATTTCGATGAAACTAAATAATAAATCACAAAACAAAATAAAACAAATTCAGGATATTTTTTATTTTATATATATTTGTACACTTTTTGTTTATTTCTCTTAACAATACAACAATTTTTTTTACTTATTAATATATTTCACTACTTAAATATATATAAAAATTATTACTTAAAAATGGGGATACAATTATTGCATTGCTTCTTCCTCTTCTAGTCTTGAAATTTCCCACAGTAGCATGTCAAGTTCATAATCGGGATTAGTTTCCTCGATTCGAAAATGATGCCATGCATATGTACTCATCTTATCACTTCTTATTTTTCTTTTCTCGTCTGCATAATTTAACACTACTTTATTTATTTCATTTGTATAAATTTGATGAACTAATGATTTAAATATTAACATGTCATCATATACAGTAGACTTATTAAATAAACAGTTTCTATAAGAAGTTGTATCGTACTTATCAAGAATGCATTTCTTTACCCCTTTCGATTTTTTAATATCATTTTCATACTGCACACTAAAGGAATACATCTTTGATCTCAATCCTACAAACTCCTTCATTATTTTTCCACAATTCTCATCCTTCATCATACCCAACACCTTTTTGTTTACTAGAGGGAAACCATATATATTGTTTTTTGGGTAATCAGACTTATCAAACTTATGGACGACGTCAGGTTTTATGTCAGCGTAAAAGTCTTCTGTTTTTACTGTGTAAATGAAAGAGTCAGTATCCATATAATTGATAAGTTCGACTTGAATTTGGGTTGCATGCACCCATAATGTAAATCATACATTTTCCATTTGGAAAGCTCTAATACACAAAATCCTAAATATATAGGTTTATTGTAATAGGTCTTCACTCTATTCATTTCAATCGCTACCATATTCTCAGAAAATATTGACAAACTGTGAAAATTAGGTTTAGATATCCAATCTTGAGCTCCTAGATGATTACAGTTTGTCCTATTCCAGTTCGTAACTATTCGTACATCTTTTCTCTTTCCACATTCTCCATAGTTTTACCATATACTGCATTATTTAGTAATTTGAAGAAATTTTTCTCAAGTGTGTTTTTTGCAGTTGCTCTATGTTTGGTGTTTAAGTCTATATAACTTTTCACCCAGATTGATTGTTTATAAGTGAGAATCCGATGCACTTTTTTTTAGAACTAGACCATACTTCAAACAATGTTTGAGAGCTCTATAGTGAATGAGGTATGTTTGTTGTGTGGAAAAATCTGCAATTAATTTAGTGTGCTTTGTTTGCTGAATTTTTTTGTTTTCAGGGCAGAAAGGAAGGTCATTGTGAGAGTCATGCAAATGAGAAGGATAGTCTAAAGTAACTTCATAGACATATCCATCACTTGAACTATCATCTATGGTTTTAGGATCCAGATTTAGGTCGTCAGCTGATAGCCATCTGAATCCGCCATAAGGTAGATACTCAGACATAGCCCAACCGTAGAGGTTATTTTATATAAATACACAATAAATTCTGAGGGCTTCTCTCTATCGAAATCAGGTAAATATTTGTTGTTAGCCTTTGAATATCGGTTACTGCATTGTACAAGTCCACTATGTATTCCTTTCTTGAAGAAATTGTACATATCTATGTCCGTCAAAAGCTCCAGTTCTATATTTGTATACTTTAGCATAGCATCCCACGATAGTCCTGGTGCAGTGTAATATTGACATGGATCTAAGTGATAGATACTCTTATAAACCTTTCTAAAATTTTCAAATATATCTGCAAGTAAGAGTACGTCCGTTTTTAAATAAACTTCCATATAATCTTGCAAGGTTTTGCAGCTGAAAGCGTTCCAAACTTCTTTCGCATGCTCATAGTCTTCAGTGGAGCACTCCTTATTATTGAGGTGATTGAAGAAATCTTCCCTTGCTGGAAGCTGACCTAACTTCAATTTTTCAAAAGAATTTAGGAAACCATAAGGAAAAACGCCTTTCCTTCTCACAAGATCAAACTTTTTTTTGTTTTAAATTGTGTTTTAATGATGTGAAAGTCTTGCTCTGAAAGATTATTAGTTAAAGATTCTAAGCTTTCAGGCATAAAACGAGTTGTGTCCAAAAATCTAAGTTCAAGGTTGTAGTTGTCGATCATTTTTGAAAATCTAGATAGTGATATGTATAATTCTTTATTGAGCGGAAGGACTTTTATGTTGTCAGATTTTTTACCCAACTCTTTAACAAAAAGATGTGAGTCATAAGATGAATAATTGTGGAAATAGATTGGTAAAAATTTTGGAATTTTAAATTTTAAATATGCAATTAAAATTTAAATATTATGAGCAGCTCCTCTAAATTTACCACTTATGTGGCAGTGATTTCTCACTCTATCATTGCCTAGATATTTATGACAAATGTGACAATTTATCACATTTCGAAAATTAAAATTTTCAAAAAGAGATAAATCATCCATTCGGTTCTTGTTTTACAAATAATCCTTGTAAATATTTTCGCAATCGCTAATTATACAATCTACAAACTTTTGGCCTGCATCTTCCCCCGTATATATTTTAAACTTATCTAACTTATCATTATGTTTACATTTAATATAATAACTAAAAGCACAAGGAATGTGCTTTTTTCTATACCTACTTTTGTCACTTATTCTTATACTAGTATCCTGCAATACGCATTCAAAATCTGCATATACAACAAATGGTACATCCATCTGTCGTTGATGGTCCTTGAAGCATAATGTTGACTTGTCCTCTGATGGAAGCTCAGACACAATTTGTCCACATTCCAATTTGTGTTGCTCCATAGTCCTACCATTGTGGCTATATTGCAGACAGCTGTTGCAAAACATCAGTTTTTTGCAGTGTTTCGTGGTCTGGCGTTTTAAAAGTCTGTGGAAGGAAAATATGTAGATATAAATTTGCAATCAATATAAATATATGTGCATTGGTATATATGTATATTTCTTGACTTACTTTGATATTTGTTTAATAAAAATATAGTTTTTTCTAAAACTAATAAATTTACATGTCTATGTTTTTCTTTCTTGGTGTTGTGGTACGGTCCAACAATTTCATTGCTTTCATTGCTATATCCGAATACATTTATGCTAATATCAGGATTGCGTTCTTCAAATGTATTAATACTTTTTAATGCTAACGGGAACTTTAAACTTGTAAAATCAATTTCAATCCCGTTTTGCAAATGAATAATATCAGCGCTAATGTCTGCAATATTGTATGAGCTGCAACGTTGTCTGTGTTTAATATCAGATGTATCCAGTGCAGATATAATGGACCATTTAAAACAATAAATGTCATTGTTTTCAACATTTATATATGCCATTATACTTTTTAGTTTCTCTGGCGTACTAATCCAACTCGATCCTCTCACCAAAGCTGACTTATTTACTGCAACTTCGAGATGAACAATTCTAATTAGAGTCCAGCCAGAATCCCGCTCTTGAAACTCAGACATTTTGTTGTGGATTTCTTGCAGTTGTTTTGTAATCATTTCCTCAACATCATCTGCAAAGCACAAAAGATCCATTTTCGCTCTATGTGAAATAGTACACAATTCCATATCATCACCAACAATTTTAATATACTCCCCAATGAGAGTAATATTAAACTTAATAATATTATGCACAGCTATACTATTTTGAAGTATTTCCTTGATGATAGGTCTATTTTCCTTTATAGCATCTTCAAATAACAGACAGTCTTTACTTATTGGAACTCCAAATGTTATAATATTACTTTTAAAAGCACTATTTATTATATAATATTTGCATTCATTTGGAGCTTGAGAGAGAAAATTATCCGCAGAATTTGAGATATCCATTTCTACTTCGTCATTTTGTGTATTTGCCTGATCATGTGGAATAACTTCACTTATATCCATGTCTTGAGAAGTATTCTCTACGGGCAAATAGCTTGGGTAATAATTAGGCATATTATTTTGCTGCAACTGTATAGGTACGCTATATTCAATGGGATATGGAATTTCCATAGGTGCTGTGAATTGGTTGGTTGACACTGGATACGGATACAAAGGATACCCTGGAACCTGCACTGGATACTGCACGGGATACTGATATAGCAAATTGTTGTGGACCATTGGGTTATAGGGTTGTATGGAATGATATACATCTTGGGGTTCTACGGACTGCTGCACATTTTAGGGTTGTACGGACTGCTGCACACCTTGGGGTTGAACATGACTTTTGCAATGTTCTAAATTGCACTTTTGGTATCTGTATTGCTTATTACAGATATTACAACGAAAAACTGAAGAACTCCTATTTTTTATATTTTTTATATATATTTATTGAAATGCACTTATATGCTGTTTTAAGTATGTAACATTGAAAAATTTATATATTTTACAACACAAGGAGTTTTGAAGCATTCACGACTTATTGGTTTTAGATACAAAAATTTACTGACTTTAGTCCTAACAAAGTTGATTTATATTAATTCGCGAAAATGTTTAGTATGGTCTAGTACGCTACGTTTCAACATAGTAGTTTTCAGTAGTTGTGTAGTTAGTAACTTGTGGCTACAAAAATCATTGATTGCAAAATTTTAATAAAGTAGTTTTAGAAGTACAGCGGGTGTATCAGATGGAACTTATGCATGCCTCTACAATACAAAATGTTTAAGGGAATGAAACTGCTACGTAGACAATATTTATGTAAACAACCATACGTAGACATGCTTATGCATGTAGGGACGTTCCAAAATTTTGTGGCAAAAGAAACTGCTACGTAGACAATATTTATGTCAACAAAAATTTTGATAAGTGATATCTACAGAGTACAGAGATATGCTTGTGCATGCAGATACGTTACAAAGTTTTGAACGGAATGTGATATATACAGAGTACAGGGACATGCTTATGCATGCCTCTACGATACAAAATGTTTACGGGAATGAAACTGCTACGTAGACCATAGTTATGTAAACAAACATTTTGATAAGTGATATATATAGAGTATAGGGACATGCTTATGCATGCCTCTACGATACAAAATGTTTACGGGACTACTGCTAAGTGGACAATATTTATGTAAGCAAACATTATCATATGTGATATACACAGGATACGGAGGCATGCTTATGCATGCAGATACGTCACAAAATTTTGTAGCAAAAGAAACTGCTGCGTGTACAAAACATTGTGGTATCTGATAAACTACAAAATTTTTGTAGCTTCACAAGTTTTCAAAGCAAAATTATCAAATTTTGAAGTTGAGCTTTTATTTATACAATGAAGCCCTTCTGGTACACACCATTATATCGGAGACTCCAGCGGCATCACCTAAAGGAGTATCGCAAGAGAGCAATGCAGGAAGAGTTTGATGGATATCTTGAAAGAGATGAGGAGCTTCTCCTGGAGATGTCATCACAACCAACTTCATCTAACGCACTCCAAAAAATAGATGAAGAGTATGAAAAGATGCTGACAGGTGACGATGACCTATTTTTGAGCATCAATACTTAGCCTGCCGAAGCTGGCAGTAAATCCAATAGAAGTGAGGTAACCAACAAAAAAAAAAAAAACATGGAAATATTGGAAGTCCAAATACTCCCAAATATTGATGTCCCAATGTTTCTTGCATTGTAGGAAGATACCAACGATTAATTGTTGGTAGAGGCAGCTGACGCAGTGGAGGCAGCTTTATATTAAAAAATATATGTAAATGTATGTATAAATATTATAAAAATAAAAACCATGCACATAAATATGTATGTATGTTTAAACAACGGCCTTTTTATTTCCAAAAATATGTACTTATTTTTGTACAGCAGGAAAGCAAAAGTGAACTGTCGTAAAGTCCACGAATCGTCAGACACACACACACACAGCCTGTCTGACAGGCAGACATTCCAACCGCCACTCAGAACACAAACAACACACACACTTCCATATATAACTACAACACTTTTGAAATAGTGTAATTCCAAAAAAAAAATTTCTAATGTTCGTAAAAATTTCTTATTTTCTATTAGGCTATAGCACACATAGACAGACAGAATTCCTATGCTCACATATGGACAGACGCAAATTTCAACGCTCACATACCGACGGACATGTATTCCCAAGGTCACATATGGACAGACACAAATTCCCACGCTCACATACCGACGGACATGTATTCCCAAGGTCAAATATGGACAGACACAAATTCCCACGCTCACATACCGACGGACATGTATTCTGAAGGTTACATATGGACAGACAAAAATTCCCACGCCTACCCCAACATAATTTAAAAAAAACTACAACAATGTGAACACCTCTATTTAACCGTGGGAAAATACACACAAACATTAAAGTATCAAATTACTAAAATAAACCAATTAACACAAATTTGGCAATTAAAATTTCAAAATTTTAATTGCCGAAATTTGACAATTTTAATTGGTCTCACACATACAGTATCCTACTACTAGACAGTCCTAATTCCTGAAAACGACGAGGAATCGGCACATTCGGGTCGTCGGCAACACTTTTACTAACAGCAGCGATATTTTCAGCGGAACGAGCGAAACGATGATGCACAGGCCTTACAATATTTGTAACCGCTCCAGTCTCTTCAAATTTCTTCACAATTTTGCCAATTGCTTGCGTATTTGGACGATTATGTAAACCATAATCTCCTCTTAAAGCACGACATGTGGCTGTTGCAGAATCACCATTTTTGTAGTATGTTTTCATAATTTTTATGCGTTGTGTGATAGTTAAGCGATCCATTTTCGTCAATGTCACACTTTCAACTGAAAAGAAAAAAAATTGATTTAACGACTTGGTTTGACAGATGTCGAATTCCAGTCCTATACTTTTGAAACCACGAAATGGATAACCCGGTATAATACAAAAGAAAATTTTTGACAAAACCAAATAATTTCCTGAAGAAGCTAACCGATGCACATAGGGGTATTTGGACATTAGACTAAAACTTAATATGAAGAAATGTAAAAGTCTAAGTATGCAGCTCGACAGACAACGAAATTCTACATTGTATAGTGAATTTTTAAGGAATTTGCTTGAGATTTGTCGTTTCGCGACACTCTTAAAGTCAGGAAAGTGGAGTAAATTGAATGCGCTTTTACTGAATTTTTACGATCTTGAAACATTTTTTTGTAGCTAAGGGAATAAAGATTTTACATCAGCTACTTATTTTTATTTTTAGAAGAATTTAATTGAAACATTTTTCTAATAAGAAATCTTGTTTGAAATCAATACATATGATTTTTTTCTTCAATTTAAAATAATTGGCAAATGGTTTTTGAAAGTGAGTTCAGTCGAGTTCGTAAATATGTTATTATCCGCTATAAAATATGAAATCTGTACTTTCAGGCAAAACAAAAAACCTTGGGCATATTTGCGCCTTTTTCTTCGATTTCTTTTAGATTCCACCTTTTTTCTGTTTTTGATCATCTTGCATAGATACGTATGAGTAAGAAACCGTTTTGTCAGTCATAAAATCTTTTGGTTTTAAATAATTGGCTGTATCTGTTTGTTTTTTAAATTATTACACATCACACTATTGTTACCTGTGTAAAATGAAATGCGCGAGTAATTTTTCCACACCCCGCGTTTTTTAGCTACCTGTGCGGCTGCGTTGTAAATGACGTTATTTGATAGAGCAAACTAAATGCCCCTGTTTCAATTACTATTAAAAACAAAATATATAATATATATATATATATATATATATATATATATATATATATAGTTGATTTATCTTTATAGACCTTATCAGTTTATTATAATATTAATCAAGCTTATGGTCGTTTTTTATTAAATTATATTTAGTCTAATTTTTATTCGATATTTCGTTAACAGCTTGTTAACATCTTCAGGAAATAAAAATTATTAAAATTTTATAGAATGGTTTTGAAACATGACATAAAAAAATATTCACAATATTTGTTTTTTAAATTCAATAACATATAAAATATTTTTTATTTTATTTATATTTTATGTTATGTGTATGAATGTATATATAGGTATATGTATATATATATATATATATATATATATATATATATATGTATATATATATATATATATATATATATATATATATATGTATGTATTTGTGTATGTATATATATATATATATATATATATATATATATATGTATGTTTTTGTGTATGTATATATATATACATATATATATATATATATATATATATATATACATATATATATATATATATATATGTTATAAAATTGTTCATTATGATTTGTTAATGTTGAAAAAGTTTATTTTACTATAAATTGTTATTGTTGAAAAAATATTGATTTTATATGTATGTTATTAGCCTATGAATCTTAACTCGATTTAATATGGACTAAATATAATTAAATAAAAAAACGACCATAAGCTTGATTAATATTATAATATATATATATATATATATATATATAAAAATAAATAATATATATAAATAAAAGCTCAAAAATGTAGTTTTTTTTGGTATTAACACATAAGTAATTCTTTCCTAATATTTATGTTATTTTTGCAAATAATATTTTGTCACCGCCCACAAAAGGGGGCATGGAAGTTTAGGTTTTTGAACTGTCGCCGACGTTAACAGTTCGTTTTTTTAAACAAAAGTACGGGAAAACTTAAAACAAAATTTTATATATCAGTGGTAGTATTAGTTCTTCTTAGGGGATCTTTGTTCCCCTTTGTCCGATTTTTCAAGATTATTTAGCACACATTTCTGCCAAGTTTCATCAATTTAGGAGCACGTAATAACTTTTTAGAAGCAATAAAAAATAAAAAATATTAATGTTCTTCGAAGTAATTTGTTAGGAACTGCCCTACCGTGTTCTAGGTAAATAAAAATGCAAAAAATATTTATGACCTGCTAGATTTGCAAATACCCCTATGTGCGATGGTTAGCAAAATATCGAATATTAAATATTAATATAAAAGAACCTTAAAACTCAAACAAATCTATTAATTATTAAAATTAAAAAGGTTAAAAAATTAAACAAAAGGATCTCCAAAAAATATTATTTGTAAATTAAAAATAAAGGTGAATTATATATTTCAAGAATATTAATATATAAAGATCCTTAGTAATGTTTCTTGTTATTCACACAATCAAAATATATTTTTGAGTTAAAAAAACATGTATGTACAAAATAATTTCATAAACCAAAATAAAAAATAAAAATGAATTCATTAGTTTTCTAGTGCAATATCAGTAACACGAAAAATCGTATTTGGCACATTGAAAAGGTCATGTTCAATCTCAACAACTACAGCAGTTCGTACAACTCCCATATCTGCATAGAACCCAATAATAACATATAACCCAATGTCTTTTAACAATTTCCAATATCAATATCCAGTGCAGATGCAAGAATATAACAATCATTTCCTACTACCTATGGAAATACCACATTATCCATTTCAACATGCCGTACCTTTGCAGTTGCACGAATAAAATATCCCCAATTACTACCTCCTCAACAAGCGGACAATTATGAATATAGAGATATGGATATAAGTTAACATGATGCACAAAATGATAATATCGATGAGGCAGAAATGGATATATCTAATTCTTTGAATGAACAGCAGAAGCAATTTACAAATGATCCTAAAGTGAAAAATTGCATTTACGAACAACATTGAAACATGTGGATTTGCAATAACTTAAGACTGCCTTCTATTTGCAGATGCTATGAAGAAAAACAGACCTATTATCAAGGAAAGGCATGAAAACAGTCTAGCACTGCACAATATTATTAAATTTAATATTACTCTTATTGGGGAGTATATTAAAATTGTTTGTGATAATATGGAATTGTGTACTATTTCACATAGGGCGAAAATGTATCTTTTGTGCTTTTGAGATGATGTTGAATATATTATGCCAAAACAACTACAAGAAATATAAAACCAAATGTCAGAGTTTAAAGAGCGGGATTCTGGGTGCACCTTAATAAGAATAGTTCGTCTTGAAATTTCAGTAAATAAGGCATCCTTGGTGAGAGCATCGAATTGGATTCGCACGCAAGAAAAAATAAAAAATTAATCTGATAGCAAAGTAAATTTGCCACAAATATCCAGGCAATGATAGAGTCTGAGATCACTATCATATAAGTGGTAAATTTAGAGGAGCAGCTCATAATATGTGTAATTTAAAATTCCAAAATTTATATCAATCTATTTCCACAATTATTCATCTTATGACTTACATATATATAAATATATATGTATATATATATATATATATATATATATATATCTATGTATATATATATATATATATATATATATATATATATATATAATATGTAACCATATATATACATATATATATATATATATATACATATATATATATATATATATATATATATATATATAAACATATATATATATATATATATATATATATATACATATATATATATATATATATATATATATATATATATAACCATATATGTATATATATATATATATATATATATATATATATATATAACCATATATGTATATATATATATATATATATATATATATATATAAACATATATGTATATATATATATATATATATATATATATATGGTTTCCCTCTCGTGAACAAGAAGGATTAAGATCAAAAATGTATTCTTTTAGTGTGCAGTATCAAAATTATATTCAAAAGTCGAAAGGGGTAAAGAAATGCATTCTTTATAAGAACGACAAAGCTTCATATAAAAATTGTTTATTTAATAAGTCTACTGTATATGATGATATGGTAACATTTAAATCAAAAAGTCATCAAAGTTATACAAATGAAATAAATAAAGTACTTTTAAATTATGCAGACGATAAAGGATAAATAAGAAGTGATAAGATGAGTACATATGCATGGTATCATTTTCAAATCCAGGAAACTAATCCCAATTGCGAACTTGACATTTCAAGATTAGAAGAGGAAGAAGCAATGCTATAACTGTATCAATATTTTTAAGTAATGATTTTTATGTATTTTTAAGTAGTGAAATCTATTCATAAAAGAAAAATTTTTTTTATTGTTAAGAGAAACAAACAAAAATTGCACAAGTACATTTAAAATAAAAACATTCATAATTTATTTTATTTTGAATATTTCGTTATAAAAAAACAATGCATTGTAGAAATTAATCACCATTTTTAACTAAAAAACGGAGTACCGGCAGGTATTTGGCCCTTCCTTGTAATCTGATTATATCCATGGACAAGACTTGAAATGTCCATTTTCTTTCCATTATACCAATATGCTGTTGTTTATCCAACATATGGAAGAACAATTTTACCATTTCCTTGTGTTCATATAGTTGACATTCTTCAAAATCTACTAAGAATTGTTCAACCTTATTTCGTATTTGACTCATGATTTTTATTTAACCCTTTCACTCGTATGTGTCCATATGGATACACCTATCTTTATGAGCGTCTTACGACTTCCACTTTATAATATTGGTTGATATTTTAACGGACTATGATTTTTTGAAGTCTTGGCTATTATCAGAATTAATTTTTTATATACTTTTTTAATGTATTAAAAATATGGCAATTAAAAAAAAAACGTTCTTCGTTTATTGTTTTTGTATCAAAAAATCACATTTTTGGTTTCAAAATTACACAAACTTCCATATAAATTTAAAAACAATAAGCAAATCCTAGATCAAGATAAACATTCGTTGTAATTACTTCAATTATAATTTTTCTTTGTTTGGGGATTAATATAGTCACCAGGACACAAACTTGAGTTGTGTATATAAAGAGTGAAGAAATAACAAACTACCATCATGTTACTGTTGATGCTATTGTAATACAGACATATTCTTTAGTTCCTGTAAGATAGAAGTCAATAACGTAAAATACCAAGAAAAATTAAAGATTATGAAATTGAAAAAATTCTTACGAACTTTATAGATTGAGATATTTCCGATAAATTAAAATATATAATAAAAAAGGAAGGTCGTAGAAGTTTCGACTACCGTGCAGAAAGATCCGATAATATATTTCTCTTGAGATGATTTGATGGCACAACTGTCCAAATGATGTCGTCAATCAATGACATAAACCCCATCAACTTGTGCTAAATTCAGAACAAAAGAAAACTATACAAATTATACAAACAAATATAATATGAGCATATAACAAGAACATGGGTTAATTGTTAATGGCTTAATTGTTAAAGTATTTATGTGAATTTTTTTGTCTATTATGTAAGTTATTATAAAAAATTATTTTTTATGTATAAAAGAGGTAAAAATTTAACAATAAATCAAAAATTCTAAATTGGAATAAAAAACTAAATAATTGTATATTTCTTCACCGTTAGTGAATTTTGTATCCATATGGATACATTCTAAAAAACAAGTTTGGGGTAAAAAGTTTTGAAAACTGAATGTTGAATATTGTTTCCGGGATCAATAATAAAGGAAATCAAAAAAAATCAGAATTTTTCATCGACCCAGTAAAAACTTGCAGCGAAAGGGTTAATCTTTTATACCAATTATTTTCAAAATTTATTTGCGATCTTTTGGATTGAACAGTTTGACATTTAAGAAACTAAGCCTGATTGTTTTCACTCCAAAAACTAATTTAAAGCTTTGAGTGAAGGACTCAAACCTTATTACGAATATCACTCACTATTTTGTTTCAACTATTAAAATTTCATCGTTCCTATCTTAGTATTTTGCTCCCCCTCCCTGTCACACATAAAAAAAAAAAAAATATATCTTTATGATTAGTAGAAAATACTCATTGTTGCGATTAAATTGCTGAATTTAGGCAATAGACTGTAAATCTATTTATGAGATATTTCTCTTTATTCATTGTTTAACCATTTTCAATTTACCCTCTAAGAGTTTTGGCAGCTGAAGTCGATATTTATTTCAATCTTCAATTCCACCGTTAGTGGACAAATTCAATTCATGCAACGCTAAAAACATAATTCATATAAAGGATCTGAGGGACTCAGACAAATATACTTTCCTTGGTGCGAAGCGGGTAATAACGAATTATGGAGCAACAGTTCAGCTTGAAGTTAAATATCAAATGCAGACATGTTTTATAAATCACGGTGATTTAAAATCACGTGATTTTCGAAAACTATATACTAATAGAAGTATTTTTTAGATTTTTTTTCTATTACATACATATAGTGTCAGATATGATGTCTAAAAAAACTAACTATCAAGTGAAAATTTCCGGTGAGATGAATGAGTTTTTGATACAAAAAATCCCAGTACCCTGGTTGGCAGTAAAAATAAAAAATGTTATGTGCATTTTGTAAATAAACAAAAAAAATATTGTTTTTAAATATATATGATTGTGTTTTATTTGATATCTTTAGTTATTTTGTAAAGAAATTTCAAACACACAAGTGGCCACAATGTTTTTATATTCAATATTTCTACCTAAATATTCGATTAATTCTAAAGGAGATTGTAAATTTCCAAAGCTGTCGAAATATTGTTTTTAATTTTTTTTTATAGCATGCTACCAGGTCCTTTTGATAAATATAAATTGATTATTCCACACCCTACGGCCTTTGGTTATTTTGGTAGCGAATCCAACATAAAAACTCCTCTTAAGTGTTGAATATATTTTGAAAACATTCTCAGGTCAAATTCTGATAACGGTCTGTTGGGCAGCATATCTAAAAGTTTTTTGATTGATATTTACAAACAAGTCCATAACCGTTTTTATGTGGTTTAATGTATAGTCCT
Organism: Linnaemya vulpina; assembly: GCA_963675445.1. NCBI lineage: Eukaryota > Metazoa > Arthropoda > Insecta > Diptera > Tachinidae > Linnaemya > Linnaemya vulpina. The sequence continues at coordinate 52,046,688 of OY776276.1, forward strand.
TCTCCCACGGCAATGGACTCTGTTGTGTCTAATGGCTTCCTCAAGTTGTTTTTTTTTTTCATTTTTTGTTGCATTTAAAGCTTAAGCTGTAGCGGCACCTCCAGTTGTGAGGGCAAAACTCCACCATTATTCGAAACATATATAATACGTGGTGTTAGAACACGAGCTTTTTTCCCCTTAAGAGATTTACTGATAGCCTTACGAGCAATCTTAAGGGCTGAGTTAATGTCTTGCGATTTTTTCTTCTTCAATATCTTTGCTATTGATTTAATTGTTTTATGAAACAGTTTTTTGTCATTTATACGAATTCGTGGTGATGGTCTTCCCACTGTTTTCCTTTTCTTTGCTGCAACACCCATACCAACTTTAGTTTTTGCTTTCATTGCGCTGGTTACCATATATGCAAATGTTTTTTTTCTGCAAAATCGCTATCTTTTGAAAGAACTCCTTCCCAAGCTTTATTTTCAAGAATTTTGTCAGCTTGATATCTGCTGTTTTCGAATGAGCTATATCGTGAATTTTGCATGTAGCATCCAATTGGTTAATTCCTTTATCTCCTCCATCTAAATGCATTTGTAATCTTGTGTCAAGTCCACAGAACTGATATCCAGAACGATGTAATTAAAAAGGTAGAGAATTTATTGCTTTATGTATTTACTAAAACTTTTCTAACGATAGTTTTGGTTAATAAGTACAACCATATTACTTAATTTACAATAAAATATATTGCGTTTCGTAAAACAACACAAACATATTTTAGTTCGTAATTCTGATATATATTTGTTCAAATGACAGTAACAAAATGAGACATAGTTCCTTGTTACCCAATTCTATTCGAACATTAATAAATAGCTGGTTCTTCAAATTGTGGAAAAACTAACGTAATGATTAGTTTGCTGGAAAGTCCTAATGGTCTCAAGTTTGAAAGAATTTACTGATATTTAGTCTCTAAATCAACCTAAATATGAGTACGTAAAGATATCAATTTTGCAGATAATGAGTACGTTGTCTCTCCTAGTGAAGCTAAAAGCAATTCAATTATGATTTTTTATGATGTTTAATGTGAAAAGCAAAACAATATACGCGCATATTTTTGTATGGGTCGTCATAAGAACGTTGACTCATTTTACTTGTGTCAAACTTACATACGGATTCCAAAACATTTAATAAGATGCGGCAACTATGAAACATGTATGTGATGATCACGTTGACAGCTATATGAACTTTAAAAAGTTTCAACAAATTTGTAGAGAATGTTGGAATGAAAAATATGGATTTTTGATGATAAGTAAAGATAATGATCTAAACCATGGTCATTATAGAAAGTCATTTGATAGCTTCATCATAATATATGTAAATTACTGTTCATCAAAGGTACATTTTAGTATTTAATCTGTCTTAAGCTTTATACATGTGTTTTAACTGATCAGATAAGAAAAACCTGACCAGATAATCTGATCTGATAACTCGGAAGCTGATCTGAAACCTGTTAAACTGACCTGATAAGCTGATCTGATACCTGTTAAACTGTTAAACTAATCTGATACCTCTTAAACTAACCTGAAAAGCTGATTTGATATCTGTTAAACTGGCCTGACAGCCGGATCTGATAACTGGTAAACTGATCTGATACCTGTTAAACTGACCTGATAAGCTGATCTGCTAACTATTGAAATGACCTGAAAGCTAAGATGAATCAAAAAATTCTTAAAGACTTGGTGACTACAAGAAACATCTTGAAATCTTCGAAGTATAAAAACTGGTTGAATAGGTACACATGAAAAATTAAGAAATACACTCGCGCCTATCACAGAACCTTCAAAGGAATTTATCAATAGCTCTAAATACGTTGATATACCGGTTAAAGGAGAATAGAGTGATAAGGATCTGGAATTGATGACAATGCAGGTTTTCATCCCCAGAACTCAACAATAAAATTGCAAATGATCACACCCAAGAAACTAACTGAAGAAACAATGTTTAAACAGTATAATAGTAAAAGTAGCAGTGATTATGATGAAGAAGACAAAACTCTAATAAGGAAGAAAGTTATCCTTATTTGTCACTAATTATTTAGGAAGGGGTTTGATGCAGTTTAACCCTCATAATCCAAACTTTATATACTGGGATTATCCAAACGAGTCGATCTACCGACTTACACTACTGATTGCATCAGGTCATATCTCAATTATTGATGAACTACATGAAGCTAATATAGTAGTATCAACTATATACATGGATTTTTTATATAAAGTATGCCTTTTGATACACTTATACATTATATAAACGATGGAAGTGAAGTAATTTCAACCAAAAATGCTTCTTTGTAGATACGAATAAAAACATTGATGTCCAACACTAGAGAATCAAAAATGTTACAATCGCTTTGGAGGAAAACGATGTTATCAGTAAATTATTTCCGCAAACTGAACTCAAAAAGCAGCAACAAGAAGTAGCCTTGCAGTTAGAGAATCTTAATGCTTATTTTCAGGATATAAATAACAAAATGGATAAAAAAACTTTGAAATAATAAATCCTTTTTTATAAGGAAATTGAAGAGCTACGAGAAAAATTTTATAGAATAGAAAATTACATATTTGTATAAATAGCTGAAAGTACACCCAGTATATCACAACTAGGCTTGCCAGATTGAGAGTAACAAAAAGCTGGACATTTGAATTAAAAATGCGGGATTATTAAAAGAAGCTGGTTATTTCTCGAAGTTTGAAACTTTTCAAAACTGTGGTAAAAGTCCAATGAAATGCATATAGACGTTGCTTAACCACCCACCAAATAAATTTCATATTAAAATTATATTTATTTTGGTCGAATATAAATCTTCTCTATCTCTTATGGTTTCGGAATTATTCAGAGATAAGAACAGGTAAGAGTTGTTTTTATTTTTGTTATTTTATGAATTCTATGTTGTTATGTTCAGGAATTGGATTTTATATTTTTAGTTTATAGCATAAGACTAATTGTTTTTGTTAAAAAAAAAACTTTATATTATTAATATTAATAAAACTTATTGTTGTACAACATTTGACTATATTCATTTTTTAAGAAACATAATATGTCGGGGCATTTTCAATGAATCATTTTTAGACTTGTGTTTTCATCTTGTATGATTAATATTGTTAATATTTACTTACTAGTGTAATTAGATCAGTGTTCTTGTTAATAACGAAATTAATTTCTTAATTTGAGTTTTTGATAAACAAAAAAGCGTTTTTGGTAGATTTTTTTACAATATGGTAGGAAAAGAATTTCTTGCGCGGCAAAGTCTTGGCTGATGAGTAGAACTGCTTGAAATATTTTGCCAATGGTTTGCTTATTTTGGGTGTTTAACGCACACATAATATAAAGAAGATGTTTTTAAAGGGTTTTCTTATCTTTGTAAACAAAATATCTTAATTTAATTTAAAATATATTTGTAATATTTTATAAAATAAATTAATATGCGAATTTCTATTATGAATTATTATTATAGTTTTTTTTTTAAACAATTATTTTTTGTATTTTATTCGACCTTGTTTTTTACTTAAATTCTTCTTATAATTATTCTTCAGGCTCTAGATCTAAGTCTCGAAAATAAAACTTTTGTTATGTTTTATCTCGTTATATTTGTAAATATTTTATTATTTCGATATTTCGAACACCTTCGGTGTTCTTCTTCAGGAAATACTGAAAAAGACAATTTTGTTGTTACAACATTTAGTATCACAAAAATATAATTTGATTTTAATTAACTAAAGAGTTATTTATAAGCAAGTGTTTGAAATTATAAACATAACAACACGTAAATATATTTTGTCTTACTATTGAGTAAAGTCATCTAGTTTTGAAAAGGGTTAAATGTTTACTAAATTTGTTTTGGTTTATTGTGTTTTGTTATTATATGTCTATACGTATGCGCGCAATTTTCCGTGTCTGTTTTGTAGTTCATCCTAATTTCGGCGGGAGTGTTACTTATATGTAGCATTTCTACAGTGAATCTTTTTTTATAATCATGTTCTTGTTGTAATATTTCTGTCCTAAGTTTTTTGATTTTGTTGTTCCTACATATATTTTCTTACACACATTTTTGCCATCCCCATAGCAAGGTATTTTGTAGGTAACATTATATTTATCTAACTTGTCTAATTTTGTTTTTGTATTCGAAAAGAGGGAGTTTAAAATGTTTTTGTTTTTTAGAGCAATGTTAACGTCATCAGTGTTGTAGATATTGGATTACGTGATTCTGTCTGAGAAACCTGGTACGTGTGTTAACGACTTGTAAATCTTTTCCGATTTTGGTGTATGTATTTTGTTTAAATTCTTTACCGTGTTCCGTATGATGTTGATTGTTAAGGGATATGAAAATCTGTTTTTTAGTAATATTTATCTTATTTTTTTGTAGTTTTCGTTGTGAAATTTATTATCGTTTATTTTTAAAACTCTTGTGACAAAGTTCTTAGCAGTATTTATTTTGACGTGTTTTGGGTGGTTAGAATGGAAGTTTATAATTCTCCCCGACGCAGTTGGTTTTTGATACCAATCAGTTATTAAAAAATTATTTTCTCTTATAATTAAGGCGTCTAAAAACGGTAGCTTTCCATCTTTCTCTACTTCTATCGTAAATTGAATCCTTCTATGGAAATTATTTAAACATTTTAGTGTTTCATCTACACTACTGCGCTTAATGATACAAAACAAATCGTCCACATATTTGCTTAGAGCTCTTGGTCTTATGTCTAGTTTTTCTATGCTGCGGTGTAGTAGCTCTTCCATGATAATATCAGCAATCACCGGTGAAGCTGGTGATCCCATAGGCATTCCTTTTAATTTTTCATAAATCTTGTCGTTATACTTAAAATACCTATTATCTTTTATACAAAACGTAATAATGTCCACAAACAGATCTTTAGGTATATTTGTATGTTGGGAAACTTTGTCCCATTTGTCCTTTATTAAATTGATTGCCAGATTGACGGGTATACTTGGAAAAAGTGATATCACATCAAAAGATACTAATATCTCCTTTTCAGAAACTGTTTCTTGGTAAATTTTTCTTTTAAACTCTACTGCATTCTTTATATTATAATTTGATGTCTTAGTAATGTTCTTCAAAATCTGAGTTATGTATTTGCATAGACCGTAAAATGGAGAATTTATTGATGAACAAATCGGTCTTAGCGGCATACATTCTTTGTGGACTTTCGGGAGTCTATATATTCTAGGAACAGCGGCTACTGATGTCAGTAGTTTATATTTTTCGCTAGCATCTATTACATTTTGACTAAACAGCTTCTCCACTAATTTGTTGTTCCGCGTCTGTAGTTTTGTTGTTGGATCTGTTTTTAATCGTCTGTATTTACCCATATCTTGTATAATATCCCTCATTATTATGAATTATAACAGAATGACTTAATTAACCTTATTTGGTTTTAACCCTATTATGTTTTACAAGTTGATTTATGTGACCTAATAAATTATAACAATTACGTCTCTAGTTGACCTGTACCCTTTAAAAATATAGAAAATGATATGTGTATGACGTTTTCGGTATTGTAATCTTATATTGGAAATTACCAGCACTTCATGTTTAAAACACTTTTTTTGAATGCACCCACATTAAAAATGTTTTTTTTTCTGAAAGAGTTAAAAGTATATAAAATAATTGTAACATTCCCATGTTCTTAAAGGGGGTTTCCGCTTTGAAAACTACCTCTAATAAAATGGAATATAGGAAATCTATTTCTGAATATACCCTCAATAAAACATTTTCGAATTTTCCCAATTATTTATTGAAAAAAATAAATCGAAGGAAATTGAGAATTTTTTCTAAGAAAATAATAATATGTTTCACTGTTATGTCTACACATGCTTTGAGAGTCGTGACATCCTTTCACCTACCTGGCGGAAGAATAAAATTTTGTGTGCTTGATGTTATAATCGGTTGTCTATCATTCTTGTACAATAAGTACTTATTGTAAAACCTGAATTATCTGTTATATTTGCTTGCGACAAAACATAGGATAGCAAATATAATATACTCATTCTCACTTTACTTACTCAAATCTAACCCAAAAAAGAAAATAACAATACCTACTCATAACACACACACAAAAATACTTATCAATACGCATCAGCAACAGTAGTCTCACGGAAACTTTTATGTTAAGTTATAACTGTACACGTCTTTAGTTTACAACTTATATTTATTAAGAAATAAAAATTTTGTCAGAAAGTGCCAACTTTTAGAAGTAGTTGAATTTGATTTCGTTGTTTTGTTTTTGCCTTCTTTTTTCTTCATTTTCCTTACTCTTTCTCACTGTTTCGCCTAACGGACCAAAATCCAAATCATAACATAATTTAAGAATATGCCCATAAAACGTATTTTCGCATGAAGAGAGCACAATCCATATGCGTATGCTGCCTTAAAACTATCATCTCCTGGAATGGGATGTCTTATTTGAATTCATGTCGTTTGGCTTATAACGTAGCTTGACGATGGTTTTGTTTGTTGTAACACACGTTTTAAAACTTACTTCGATTTCTTGCTCATCAACTGTAAATACTACAGGTTGAAGGGTATAATTTTAGTCTTTTAGTTTTTAGACATCGTTTTATGACATCGTTTGTTGCTTTTTTGAATGTAAATTATATTGTTCAACAATACCTTATTGATGAGGATATTTCAATTTTTCATGCATCAGTTTCTGTCGCTCTGCTGGTTGATAGATCTAACGCAGTACACTTCTTGTTAAGCGCAATGGAACGAAAGGCATTACACCGAGTGTTTTGTTTTTGACCCCTACTTAGAATTTTGAAGTAAATGTGGCATTTCCAACTTTTTTCAAGCGATCAACATTAAGAGTATTTAACATCCGTTCGGCAGTGTGTTCAAGAAGATCTTGCAACTCAATTTCTGCTTAAGTGGAAGTGACAGTTATAGCAGTTTGTCGAGGTAAACATTCGTTTTTGACAGATACTAAATCCCTATACTCTGGGAAAATCTCAGAATTCTTTTTATTGGCCCGTTTGCTCAATTCCTTATAATGATTTTTAGATAATTTAAATTCAATAACCATTAGTAGATTTCTTGTCTTCATTCGGTGTAGGAATATTTTTCAAAATCCTTTTTGTGCGCAATGAGCTTGCTTCTATTACTGTTTCAATTGTACCAATTTTCGGTTTCTTATTTTGTGTTGATGATTATTACACATATTTCTTCATTGATTATGAGAGATATTTCCTTCTTTCAATTGGTATTTGTAGATATAATATCGAAAACAAGTTCCCTTGAGAAGCATTCATGGTTACATTCGTACATCCTTTCCTTGTTATAGAGTCCTTTCAATCTCTTTACAAAATTTATAATTTTTTATTTGTGTAGTTCAATTTCTTACATAATTAAAATATTTGATTTATACTGTATAAATTATTTTGTTGAAAGAAAATAACAGTAAGAGTACTTAGCATACTGTTGCAATGAATGGCAGTAGACTTCAAATGGTTTGATGTTTCATGAAACTTGTCGAATAATTCAAAACAAAAATTTAAAACGAACGAAATAGAATGAATAGAATCAAACAGGTTTGATATAACGAGACCATTCGAAAACAAATAAAAAAATAGAAAGGAAACAATGTTTGATTCCTTTTTTTCGAATGTTTTTACATTAGTATGTTTTAATAAGAAAACACAAATGATTCTAATTAAAACTCGAAACATAGAATTGACAATTGTCATTCGTTCTTTAGTAGGAAAGAAATTTATAAGTAAGAATAACTATTGTTTATAATAAAAATTATTTTGAGTGAAAAATATATTAAAATTATAATGTATGTATGTACATATATTTATATACATAAATATATGTATATAAATATATGTATAAGATATTTTTTTGTTAAAAAATTTTTAGTGTTGATTCACAAAACATTTCGTTTTGTGAAACACAACCAGTTATGAATAGAATAGTCTATTGACGAGTTGTTTTTTAACTCTAATATTTTTTAATTCTTTTTTTTGTGTTCGATTTGTTTGGTGTCTATTTTGTTTCGAAACACATTTCATATGCCTAAAAAAACAAATTATGATTTAATTTAAAAAACAAATGAATGGTTTGAAAGCCCATTCGAGACATTGAAGCTACACTATGGTACTTAGCCATTGTTGAAATTATAACGAATAACAATTATGAATCTTACTCACATATGAACAACGAAAAAATTCAGGTAAAGAGGTAACATCACAATCAAGAAACGAACACGTACACATGCGCCCATACGAATAAGAGACCATGCACCCTTAAAGTATCGCTTTTCCAGGTATTTCCCTTTTAATTTTAATGGATTTTGATTTTGTACTTCTACCTGTAACAGCGTTTGTTATATGTAAATGGTTTTTACCATAATTAGTTCAGATATGTGAATATACATTATGCCCAAGCAATTCCGAAAAAAACTGCTTAATACCTATTTAATATCAAAAACTAAAATGATTTATCATCTGAAATCCGTTTTGCATAAAAGCGATTCAATAAAAAGTACTTAAAAATGAGAACAACAGAAAACCCATTTTTTGCTCAAAAAATATTTGACCTTGTATTAGAAAAATTGCTCTGGTGCTCACGATCGGATAGTGTGTAGGATAGGAGTGTTGAGGAGAGTTTGGACTATAAGAAAGTACTAGTCTTTTTACAAACTTTTACGAAGTTTAGAAGTTATGCTCTATTAAGTGGAACGAATTGGGAAAATTTTGACCTTTCAAAAAATAAAAAATTTCAAAAAGTTATTTTTTTGCTATTAGAATAGCTAGTAAGTTGGCCAATTATACCAAATCTATTTTGTTTAGAAATCTTTTAAGACAAACAAGTTATAGATGTTCAAAAGTTAAAAACTTATTAAGAAATTTCTCATTTTTGCAAAACAATGAAAATGTTCATTTTTATTCACCTTGTTCACTGCGATATAGTTAAAATAAAGTTTAATTTTTTTGGTTCCCGAGCTATACAAGTGTCTACTTTCGAGTGAACCTTAACATTTAAAATTGGTAACAGTAAAAAATAAGTTTTGGGCGCCTTCTCGCGAAATGGTCCACTGTGCATCGTAGAGTTGTGATGAAAGGAATAGATGATCTTTGTTAAGCTGACTTAGTTGAAATAGGAAATTATTTCTTAGACAACAGAAATGATCGATTTTTAATACCTGTAATTGATACATTCTCAAAGGTTTTCAACATTGAGAATATTGGTTACATCAATTTTAAGAAAATGGAAAACAAATATCCAGAATATTCTTATTGTGACTATCATATCTATGGAGCTTGCGCTTTAACCAATTCTATATTACTATCTAAAGAAATGTCTGGTTTAACATAATTTTATACTCACTACTTAGTCCATACAAGTATATTTCAAAATATAAAATCATTTGCAAATGCTAATTAATAATATGCACATAAATATGTATACACATAAACATGTATGTATGTCTAAACAAAGGCCCATTTATTTCAAAAAATATGTATTTATGTTTGTACAGCAGGAAAGTGGATTGTCGTACAGTCGCATCAATCGTTAGACACACACACAAACAGTCTGTCGGACAGACAAACATTCCAATCGCCACACAAAATATTTGAACACACACAAACCACATTTCACGTTTAAATATACCGCACTGAAAAATACAGAAACCACGCCATCCAAAACAACACATAAACTCCATCAATGATCGGCATACAGAAAATGAACAAATTCAATATTAATATAAACAGAGTATATATTATCAATTTCGTCAAGATCAGAACAATTAAATTATTCTCCAAATTGTAAAATATAATAAAACAAAATGAAAAAAAAAAACTACTGAATTGCTGGACAAAAATCTTAAGTACACATCACATACAAAAAATCTGAGTGTAGCTTTTACATATAACTACAACACTTTTGAAATATTACACTTCCTAAAAATGTTTTTAAATTTTATTATTCACAAGGCGTTCACAGCACAAATGGACAGACAGACAGATAGTCTTACGCTCACATACGGACGGACATGCATTCTCAAGATTACATATGGGCGGACAGAAATTCTACGCTCACATATGGATGGACATGTACTCTTAAGGTCACATATAGACAGACAGAAATTCCCACGCTCACATACGGACGGAAAAGTATTATCAAGGTCACATATGGACATATAGAATTTTTCACGCTTACCGTAACATTATTAAAAAAAAAAAATGTTTGGAATTAAAATTTAAAATTTAATTGCTGAAATTTGAGAATTTTAATTGTTTTGGCATATACAGTCCCTACTATTAACTCTCGAAGGATTGCATGCCAATACCACCTTTAACATTATACCAAAGACTTTATAATATAAAGATGTTGCACTTCCATACATTGATTTGCCGTTAGTAAAATGTTAATGGGATTTATAGTAGATACAATTAAAGAGAGTAAAAAGTTTTTACTCTTAGCCAGATAAACTTGTGGAGAGAAATATCAAAGGAGAGAAATACAGATGTACATACATATTGTTACACAGATTAGAAATAGATTTAAATAAAATGACAATGTGGATATATATACTTGGCAGCACTGCCAATTAATCTCTAGTTGTCACAATGTTACAACCCTGGTCAACACAATATAGATAATATTCAAATTAAAGGAAATGGAATACTCCAGAATATACAAGATCATTCGAGGCTGTGCCAATAAGTGTAAACAACAACAACAACAAACCTAGCAACATAAATGCTAAGAGAAGGTATTCTTAATGATCTTGTATGCAAGTATTCGCTGCTAATAAAGCTAAACAGATTCACAAGTATACACATAGAAGAAGAAAAAAAACCACACAACACACAGAACACTCATCCATACAACCACTCATAGTTACCATAGGCAAAACACACAGAACACTCATACATACAACCACATATAGTTACCATAAGCAAAATAAACAAGTCAGCATTGCCATGTATAAAAACACACATATATAGCTCCATGTCAAGTAAGATACAACCACCATGCCCAGAAGTTTCGCGAGGTTACCAGACGATGACATTTTTGCTACATAAAAGCGCTGCCAGAGCTCAGCGAGAATTAGTGTGATTTCAAATATAGACGTGTTAACATCGCGAAGTGTTGAGTAGTACAAATACTCCTGTTAATAAAGTAATAAATAAAGTGTTTCAGCATTTTATTTCTGAAATTAATTTGTCCGTGTTTTCATTTGATGCAATAAAACGAATCCTTGAAGGATAAGTAATAAAACCGTTTTTACGAAAAGGTCTAAAAACGTAACGATTGGTGTCAGAAGTGGGATTGCAAAAATAATTAAAAGGATATTGCAATTTAAGAAAAAAAAGGACATAAAAAAAGAAATTAAAGTAAATAATCATGAAATTTGATTAGCTAAAAGTTGAACAGCTGAAAAAGGAGCTCAGTAAGCTGGAATTGCCAACTGCAGGTAACAAGGCTGAACTGCAGAAGAGGCTGATAGATGAGTTTAAGAATCGCGGCATAGACATCGGGACATACGAATTTGAGGACAAAGACGATGTGCAAGTTTGCCCTCCTGCCACGACCAGCAGCATGGACATAAATTCAATGTTCGCTGCTATGATGATCGAAATGAAACAGAACTCTCAGCAGATACAGGAGGCATCAAGGGCAACAGTGAAAACCTTTTAGCCGAAACTCAGCAGATGCAGGACAAGCTTGTTGCCGAAATAAGTGAGATAAAACAAAACTCTCAGCAGATGCAGGAGGCATCAACGATCAGCAGCGACAAGCTTGTAGCCGAATAACTGAAATAAAACAGAACTCTCAGCAAATGCAGGAAAAGCTTGTAGCCGAAATAAGTGAGATAAGACAAAACTCTCAGCAGATGCAGGAGGCATCAACGATCAGCAGCGACAAGCTTGTAGCCAAAATAAGTGAAATAAAACAAAACTCTCAGCAGATGCAGGAGGCATCAAGGATCAGCAGTGACAAGCTTGTAGCCGAAATACTGAAATAAAACAAAACTCTCAGCAAATGCAGGAAAAGCTTGTAGCCGAAATACAGGAGTCAAATAAAGCCATGAACGAGACCCTGGTAGAGGTTTCTGAAGCCATTAATAGGAGGGTGGATTCTATTGAGAATAAATTCTCAGAGCTGGCGGATAGAGTCCAACATCTAGAAAGCGGTGGCCTGGAACAGCGTGCAAAGGAGTTCGAAGAGAAATTGCATGCTCTAGAGGACAAAATGTATAACCTGGAGTGTAGTGGCCGGCCACTCCGAACAGTTGCGGAAGTTTCTGCGCGGATAAAAGCGCCATGCCATTAGGCATCTTCAAATTCCATTTCGACACGGTTGCTAGCAGAAATGGATAGGATGCTGAAGAAAAGGCCATAGAGTTGATTTTGTCCTTAAAGGGTACAGCCGCAGAGGTACTTAAGACTGTGCCAGTAAGCAGCATAAACAACTATACTGAAATAATAGCAGCATTGCAGCGCAAGTATGGTGGTGAGCACAAGCGCGATTTATACAGAATGAAGTCACGATGTAGAGTTCAGAAGCCTAACGAATCTCTACAAGATTTCGCAACGGAAATCGAGCGTTTAGTGCAGCTCACATATCCAGGCGAGAGTCACCCGTTCCTGGACCACTTTAAAACTGAGGCTTTCGTTAACGGCATTCGAGACTCTGATGTTAAGCTCGCGGTGTGCGCTACGCAGAAATCCACTTTCGCTGAAACTGTTTCATTTGCGCTGGCTCAAGAGACTGCAAGGATGGTTTTCAAGCCACAGATATGTAAAGTGCGGAATGTGGAGGTTTTGTCTGAGGAGGATAACAACCTAGTTGCTAGCGTTAAGGAGGCATTGCGACAACTGCTGGCAGAAAAGGCTATCAAGGAAAAGCCTAAACTGCGGAAAGCTTTAACTGCGGAAAGATCGGTCATTTTTAGCGCAGCTGCAAAGCACCAAGGAAGAGAGGTAGATCTGGTTCGCCATCAAGAAACAGCAAACGGGTGAGCCAAACAACATCACAAGAGTCCCCGTTAAACTAAAACGATGTAGCACTAAGGGGCAAGAGCTAGCTCTCACAAACGAGGGCCCTACAATCTCCATATCAGTGATGCAGCGGTAAAATAGCAACCTCACTGCGTCCTGACACATTAACGGGGAAAAGCACGTACTTTCCATAGACACAGGGGCATCACAGTCAATAATAAGGCCCGATATAGTAAAGGGGAAATGCGAGCGGTTAAGCAATATACGGCTACGTACAGCATGAGACATGTATTTATTGTTGCCGATATTGTCGATGAGGTTATTACATTAATCTACATACGGGACACAATCGGTTGTGGGTTGTAGAACCAGCAGATCTAAAGAGAGAGCTTATAACAGTGAAAGCTCTGGTGAAAACTAGTAAAGGAGAAATAGTCCCTATAAGAGTGCTTAACTTGTCAGACCATGAAAAAGTCATCAAAGAAAATTCCGATGTTGGCCAGTGTACTCCAGCAGAGGCAATAATAAACTTCGAGAAGAAGATAGAGCCTACTGATTTTTCCGCAAAAGAACGTGAACAATTTGAGGAATACGTAGGGAAATGGGTAGCAGGTCTATCAGCGACAGATAGAAATAAAGCCAAACAGGTACTAAAAAGACATGCCAGTATCTTCGCCATGGGAAGCCAAAGCCAGGGTAGAACTGCATTGGTTAAACATGAAATTAACACAGGCGAAGCTAGGCAGATTAAACAGCCACCCAGAAGCGTACCCCTAGCAAAGCGAGATAAAGTAAAAGAGCTTGTAAGTGAAATGGAGCGTGATGGCGTAGTTCGCCTGTAGTTTTAGTTAAAAAGAAAGATGGCAGTACTAGATGTAGTAGACTACAGGAAGCTCAATGACATAACCAAGAAGGACAGTTATCCACTCCCCAGAATCGATGACACTTTGGACACGCTAGCTGGTACCAAATGGTTCTCTACCCTGGACTTGCGAAGCGGATATTGGCAAGTGGAGATTGCAGAGAAAGACAAGGAGAAAACTGCCTTCAGTGTCGGTAACGGATTATGGCAGTTCAAAGTCATGCCATTTGAACAGCTGAAAAAGGAGCTCAGTAAGCTGGAATTGCCAACTGCAGGTAACAAGGCTGAACTGCAGAAGAGGCTGATAGATGAGTTTAAGAATCGCGGCATAGACATCGGGACATACGAATTTGAGGACAAAGACGATGTGCAAGTTTGCCCTCCTGCCACGACCAGCAGCATGGACATAAATTCAATGTTCGCTGCTATGATGATCGAAATGAAACAGAACTCTCAGCAGATACAGGAGGCATCAAGGGCAACAGTGAAAACCTTTTAGCCGAAACTCAGCAGATGCAGGACAAGCTTGTTGCCGAAATAAGTGAGATAAAACAAAACTCTCAGCAGATGCAGGAGGCATCAACGATCAGCAGCGACAAGCTTGTAGCCGAATAACTGAAATAAAACAGAACTCTCAGCAAATGCAGGAAAAGCTTGTAGCCGAAATAAGTGAGATAAGACAAAACTCTCAGCAGATGCAGGAGGCATCAACGATCAGCAGCGACAAGCTTGTAGCCAAAATAAGTGAAATAAAACAAAACTCTCAGCAGATGCAGGAGGCATCAAGGATCAGCAGTGACAAGCTTGTAGCCGAAATACTGAAATAAAACAAAACTCTCAGCAAATGCAGGAAAAGCTTGTAGCCGAAATACAGGAGTCAAATAAAGCCATGAACGAGACCCTGGTAGAGGTTTCTGAAGCCATTAATAGGAGGGTGGATTCTATTGAGAATAAATTCTCAGAGCTGGCGGATAGAGTCCAACATCTAGAAAGCGGTGGCCTGGAACAGCGTGCAAAGGAGTTCGAAGAGAAATTGCATGCTCTAGAGGACAAAATGTATAACCTGGAGTGTAGTGGCCGGCCACTCCGAACAGTTGCGGAAGTTTCTGCGCGGATAAAAGCGCCATGCCATTAGGCATCTTCAAATTCCATTTCGACACGGTTGCTAGCAGAAATGGATAGGATGCTGAAGAAAAGGCCATAGAGTTGATTTTGTCCTTAAAGGGTACAGCCGCAGAGGTACTTAAGACTGTGCCAGTAAGCAGCATAAACAACTATACTGAAATAATAGCAGCATTGCAGCGCAAGTATGGTGGTGAGCACAAGCGCGATTTATACAGAATGAAGTCACGATGTAGAGTTCAGAAGCCTAACGAATCTCTACAAGATTTCGCAACGGAAATCGAGCGTTTAGTGCAGCTCACATATCCAGGCGAGAGTCACCCGTTCCTGGACCACTTTAAAACTGAGGCTTTCGTTAACGGCATTCGAGACTCTGATGTTAAGCTCGCGGTGTGCGCTACGCAGAAATCCACTTTCGCTGAAACTGTTTCATTTGCGCTGGCTCAAGAGACTGCAAGGATGGTTTTCAAGCCACAGATATGTAAAGTGCGGAATGTGGAGGTTTTGTCTGAGGAGGATAACAACCTAGTTGCTAGCGTTAAGGAGGCATTGCGACAACTGCTGGCAGAAAAGGCTATCAAGGAAAAGCCTAAACTGCGGAAAGCTTTAACTGCGGAAAGATCGGTCATTTTTAGCGCAGCTGCAAAGCACCAAGGAAGAGAGGTAGATCTGGTTCGCCATCAAGAAACAGCAAACGGGTGAGCCAAACAACATCACAAGAGTCCCCGTTAAACTAAAACGATGTAGCACTAAGGGGCAAGAGCTAGCTCTCACAAACGAGGGCCCTACAATCTCCATATCAGTGATGCAGCGGTAAAATAGCAACCTCACTGCGTCCTGACACATTAACGGGGAAAAGCACGTACTTTCCATAGACACAGGGGCATCACAGTCAATAATAAGGCCCGATATAGTAAAGGGGAAATGCGAGCGGTTAAGCAATATACGGCTACGTACAGCATGAGACATGTATTTATTGTTGCCGATATTGTCGATGAGGTTATTACATTAATCTACATACGGGACACAATCGGTTGTGGGTTGTAGAACCAGCAGATCTAAAGAGAGAGCTTATAACAGTGAAAGCTCTGGTGAAAACTAGTAAAGGAGAAATAGTCCCTATAAGAGTGCTTAACTTGTCAGACCATGAAAAAGTCATCAAAGAAAATTCCGATGTTGGCCAGTGTACTCCAGCAGAGGCAATAATAAACTTCGAGAAGAAGATAGAGCCTACTGATTTTTCCGCAAAAGAACGTGAACAATTTGAGGAATACGTAGGGAAATGGGTAGCAGGTCTATCAGCGACAGATAGAAATAAAGCCAAACAGGTACTAAAAAGACATGCCAGTATCTTCGCCATGGGAAGCCAAAGCCAGGGTAGAACTGCATTGGTTAAACATGAAATTAACACAGGCGAAGCTAGGCAGATTAAACAGCCACCCAGAAGCGTACCCCTAGCAAAGCGAGATAAAGTAAAAGAGCTTGTAAGTGAAATGGAGCGTGATGGCGTAGTTCGCCTGTAGTTTTAGTTAAAAAGAAAGATGGCAGTACTAGATGTAGTAGACTACAGGAAGCTCAATGACATAACCAAGAAGGACAGTTATCCACTCCCCAGAATCGATGACACTTTGGACACGCTAGCTGGTACCAAATGGTTCTCTACCCTGGACTTGCGAAGCGGATATTGGCAAGTGGAGATTGCAGAGAAAGACAAGGAGAAAACTGCCTTCAGTGTCGGTAACGGATTATGGCAGTTCAAAGTCATGCCATTTGGTCTCTGCAATGCTCCGGCCACATTTGAACGCCTAATGGAGAAGGTACTGATTATTGGAAGACATGCTTGGTATATCTAGATGACATAGTCGTGATGGGGAAAACTTTTGATGAACATGGCAGAAGTTCTTCAACGGATATCATCAGCTGAATTGAAACTCAGCTTGAAGAAATGTTCATTGTTCCAGAAAGAAGTAAAGTATTTGGAGCATCGTGTTAGAGCAGACGGAATCTCAACAGATGAAGATAAAATAAAAGCAGTAAGGGAATGGCATCAACCTAAACACCTTCATGAATTGCGCAGCTTTTTGGGGCTTTGTACATAGTACAGACGTTTTGTGCCGAATTTTGCAAGTGTAGCTGCAAGCCTCCATGAGCTGACAAAGAATACGAGACAATACCATTGGGGAGAGCCACAGGAAAATGTATTCCAGAAACTCAAACAATTATTATGTACGTCGCCAGTGCTAGCGTATCCCATAGCTGGAGAAAAATTTATCCCAAGTAGTTAATGGCACTGAGAAGGTCATAGGGTACTATAGCCGTGTACTCTCAAAACCTGAGAGGAACTACTGTGTGACACGACGTGAGCTTCTGGCGGTATTGGAATGCATTTGCGGCATTGGAAAACATTACCATAAGTACCTGTATGGTCAACACTTTACATTAAGGACCGATCATTCTGCACTGAGATGGCTATTGCAGTTTAAAAATCCTGAAGGGCAACTGGCAACGTGGATTGAGCACCTGCAGAGCTACGACTTCAGCATTGAGCATAGAAGGGGCACAAAGCATAACAATGCAGATGCTCTTTCGAGAAGACCCTGCTGTTTAGAGTGTAAACATTGTGTTAGAACCGAGCAAAAGGAAGACGTTGTGGATGTTCGGCTAATGCACATCGGCCCTGATGAAGACTGGTAAGCGGCACGGAAAGACGACGGCATACTAAGGAAAATTATAACTTCCAAAGAAGAGGACAGGCGACCATCCCGGAATGAAATTTCAGCTGAAAACCCACTCGCCAAATCTTATTAGGCTCAGTGGAACAGCGTCAAGGTAATAAAAGGGTGTTTATACCGCGTATGGGAAAGTGGAGATGGCAAAAAAACTTCAAATTTATAATTTGTGCCATACTCCAAGATAAGTTAAGTTTTACAGGAGTTTCATAATGGGACTAGTGGCGGTCATCTTGGAGTAACAAAAACACTTGAGAATTGAAGCAGCGTTTTTATTGGGTTGGATGTCGACAAGCCGTAGCCGACTGGACAGCAAATTGCCCAAAGTGCGTAGCAGCCAAAGGCCCAGTAAAAAGAAGCCGGGGACAGCTACAACAACACAACTCAGGAGCACCATTCGAGCGGATCGCAATGGATGTAGCAGGTTACTTTCCCGTCACTGAAGCCGGAAATCGTTATGTACTTGTGGTAATGGACTATTACAGGGGTATATGCTATACCTAACCAGGAAGCAAAGACAATTGTAAATGCATTCGTCAACAACTGGGTATGTCGCTATGGTGTCCCAATAGAATTACATTCTGACCAAGGAATTTCGAGTCTACCATATTCAGGGAAATGTGCGAGTTATATGGGATAAAGAAAACCAGAACGACGCCGTTGCATCCACAGTCTGATGGCATGGTAGAAAGGTTCAATCGCACCTTAGAAGAGTACCTACGAAAAGTAGTAAGTAACCATCAGAGGGATTGGGACGAGCACATCCCCAAATTTTTGATTGCATATAGGTCAGCTGTACACGACTCAACATCGAGAACGCCAGCAAAAGTTATCTTCGGGACGGAATTAAAACTACCTGGTGATTTAGAATTTGGTGTTAAGTAGAAGAAGGAGCTATTACGTCCCAAGAAAAGGAGGACTTAAACGAACTGCATGAGTTCGTGCGTAATAGAATCAAGATGGTCAGTGACAAGATGAAGGCTAGGTATGATCGCGCAGCAAACTCGGAGGGATTTATGGAAGGACAATTGGTTTTACTGTAAAACCCACAACGGAAGAAAGGAGTGTCGCCAAAATTACAGACTCACTGGGATGACCCGTATAAAGTGGTTAAGAGAGTGAATGACGTTGTATACCGGATACAGAAGCATAATAGTCCAAGGTCAAAAATGAAGATAGTACATCTCGAACGATTGGCGCACTATGGAAGAGGTGATTGTATGCCTATTCGGGTCGAACAGGCTTCAGTGGTCGGCAGTGTTACACAGATTAGAAATAGATTTAAATAAAACGACAATGTGGATATATGTGCTTGGCAGCACTGCCAATTAATCTCTAGTTGTCAAAATCCGTGTGGAGACATTTGCTTGGTTCTGCTCCTATCGGACGCGTCCCCTGGTGGCGGATAGCGGGGATTCGGGGTAGGGGGAGCGAGCGTTACCCCGAGATTGGTATGAGAAACTGGACACATTAGTGAACAGGGTTTCAGCACACTCGGGACATCGATCGCTCGTACCAACCCGAACCCAAGGAATTCTTGAAATCCCTCGTGGACCAACCAAAACCAAGCTAGGGTGGTACCCAATATTAACTAAAAATGGAAGAAAAACTTAAACAGAATAAAGTTACGGTGCAGAGCCTAAATAACTCAGTACCGGCGACTATTAGTAGTGAGCAAACAGGCCCCAGGTCGTCGTCAAAAACCGCCTGTAAGGAAACAACTTCGGGGGTGGGGAACTTGGCCTCCGCTGTTGCTAAAGCTACAAGAAGCCTAGGGGAAGATGAATCGATACCAAGGGTGATGGCAAAACATCGTCGCTGATTCTTCCCACCCAAAAAATAGTAAAGAGTTCTCCGAAGTAAATAAGATGGTCGTGGAAGTAAGTGCTAGCATAGCCAAACTCACCACGAAGAGGAGGAATCTTTCGGGTACTCAGAGACGAAAAGCAGCGAAGTCGAAACGTAGGAATCAGCAGAATGCTTCAAAGGAAGGTGAAGACTCTACACCTGTTCCCATGTCAATGGAGAAGGGCAAGAGAATTCGCTCGCCGGAGGAGCAGAACACTGCTGACCACGTTAAAAGATTCAATTTAAAGGCTCCCCGCTGGGAGGGGGTACAGTGGTCGGCGGGTCCAAACATCCCAAAGAGAACTCTACGGAGGGTTCAAAGGATGTAAGGACAACTCCGTGCGCTAGTACCACCAAACAAGCGTTGGCGTCGGGGAAATCTTCAGTGGATGGAGGAGCTCCGAAAGCTTCTAGATCACTGAAGAGAAAACCCGATGAAAAGAGTGCTAAGGTGCGGCAAACGTATGCCAAGATGGCATGCAGGAAACTGGCAGAAGAGCTATGCTGTCATTGATTCTAGCAACCCATCTGGCAAAATTCCAGCGCACTACCATGAGCAGGTGGAAAGTGCTATCAACGATTGTATTGTGGAGCACATATTATCAGCGGATGAGAATGCCCCACAAACACATATCGAAAACTGCAAGTTTATTCGGGACGTAATGGTTCTGCAATTGGGGTCTGACTCCTGTGTGGAGATATTACGAGGCCGAATAAACAGCATTAAGGCACCATGGGAAGGTGGAAGACTGTCACTCGTGAAGAAGACGGAAATCCCATCCCTAACAAAGCCATCCTTTTATATAAAAGGTTGGGGTGGAAGTCTGAAAACCGAGGCCATAACGAATATAATCAGCAAACAGAACGAAGGCCTCGATGCGAGCAAGTGGGAAATCTTCCACCGCGAGGGGGCAAAGGAGGGCACCTTAATCGTGGTGGGTCTGGACAAAGCGTCCATGGCCTACCTCGAGGAATGACGAGGGAAGGCCTTCTTTGCCACCTCGTCCATATACTTCAAGGTCGGGAAGACTCCCATTGGCTGGGCAGTAGGCCCGACTGAGAAAGCCGAAGAAGATAAGGCGGAGCTCAAAGATATAGGGGTACTTCAAGAGACCCCTTCAGAAAGCCGTTAGATAAAGATGCTGTTGTTACTACAGATAAACCTCCATCGGAGTCGAATGGCGACTCAAGCCCTGATGGAGCAAGTAACAAAAGGTAAGATACACGTTGTGTTCATACAGGAACCATGGACAATTAATAACAAGGTTTCTGGGTTGAACGACTGTAATTATCAAATTTCTTATGCAAAGACCGGGGCTAGACCCAGGGCGTGCATACTATGTCATAAGGGATTAAACTTTATTTTCGCGCCAGAATTATCAACATCAGATGCCACAACTCTGATATATGGCAGTCGGAACATGCTGATGGCTTCACTATATCTGCCCTCGGACACCCCGACACTTCCACCAACGTCGGAATTGAGGCAAATTGTATCTTCCGCCAGGAGTAAAGGTAGAAATATCTTAATAGGCTGCGATACCAACTCGCATCATCTCTCTTGGGGCAGCACAAATTGCAACAATAGAGGTGATGCGTTATTTGAGTATTTAATAGCAAATAACCTCTTCACAGTAAATACTGGAAATGAGCCAAAATTCATTAACAGAATTAGGAAAGAGGTTATTGACATTACTATATGTTCAGAAAAGTTGTTTGATGAAATAAGCGATTGGCACGTGTCAGGATTGCATTCCTTCTCGGATCATCGTTATATTTTCATGACATTAGACCATCCTGATCCTAACCCCATGACATAGGAATAGGGCCAAAACGGACTGGTCAAGATTTAGGTCTAATCTACAGAGCAGACTCCGGGACTATACACCTCCAGCGAATACTGTAGGGCTCATAGATTCAGAGATAGATAGATTGAGTACTGATATTAGGGAATCCTATGAGGACAGTTGTCCACTCAGATATAGAAGAAACCCAAAAGAGAAACCCTGGATGACGGGTCAACTTATGAATCTCAGGAGAGAAACCATAAGGCTCTTTAATAGAGCCCGTAGGAAGGGACTCGGAATTTACTGGGAAGAATATAAAAATAAACTGAAGAGGTACAATAAGGAAATAAGGGGCGCTAAGCCCTGGAAGCGTTTTTGCGAACATATAGACAGCGTTAGTGAAGCTTCTAAAATAAAGAAACTCTTGTCGAAAACCCATACTCAACCTGAGATACTCGTAGACTCGGAAGGCAGAGACAATGGAGGAGTTATTGGGATTTCTCATGGAGGCACACTTCCGCACAGGGCAGGAGCCGTCCGGAAGTAGTAGACCCCCCGGGGAATATGAATAATCCAAGGATAATGATAGATACTCAAATGATACTCAGAGCAGTGAAGAGCTTTTCGCCATATAAGGCGGCAGTGCCTGACGGCATCTTCCCGGCTCTTCTTCAGAAGAGTATAGACCAAATAGAGGATAGGTTGGCTAATATATTCACAATCTGTCTTACTAATGCATATACTCCCCTGGCATGGAGGGAGGCTAAAGTCGTTTTCATTCCAAAACCAGGCAAGGAGAGCTATGCAGACCCGAAGGCTTACAGACCGATTAGCCTAACTTCTTTCTTACTGAAAACGTTGGAACGGATTATGGACACAATGT
Organism: Linnaemya vulpina; assembly: GCA_963675445.1. NCBI lineage: Eukaryota > Metazoa > Arthropoda > Insecta > Diptera > Tachinidae > Linnaemya > Linnaemya vulpina. The sequence continues at coordinate 52,068,921 of OY776276.1, forward strand.
TGAAGGAAAGAATACCGCACAGCTTACTGAAATTTAAGCAACATGCTTACATTAGGGGCAGATCTGTTGAGACAACTCTACAGGAAGTTGTGTATCATATAGAGAGAACCTTCGAATTGGGTATATACACAATGGCTGTATTTATCGATATAGAAGGGGATTTCAACAATATCTCGACTACGAGTATTATTGACTCGCTGGGCAACTTCGACTTGGACCAGAGATTGACTGCATGGATCAATCATATGCTTAGGAACAGGAAGATAAGTTGTGAGGTTAATGATACAAGAATTGAAGGAAACGTGTGTTGCGGCACACCACAGGGGGGAATACTATCTCCCTTACTGTGGGTGGTAACCATAAATACCCTACTGAAAGCATTATCCCAAGAAGGATTTGCTCCAGTCTGCTATGCAGACGATGTAGCGATATTGATAAGGGGAAACAATCCTCGAGTTCTTTGCGGAAAGGCAATAGAGGCTCTAAATTTAGTTCACAATTGGGCTACAGAAAGGGGTCTCAATGTAAACCCAAATAAGACAGAAATTTGTATGTTCACAAGAAAACGGAAGATTCCACAGCTGGAACCACCGGTTTTTCGGAATAGTATAATACAAATTAGCAAGAAGGTCAAATATCTAGGAGTAATGCTCGATTGGAGGTTATCCTGGAAAAACCATATAGAGAGTAGGGTAATCAGGACCCAAAGAGGCTGGACCTATTGCCGAAGGGCAATCGGGTCCAAATGGGGTATGAACCCAAAAATGGCACACTGGCTCCATACGAGTGTGGTAAGACCAATTGTGACGTACGCTTCGTTGGTATGGTGGACGTCATTAGAAAAAAAGGTGAACATCAAACATCTTCAAAAAATACAGAGACAGTGCTGTATTGGCATCTGTGGAGCAATAAGGACCACATCAAACAAGGCGATGGAAAGTATTATATCAATACCGCCTATTGATATACAGGTTAAGTATGAAGCAGCCCTGGCTGCTACAAGATTGATGGTAATGGATGAGTGGCTGAGGAAAGAACACTTAACCAAACACCAGAGCATAATACAGGTCTTACCGAAGAACAATGTTCGCACAGTTCTGTGCGACAAAATTCCTATAAGATAACACGCTGCATCACCATAATATCAGAAGGTATAGAATGGGAGAATGCGGACACAGTGAACTCCATGACCAACCTGTACACGGACGGGTCGAAGATTGGCGACCGATCGGGTGGCGGGTGCTAAGACATGGGACGTAACTATCGCAAATACTTCCGTCTACCAGATCATAACACAGTACTTCAAAGTGAGATCGCGGCTATTACGGAAGGGATGAAATGGCTAAAGGAAATCGATAACAGACTATCGGTTCGTATATTCACGGATAGTAGGAGAGTCATCGAGGCCCTAAGGAATCATCTGTTTCAATCTCGGTGTGTACTACAATGCAAGGATGAGATAAACTCATACACGCGATGTGAGAGCATAGAGATAATATGGATTCCAGGACATCAGGGAATACCTGGAAATATTGAGGCAGATAGGCTAGCTAAGATGGGAGCATTAATGGCAAACATTACACTAGAAAACCCAAGGCCATTACAGGTTTTTAAAAACGAACTTAAACAGTGGGCAATAGAATTGCATACAAGAGACTGGCAGCACTCTACCGTAGGTAGGGTGACCAGAATTCTATGGGGTGACCTAGATGGTAAAAGGACAAGAGAGATCCTAACATTGAGAAGGCCAGTACATCGGAAACTGGTTCATTTGATAACAGGACATGCAGAGTTGAGGACTCACCTGGCACGCATGGGTATCGCGGTTGACATAACATGCAGAGCTTGTCAGGAGGAGGACGAAACACTAGAGCACTACTTGTGCCACTGTCCAGAGACTTAAGAAGATACATTGAAGAGACTACGTTCGTAATGTAACCAAATCCTAAGGTTTTATTTTGGAAGGCACCGGGGAGGTCCCATAGAATGGTGACTTCTAGCTATAGAGTGCACAACAGGCCTATTTTTTTTGCGGCCTAGGTGTAATCCTTTGTGGGATTGGGATGATCATGCCCCTCTTTTTAACCTAACCTAACCTAGTTGTCAAAATGTTACAACCCTGGTCAACACAACATAGATAATATTCAAATTAACGGAAATGGAATACTCCAGAATATACAAGATCATTCGCGGCTGTGCCAATAAGTGTAAACAACAACAATAACAAACCTAGCAACATAAATTCTAAGAGATGTTATTCTTAATGATCTTGTATGCAAGTATTCGCTGCTAATAAAGCTAAACAGATTCACAAGTATACACAGCCATATACACATAGAAGAAGAAACAAAACCACGGAACACTCATCCATAAAACCACTCATAGTTACCATTGGCAAAACACACAGAACACTCATACATACAACCACACATAGTTACCATAAGCAAAACAAACAAGTCAGCATTGTCATGTATACAAACACACGTATATAGCTCCATGTCAAGTAAAATACAACCACCATGCCCAGAAGTTTCGCGAGGTTACCAGACGATGTCATTTTTGCTATATAACGGCGCTGCCAGAGCTCAGCGAGAATTAGTGTGATTTCAAATATAGACGTGTTAACATCGCTAAGTGTTGAGTAGTACAAATACTCGTGTTAATAAAGTAATAAATAAAGTGTTTCCGCATTTTATTTCTAAAATTAATTCGTCCGTGTTTTAATTAGATGCAATAAAACGAATCCCTGAAGGATAAGTAATAAAACCGTTTTTACGAAAAGGTCTAAAAACGTAACAATATGTATGTTTGTACTTCTGTGGATTTTCCATATATTTTTTTCATAAGGTATGTATGTGAACAGTGTGATCAGATTTTAAAGTAAATCAGGTTTGAAAGGAATTTTAAAGCCAATAAATAAAGCCAAATTTTTTTATAGCTTTGCAATGCAACTTTTCATTATATCTATATTTTTATACCTTACATGTTGTTTATGTAGGTATAAAAATTGTAAAAACATATATTTATGTATATGGTTCTTTTAAATAAGAAACATTGAGTCAATAACAACATAAAATTATTTATTAACCAAATATTCTATTTATAAAAATAGCTTTTATTTATTTTGAAATAGAAATATATTGAAATATAATACGATATTGAAATTAAAGAAAAAACTAAACATTGTTGAAAATAACTGAAAAAAAGCCAAGAGCTAAATGAAATATTTCCAGTTTATCATTAAAAAACCAAAGCTAAATTTAGCTCCAAAAGAGCTGATATGGCCACACTGTATGTGAATAAGAAAATGAGCTTTACAAGTGCTTGTATTAATGTAGGGAAAAGAATACGTATTTAATTTTTATAGAAAAAAATATATGTCCACTAGCACCGAAGTGTTAATACCTACATACATACATGTGTATATTATTAATGTGCAATATTTGATGGAATTTTTGAGGACTACTTTCACCTTCAGCTTCGTAAAACAAAATATCCATAGTATTTAATTTAAAATTACTTAATTGGCAATAACACATATTAAAAAAAGTAATTTTCATTGATTGAAAATTTTAACTTTCTGAGCACTTGATGATATGCAGGTCTCCCATGAGGAATGCTTACGCAGTAAAGTCATTATATTAATGCCCAGTTTTTGACTTTGTATTTAAGTAAACAATTAGTTAGTTTTTGCATAAACTTAAGTTGTGTTTAAATACGCTTTGAGTTTTTCAGTCATATTTAAATATTTCAATTAACTTATGCGAAAATTGTGGTAGCACCATGAAATATGTAAACATAGGTGTTTAGCTTTTTATTCAAAGTATTTCAAGTGTTGTGCATGAAATTATTTTAAATTTTTCAATTGTGTTAAATTGTGATAAAAAAATGGAAAAAAGAAGTCAAAATTTCACAGCTTCGGAAGTGGACTATTTATTAGAAATAGTCAAAAAGCACAGCAGTGTTATCGAGTGCAAAAAGACGGACAGGGTCGGCGCAGAAGAAAATATAAATGCATGGAAGGAAGTGGAGCGTGAATTTAATAGTAAATTCACTCAAACATTTAGCAACTATAAGGTTCTCAAATATGCACTGCTGCGATTTTTGACTATTTCTAATAAATAGTCCTCCTCCGAAGCTGTGAAATTATAGTTTATTATTCATAAGCTTTTTGTAATAAGTAAAAGAAAATTTTTAATTAATTTTTAATATATTTTTATTTAAAGTATTTTTGTTAATTATTTATAAGTGAATTTATGTTATTTTGATTGAAGTTTTTGTTATTTTATGTTTTCGTTAATTTTTAATTTTTGTTTGTTTGCAAATGAATTTTTATTTTAATTTATGTTTGGAAAATAAATGCTTATTTTAAATTCTCAACAAAATTTTAAAGTAGTTGTTTATTAAATTACGACGTGTAATAATATTTGTATGAGAGCTTGCGGGGCAAACGCTACTTGGAACACTATTTACGAAATCTACAGCCGATTGTACATTATCTGGTAATGGTAAAATCTCGCTCTCTTCGTTCAAGCAACATATATTATGTAGGACAGCAGTTGCTACAATAATGCCTTCTATTTTTTTTATATTTAGGCGAATGACTAAAGACAAAATAGCAAACCTTCTTTTCCAAACACCATAGCTCCTTTCAAAGCAGTTTCGTGTACGTATTTGGGACTTATTATAGAGATTTTCTTCGCCATTTTTAACGTTCAATAAGGGTGTTACAATGAAACTTTTGTTGGGATAACCACTGTCAGCTACAATGAGACTTTCCCCAAATTCATTGTCGCAAAACCTAGAATAAATTTTCGAATTAATCAATATGTTGGAATTGTGTGCAGATCCAGGCCATCTAGCAACTATGTTTAAAATTTTTAAATGCGCGTCACACATAGTTTGAACGTTAATAGAAAAAAATCCTTTCCTATTTCTGTATAACTCAGCGTCATCTCCACCTAAAAAATAAGATATATATATATATATATATATATATATATATAAATATATATATATATATATATATATATATATATATATACATGTATTTGTGTTTCGTAAATATTTGTGAGCAATCTTACCTGGAGATATAAATTTCACATGAGTGCAATCTAGTGCCGCAAAAACTTGAGGAAATTTTGCGATATCGTAAAAATCTTCTTTGTTTTTTGAAACTTGTTCACTTGTTTTTGAAAAAATAATAAAGCGACTTCTTAGTCAGGCTATGTAATGCGTAACATTAGCTAGGACTTTGGAAACTGTAGCCGTTGAGACACCGTAGACATCTCCAATTGTTCGCAACATTCCACCAGTTGCGTAAACTCTTAAAGTTATTAGAAGAATATGTTCCTCAGTAAGGGAATGATTCCTGAAATATGTTGTTTCTGAAATTCTATTGTTTAACATTTTGTGTAAAGCTTACCATGCAGTTGGATTTTTGATATGACTGCCAATAAGCTCTGAAATACTGTAAACAGATTTCTTCGACATCCGAAATCTCTGGTAGCACTCAGCGTCCCCGAAAACATGGAATTAATTTGGTCGTGTTCTTATTGTACGTGGACGCCTCAATATTTTTTTTTCATTTGTGCACATAACAGTGCATTCTGCATGTCTTCTTCGTCAGAATTCATTGTTTTTATATAAATAATGGCACGATTAAAACGAATTTATTTATTTTTATTAACTTTTTGTTAATAATTATTTTTTTTTATTTAACACGCTTTAAGAAAAATGATCAGCATACACAATTTGAAGAACGAAAACAAACTCAAAATCATATGGTAGTAAGAAAAACTTAAGTTGAATTTAAATAGACCTGGTAGCATATTTAAGTTATATTTAAATATGATCTTTAAAAATGAATTTTGTACTTAAATGGAATTTAAGTTTAAATACAACTTAAATATGAAGTCAAAAACTGGGCATAAGCATATCTATTCCATGTTTGTAACATACGTTGTTTTTATCGAACCGTGTTTAGTGTGTCGACTAAACATTAAAGAAATTAAAAATATACATGTGTTGGAAAAAGCAAAACAAGAAAAGGACAGTTTCTTCGGTCTTTGCAATACAAATAACAGCCATAAGTATGCATGAATGTACATATATACAAATATACATACGTACATACATAACAACAGAGTCTAAGAAAATATATTAATTTACGCAAAAAAACATTAGAAAGAGAATAAATAAGCCATTGGATTTCGTTGCTACATACTTGTCCACGCATCGTAGAGAAGCAAAAAATTTTTGAATTTTAATGATATATGGCGTGCAACATCTTTATATTATAGAGTCTTTGATTATACCGTCAAATCAAATGTTTAACTAATCGAATGTATAATGTAACACTTAGCCATTATTTGCATATACCGGAATTCATATATAAAGATTGATGCCATGAAATTTTCTGCAAGGTTATTGTACAAAAATTTCAATTTTGACTTGTATATACTATCATTCTGTCTTGTGATATCATCTCTATTGGATCTACAAATACCACTTACAAGAGTAATATGACGAAATAGCTATATTTCAGAAATTACTAGGACTTCAAACGACATTTATCTTAGAAATATTTTATAAGAAAGTCTATACTCGTATTAATAATTTAAATGAAGATGATTTGAAACGGATGAGAAATCCAACTAATGTTTAACCTATGTAAACATGCAAAGGTTATAAATAATTTCATGAAGAAAAAGTAAAACATGTAAATATATGCTTAAAATTTCATTATGTATTTGAAATTTAAATAATTTGGTGATATAAAAAAGTTTTTGTCTATATTACGCGTATTAATTTATGAAATTGAAGAAGTACATATTTTTTTAAATGTAACATATTATTTGAGATGATTTGCTTACAAAATAAATATTTTATTACAGTATATTTGCAAATACATCCCTAAGTTACAGTTTATAAACATGTTTTTTTAACTAAAAATATATGTTTAAGTAGCATTTTAGTTGCTTTATAATATTGCTATATCCCCGTTTTCAGTGTTATTTGTGCTAAATTATAAGTTTGAAGCTGTATTATTTGATAGCCCACTACAACAGCTGCTTGGTGATGACTTTGTGCCAAGAGAAGACAAACCTATAGAATCAGCAGAGTTTTTATTATTATTTGAAGAACCTTCTTTACTTCGGGCTTGCTCAATTAATTCCGCAGCAATTTCATAAAAAAGTCTTTCTACATTTTCTGCTTCTTTAGCAGAGGTTTCTAAAAAGTACATATCATGTTGTTTGGCAAAATCTTCACCAATTTGCGTAGGAATTTCTCGATCATCTCTATCAGTTTTGTTTCCAACTAAAATTTTCAATACTTTGATATTTGCGTACTCTTGTATTTCTCGTAGCCAGTCCGGGAGACAATCAAATGTAGGTTGACAGCTTATATCATAAACAAGAATCAAGGCGTGTGCGGATCTGTAATAACTTTGAGTAATAGATCGAAATCGCTCCTGTCCAGCAGTATCCCAAATTTGTAGCTTGAATTAAGAAATATATTGAAAATTATTTTCACTTGTTCATTGTAATACTTATTATTAATTATTTCATGCATTTCGATCGATTTAAAAAAGTAAAAAATATTAGTAGCTAAGCTATTATAAAAACGAAGCATTTAAATCGATCGGAATACATTATATAGCTGTATGCCTTTTTGAAATTACAACTTTCAGCTAGTGCTGGGACACTATCGATATTTTCTGCTATCCATACATCAGATTGTATTATCGAGTGAATAATGAAATTGTACTTAAAAAATTTTTATAAGCCTACAGTACGTTGATTTTATGACTTAATTTAAATTTATTAATAAAAAAGCTATGTATGCCTGCTTGCGCGTTTTTTACGGGCTGTCCTTTAAGAATACCAGATATTGTTCTATGAAATCATTAGATTTACAACTAAAACCAAATGTAATTATGTAATGAACGATATCTAGTGACATTGAGGGATAAGTAGTTTATGTTTTAAAGTATGAAAAATTTTATATCAAGTAATTTATTTTAGTAACTGAATAAACAACGCATTAAACTTCGATTAAAAACTTGTTTCTATTTGCAACATAGATTCAGTTTCAAAACAGATATGCAGAATTTTATTTCATTAGTTTTTGTAAACAATATAAAGTCGCATCACTACAAAGTATTTGAATGATTAAGGTTTCAACCATACGTACATAGGTATTTCAGTAGCTTAGTAAAGCAACTAGCTAACCGTGCTGAAAAATAAATATTTTTATTTCACATAGCTAAGGAGAGTACACCAACATGTATCATTATCGTCATATTTTTCTATGGGTATTTTGAAACTGTCGATAGTATCCCAGCAATTATTGTTCTAAATGAATATAATAAATAATAGACACTTTATACTAAAATGTAATAGCAATAAACTAAAGATCCCATTCTCCATACAGTTGTACACGAAATTGTTTTCGATGCCTTATACTCAATTTGTCGTACATTATGCCTTTAGGTAAACTTGGCTGAGGACGAGATAAGCAAGAATGTCTAAAATACTTTGATCGTATAGAAACCGATACTGTCCATTCTTATAATGTTCAATTCAAAAGTTATTGTTGAAAATTTTTATTTGAAAAGAGAGACTATCCTGCACAAAAAATAAATATAAAGAGCATTGCCTTTCCTCTAGCTCTCATTCCAATAAATTTAAATCGTTTTAATGCTCTTTTCTAATAACACTGCTCTGCAAAAAATAACTTTCTGTCGCTCCTTTAAATAAAACTATGTGCACGATATCAAATTAAAACTGACTCACTTATGGTGTTTTCTTTTCTACAAATATATACTACATTTCCATGTAAAAAGAGTAATTTCGTGTTCGTTTCTTAAAAATGTTTTGCTCTATAAAAGGGTAGTGTGTTTGATTCAAAAAATATCTTCTTCAATAATGGCGAAAGGCATTGCACTTTATGCCCCATACAAATCGATAGTGTTGATAGTGCCCTGAAAAGTAATTGACTTTTGTTTATTAATAGTGTTACCAGAAGAATTTGGAAAGAAATCGCCTAGAATTATTAAGTAAAAAGTTACATTTTAAAAGTTAATATCTTTACTGTTTTATATAACAACTATGAGAAAACATTACATTAAGTGATATTAGATCTTACAGGATTTGGAGTTTTGAAATTGCGCTCAAAAAAGTCCTTATATAAAAAAAACGATAAAGCTTCGGGTCGATAAACTGGCAGTCTGGCAACCAATTTTCACTGTTTGTATAGTCTATGAAAAGAAACAAAAGACAATTTTTAACAATTCTAAAGCGTTTAATAAAAGTTAAAAATATTAATATTGCCGCATCAATTATATGTGCAGAAATGGCAATTAGTCAATTGCTAGATTCATCCTCCTCTTCTGATGAGGATGAAATGTTAAATTTTTTAACATTTCTCCACAAATTGTGTTTTGTTCTAGTGAAATAACAAATTGCATTATTACACGGTTGGCAAGATATTTTATGTATGCACCTTTTAACAAGGTGACATTTTTTGTGCAGAAAAGAAAACACCATTATTCTCCATCAATTTCCACATATACTGCTACAATAAATATTAGAATCCACCCCAATGTTCTCGATTTAGAATTACAGATTGATGCAAAATACTATATTATAACTTTTAAATCCAAGAACCATGCAAAATACCGTTGTACTTTAGTTCCTTTAGCTGTTCACCTAACGAAATGCTATCGGCATGCATATGAAAGGTAGGTTGCTTTACAATTTTTTCTCGATTAATTTCTAAATAATTCCAAAACGATAAGACATAAAAAAAACTGAATCGGAATAAATTAAAAACAATTTTGCTATATTAATATTTGTATAGGCTAAATTGTTCTAACTTAGTTAAAATCTCAGAAAGACATGATGATAAATATTCCTAGGCACAAAGGAAGTCAACATCAGTTTTATTCAACTTACACAGCAGAGCAGAACAGCTGTTTTCGAAAGTCGCTAAGTCGCTGGTCATGTGTATATTGTGTTTATCACCACTGTTTAGGTGGCTTAGTTGAATGTGATAACAGTTTTCTATTTACACAAATTTTATTGTGAAAAACAATCCGAGAACTGTATCAACCTGATGTTAACACTTGTGTGTTATAATACCTGTGTTACCATTTTATTATTTTCTTCATGTCCCATTTTTCTGAATTTTTTGTTCCATTATACATTAAGTCAAACTTTTTTGGTTTGAATTTTATACTTAAGTATATGTGAACGTTTTTCCAATTTTCATTGGTAGCTCAAGCCCAAGCATTTTTATTTTTGCTATATTAATATTTGTATAGGCTAAATTGTTCTAACTTAGTTAAAATCTCAGAAGACATGATGATAAATATTCCTAGGCACAAAGGAAGTCAACATCAGTTTTATTCAACTTACACAGCAAAGTAGAACAGCTGTTTTCGAAAGTCGCTACACTTTCATCTTCAATGCTCATGTGTATATTGTGTTTATCACCACTGTTTAGGTGGCTTAGTTGAATGTGATAACAGTTTTCTATTTACACAAATTTTATTGTGAAAAACAATCCGAGAACTGTATCAACCTGATGTTAACACTTGTGTGTTATAATACCTGTGTTACCATTTGATTATTTTCTTCATGTCCCATTTTTCTGAATTTTTTGTTCCATTATACATTAAGTCAAACTTAAAAACAATTGTTACACATCTTCTGGTGTTTTGCATTTTAAGATCGGATGACTCGTTCCCGAGTTAGGGTGAAATATGTCTACGTATCTGGTAATTTTAGGGGCAAAATTTGCCACGCCCATAAAAAAAATCTGGACATGATGGAAAAAAACCGAAAACGGATTCGAGTTCAGCGCATCCAAATCCACATAGAGCAATGTGACAAATGCAACCACATATGAACAAACGTTAGCACACACACAAATAAGAAAAGTCACAATAAGTATTAAGCAAATTAATGTGCCATATCTCTATGCAACGAAAAATCAGTTAAATTTTAAGTTTAGAGGTAAAAGGACGAGCCAGAAGTTGAATTAGAATATAATCATATAGGGTGAGATTTTAAAACAAAATAAAATAGAAATTTGCATATTATTTAGCATATTATATAGCTTGTTATATAAATAATTAATGAAATTGTACCAAAAAAATTACTAGAAATAAATAAAATTTTGTGTTATAGGAGGCAATAATTAAAAAATGGCATCATATACGATCTTCCAATTATGCATAGAAAATGCATGTTATGAGAGAAACTGGTGGTCATCAGCTATTTCGACATTTATTACAAACAACTTTACATTTATAAATTTAAAAAAAATCTTAAATAAAAGTGATCCTTTTACTTCTGCCAACAGAACCACTCTTATTACTAAAGCATATATATATATATATATATATATATATATATATATATATATCAGATACTGTTGTACTCTTCGTAATAAATTTCTTTCTTCGTATGCTTTATTAGCTTCATGAGAACTATCGATATATAGAAGCACGCGAATTTTTCGAAATAAGCAAGAAGGAATTTCCGTTAAGGTGGCTGAGTTTATGCTCAAAAAATTAATTAGCTAAACATCAACGACTTTAGGCGTCATTAGTCATACAGCAGTTAAGTAAGATAATCACGCTGCTAGCGGCAAGGGTCCTTTTCGTTATCTGTGAGAGAAAGATGGAAAGTTGTAGTTGGGTGCCAAAGAGACATAGTAGATGGATAATGCTCTCCTCCTACTCCTTGTCATTCGTTGTACGGGAATACCATGAGTTTTGCATTGATTCCGAAAGTGCAGTGTCCAGTAAGTATTGCCCCCAGAGTGCGAATTTACATTCTATTAAAGTCTGAAAGATTTCCTGTTCTGCAGAGGTTTATGCAAGGCCAAAGTTTCCTTGCTATTACACAGGAAGATTCTCTGTACCACGTGGCCTGAGCTATTTCAAGAAGGGCAGCGTCGAAACGTCTTAAGAAGAAATAGCTCAGCATAATAAACAATTACTTTGGCTTAGCCGACAAACTACCAAGTCTTCAAGGATTGCATGCCATTAACGACATACCGCCAAATTAAATTTATATCTGATAAAATTTATTATGTAACACTTAGCCGGAAATCATATGTATATAAAGACTGATGTCACGAAATTTTCTACAAGATTATTGTACAAATATTCAAACGACATTTATCTTAGAAATATTTTACAAGAAAGTCTATACTAATAATTTGAATGAAGATAAATTGAAACGGATTAGAAATTTAACTAATGTTCAGCATATGTAAACATACAAAAGCTATAAATAATTTCATGAAGAAATAAAAAAATATGCAAACATATGGTTAAAATGTGATTAACCATTTGAAATTCAATTAATTTGGTGAAATAAAAAACTTGTCTAGATTCAGTGTTATTTGTGCTGAATTATAAGATTTAAGCTGTATTATTTGATAGCCCACTACAACATCTGCTTGGTGATGTCTTTTTGCCAAGAGAAGACAAATCTATAGAATCAAAAGAGTTTTTATTATTAATTGAAGAACCTTCTTTACTTCGGGATTAATCAATTAATTCCGCAGCAATTTCTGTCTATCAAGATATAACATCTATAAAAATATTTTTACGAATAACAAGGAGTAACGACTCCGCAGTTCCTGAGTCATTACAGCGGGTTGAAGGGTTTAAAAAAGATGCCCCGAGAAACCATTTTATTTAAAGTGGCCTTTTAATTTGCACACCGCAAGTTGGAGCTTTGATATGCGTGGCATTAAGACCGTGTCCAGTAGGTTTTTAATTATGACATTCCTGGGCAAACCATTTTGAACTGCCAGAATTCTGGGCTGGTGGATCTGGTATTCTGCGGCCTAATTATGTACCAGTGAATTTGTATAGAAATGGCTCTCAGGCTAATAGCACAACTGTCTCTGTCCTATTAAAACTTAGCAAGTCTCAAGGTGCGTTAGAAGTGGATGTCGATTCCCGGTTAGCACGGATCTGGCTTTGCCGGATAGATCCATTAATCTTTTCTTCAACTCTCGAATGAACCTCACTGCTTGCAAGGGGACCCATGGGATTTTATCGTGACTGAACAACGAACGGAGATAGTGGCTGCGAGTTTGGACACAATTGAATGGAAAAAATATATATTTCAAAGCGGGCGTGGAAACTTTAGTAAATTGAGAGAGTTAAAATCCAAATCCATTCCTGAAGAAGCCAGAAATCATGAGGTCACTTACTACAGTGGTAAATACCCAGTATAACGGAAGTTTCAGCTCTATAGCTGGTGGTGGGCAAGAGACTACGAGCCAAGTACTCAAACTAGGAGAAGAGATAGGAAAGCTGCTAGACTTTTTCAAGGTAAGGTAGAATGTCTAAAAGAGTACAGTTTAGAAATCTCTAGAAATACAGGCGTTGTATATGCAAATGTCCGATGAGCTAAGTAGTGATAGTAAAGGCAAAGCGCATTGCAACAAGCAGACACAGACAGGGGATATGGTAAGACCATTTCTCCCTGTCCATGCAGGTGTGAACTCAAAGCGTAGGAGAAACGAAAATACTCTCGGTCCAAAGGGGAAGAGGGCTAGGAAAAAGAGGAAGGACTCATTAGATGATATCAGATGTAGCGAAACTGGTTCTGTAAGAACAGAGGTAAGGAGTAGTGCTGCCATGCCGAACCCACGCAGTAAAGAACCTAGTTGGATAAAGGTCCGTCAAAAGGTAAGAAATACAAATAGAACAAGGAATAAGCAGGAGTCACGTCCAGGTGCCCTGGGTATTAAATCGTGTGGGAACGCTTCCTATGTTGATAATCTCAGACAAGTCAAGCCAGACCCTAAGCTAGTTAATAACGGGGAGAATGTAAAAAAAACCGAGAGAAGTGAGCTGCTACTATAACTAGGTGAACCTGCTAACCAGAATACGGGTGAGTTCAGGTCGAAAGTAGAAGCGCAACTATGTGAAAATGCCGACGTATGAGCACTATCCCAGAAGAATAGGATTGAAACTAGGGACATAGATGAAGTAACTTCTAAGAAGGACATCTATGATGCCATAAATAGTAAGTCTAATGATTTTAATGTACTACAGATGACTGCATTTAAATTACTCAGGAGAGCATCTCTAGCTAGACGTCTTCTAGAGATGTCAAAAGTACGTTCTACGTGGAATACGGGAAAAGTTGCCACCGAAAATGTGCTACACCTGTTTTGACTACGGACATAGGGTGCCAGGATCTATCCAAGAATTGTTTACGATGTGGAGAAATTGGCCACAGAATCGGAACATGTTCCAATAAACCGTTTTGCGTGCTCTGTACTACAAAAGAGCGCTACAAAAGCTTAAGGAATAGAACAGTACTCAAAAATCAAGATGCGTATACTATAGCTATATCTCAAAAACTTTCAAGCAGCACAAGAGTTGCTTATGCAAAGTGTACGAGATTTAAATTTAGACGTCTCTGAATTTGGTGAGCCATATAAAAAGATTGCATCTGCAAATCGGGTTGCGGATAATACAGATACATCGGTTATATAGGCTACCGGTTCATTAACATTGAGGGAAAAATCAGCACCACAATGTGACTACTCGCTGGCCGTTGTCTCTTTGTTCTTCCTGGATATTCTATTAAATACTTGCGTGTTATTATAGACAATATAGTGATGGACACTGTTGCCAGGAGTCCGATTATAATAGCAGAAGATTTCATTGAGTGGGCTGTTGCATGGGGTTTGCATTTCGACAAATGGAAGGGAAAAGGTTATGTTGGAAGCCCTTTCTGCCCTGGTTGTTATACTCCTGAATAACAGGAGATGAGGAAAACTTCAGAACAGAAAATGTTGAATCAGTTATTGAAATTACTTTTGCCAGCAATACCAACATAAACGGTATAAGCTAGAGAGTATATTTACTCATTGCGATCACAGTGCCATTATTATAGATGTGCAGGATGATATAGGCCATGTGACCCCCCAGGCACAAAGTTCGACAGGATGGAAAGTGAATACCTATTATAAATATATTTTTGACATCTCCATTATTCAGCTGAAGATATGGCAGAATAATTGGTAAACCATATCACGCGGTATTTCAAAAGTGTTGTAATCATATGTGGAGATCCTAATATACGAGGTCTGATCAAAAAATTAACCGCTATTTTCAAATTTCGTGAGTTACGTATGTTCGATTACCTCATTTTTTGCTGTTGTTGGTATACATCAGTGTTGCGCAAGCTTTTATTTGCCTGGCGCTCGCGATAGGAAAGTAAATTCTGCTTGCGCAGTCCATTGATGAAACATGTATACTGTAAATTGTTTACAGGAATGGATAACGTATGTATATTGTTTTTTAATGCGTTAGCTAGTTAGTCTGTCTCTTCGGTAGTTGGAAAATAAACTTGTTTGTAAATATGTTTATTTTTATTAAATGGTTTTTGGTTTTTAAGAGAAAGTGGAATTCAACGCTCGTGCACCAGCAGGCTCTACTTTTCCAACTAGTTGTTTACTAACTCATCTATGTCAATGAGCCCCCGGTATTCTTTTATCCTTAACAGGTCAGCTACATGCTGGTCGGATAATAGATTTCGCATTTTACTTAATATTATTTTAAGGCTGGAGAATGCTACTTCACAATTATATGTCGTTGCAAACATTGAGTAAGGTTTATAAATTTCTGTTTTGATTTTATGGTATTTATTGCTATCAATATTTCTCCAAAAACGTTCCCCTGATTCTATGGGAATTTCAAAATCTTCCCTCAAATTTTTCAGTCAGTTCCTCACTTTTCCGCAAGAAAGCGGAAAATCGTTAATTGCAATGATTTTTTCCTATGCATTTCATATCCTGAAATCTTTCTTCATAATTTTTCTTTAGAGATTCAATGATTTCTGTATACGATTCAATTTTGCTAAGACTGGTAATTTTTAATTCAGTAAAAATTAAAGAGTTTCTTTGAAATAATATATATTGCTAGATTTTAATTGGCGAATTAGAAGAAATAATTTTCTGTCGAAATTGCTTATTGTTGTTGCTAATTGAAAAATACTTATATTTTTACGTTGCAAAGATGTATTTAATTCATTAAAAATTCTCCGTCTTTTAAATTCAAGAGTGAAACTCTTTAAATTTTCGGCGGGACAGCGAATTATGTCCACCTCTTAGTTTGTTTATAATTTTCACAGCAATATTCATTTTATTTGAT